>CM076581.1:656920159-657266794 GCA_034641835.2 Pinus albicaulis
CATAACACTCCTTAATCGAAAAATCATAGGGCATCATTGTTTCCTCTTATTTTGGTAGGAAAAGGTTTCCAAAAGGAAAATTTTGATAGTGAATACTATGGGACTGAATTTGAGCCTCTAATACCTCAATATCCTTCTCAATTTTGTCAGGAAATTCATCTAAAAATTTGATCTTAGCTTCAAAGCTACATTTGCATGAATTTAAATAAGTATACAAAAACTTTAGAAAAGCTTCATCAATCCGATAATCCTCAAACATATCCCAATATTCTTTTAAAACCGTCAAGAGAAACAATATCTTCTACATACCCTGTCATTGTGATCAATTAAGCCATTGTATCTTTCTATTAAGTTCGAATTCTCCCTGATAATGGAGTTGCCGTGAATGTTTTGAACTCGAAGTTGCCTAAAAATGGAGTCTCCGTGTGAATGATTCATCCTTCTTTGTATTTGATCATTGTTCACCATCAATAATCATTCAACTTTTTCATTATTTCCCGGGAACACTGTCACGTCGTTCCACGGAAACGACACCAAGTTGTTAGCACTTCACCAATTCTTTGCAGGCCGAGGAAGGAGACCAAGAAAGGTAACCACATACCACTTTGACCTAGTAGCTATCCCTACTAGATCGAGAGGCTCTCAATTAGATTCACAACCAATTTTACTAGATCATGAAATATTTTAGGCTATGTATGTAGATTAGGGTTTGATTTGATTTAATTTTTTGCTGGGTGGAAATGGACCTTAGAGCTAGGCTTGAAACTATGGTAGATTATAAGAGAAAAAATTGCAATGGAGATAAAGTGGAGTAGGTAAGCCTAAAATGACCATTTATCACAGTAGTGTAGGATGAAATAGAGATTAGGAATAAGCATAGGAGTATGAATCCATTCCTCAAGAAGAAAATAAAACATAACATCATTATCTTATCAAAACATGGCATGTATTCTTTATGAATCCTTCTTTAAAAACTAGAAAGAAAATGAGTGAAAGCAATAAGATATGATATGGAAAATAATTTATTCAATGGAGTGACTTTACAAAAGAAAAACAGAAGCATACAAGATCACCCAATGAACTCCCTAAATTCTGAGCCGCAACTTTTCTCTCTATTCACTATGCTACTTTGTCAAAATGAATAGGAGTTGTCTACCTGTGCAAATCTTAAATAGCCGTGACGATGCTTTTTGCCGATCCAAGGAATCTGCAGTAATTCAAGAAATCAGAAGTTGGAGGAGTTTGAATTACTTTGATAGCAGAAATGGATTCCAAAGATCAATGTAAAACCCTTAGGCACTCAAAATACTAAAGTTTAAATAACCGAAACATGATTCTCGATAAAATCTTTATTGATTTTTTAAAAAATCTTTGCTGTGTAATCCGTCAAAATGTTGTTCGGGAAGACTACGGCAAATTAAATATAATTATCCATGTCCAAGACTCCAACATTCGTTAATTCAAATGATGAAATATTTACAATTTCTAAAACTAAAATATCTTGAAAAATATCAATATTTTTACAGAAATTTAAATGTGTTACACAAATAGAACTAAATGTAGGTCATTCAAAACTAATGAATCTACTTGGCACTATATTTGTGGATTTCTGGTGACAAATAGCAATTCCAATTTCATAGCAACTCTTATTTGATTAGGTGGCCTTAAGTCACTAACCTGCCTTTGAGCTTTCTTCTCCTTCTCAATATCAAACATAGGGTCTAGTTATCCATTTGTGTTTCCATTCTAATAAGTGAGATATATATGTAAAAAATGAAATAATTTATTTTATATGAATATGCTTTTGAGATAAACCTCTTTCATTTTCCCAAAATTTTACCTGCATTGTTCACGATAGTCTCTCGTAAAAGGATGTTCAAACATTATTTCTAGAAAATGTGCCTTCAAAGATTATTTCAAAAATTAACAAACCATAATGGTCGTGTAAAAATAGAGATTTTTTTTTACATCCAATTGCTGGAAACAAAACCTCTTCAGGTTTTGAAAATCATTTCCACCACGCAAAATGGTATTTTAAAATACCGACCAAAAAGAGGAAAAATTGGGACAATATGGCTGCAAAAATTTTCGAACCAACCCATAAAAAAAAAAAAAGCTATTGGAAAACTATATACTCATTTTGTATATGAGGATGTTATCAATAAAAACCTCTTTTTCATTTTTTGAAATTTGTTCTTAGTTGTTTATAAACCATGTTTAAAATTAATGTGTTACAGACCACAGAAATGAGCATATGACAGGCGTATATGTATGAGACATGGGAGGTGGATATAAGTGATATTAAACTATCATAATAATAATCCTCTATAAAATCCTAATAGCAAATCCAACCCTTTAAACACCAAAAAAAAGTTTCCCATGTATAACTAATTTTTAACAAACACTATATGTGATAACATAATCAAAGTACATTTATAACAATACAAGGAATACTTAACATGAGAGAAATTATCGAAGGTAATAACAATTAAGCCCGCAATCAAATAATGACCTAAAATCCTCATTTTCTGTACTCAATGAATGGAGATTGAGTTATATTAACCTTGAAAATTATGTGGATTCCTTAAGGTTCATTCCTCTCGCACTAGATCTTTCAACAAGAGTGCAAGTCTAATAAGTCCAAAATAATATAAGCACTAAATTATTCTTCTCTCACTCTATGAAAGTCAAATTAACATGGAAAAAAATTGTATGGAAATAATGACAATAATTTCTGGCCTTCGGAAGAGTTCGATGCATTGCAAACCCACAACAATATTTTATGCAGAAGGGGAGTTGACAAATCACATGGCATGTTAAGGCACTTATTCCAATAAGCTTGAAAGGTAGAAAATGTATGTCCTTCCTAATCACAGACCTCTTAGGGCTCATAGGCAAATATGAATTGAATGATCTCACCGTATGCCTGAGAAGAGACTGCTGCCTAACTTATGCATCACACTCATGGAAAAAGGTGTAATTCACCAAAAATGGATAATGTAAATTAGTTGTTACATCCTCATCATGTTAAGTACTAAACCAGATAGGAATCCAGCTTTTTTAAAACCTTTAGATCCTCTATACTCATTTTCGATATAATATGCTCTAAAATTCGAAGTAATAATATGATATAATATGTTGTTCTATGATGGTTTAACTTTCAATAATAAAAACACTTGAAAGGATATTTATAACTGGCATTAGCTTAAAACAATGAAATTTGATAGTTGCAACACTCTAAATGCAAGAAATTTCACATATAATACAAAAGTTTTAATTAACCGACACATACATAGTTTTGAAATTAAATTAATGATTGATGTTGCTTGAAAACATAATTTATTTTATGATAGTAATGTAACAGAAAAAAGAAAAGTAGTAATGGATATGTGGGTGTGTTCCAAGATTTCACATTTATGATCATTTGAAGTTAGTGTTCTTATGATCCCAATAGAATAAAATATGAGTAAAAGGTCATAAAACTAGGTCTTATATCTAAAAAGAGATAAAATATTTTATACATATGAAAAATATTACAATCTCTTACAATAAAAAACATAAATACAATATTTCCTATTAGTTTATATATTACTATCTTCCTTGCAAAACTTGATTTATTAACTAGGAATAGAATGCATTATATGCCTCCCACTAAAATACCTTATAGATCCTACAAATATTATGGGATCACAATATCAGGACTCCATATTTAAATGATCTAATATATGCTGATGATAAGTACACATATCTACTTCCATCAACAAAACTAAAACACAAAGAGACACAATTCTACTAATTGGCGTGTATCACATTACCAACCTTTTAGAGGCTACATTTTATCAATTAGGAATACAATCCATTATTCCTCTACAGAAAACTCTATAGGATCTCGTATGCATTACAAACTCACAAAAATTATAACTCCATATATAAAAATAACTAACATACTCTTTACAGATGAATGCGCATCGAAACCTCCTAAATCTATTTTCAGGAAGCTTATTCTAGTTTGTTTCAAGCATATCTATCTCTTGTGAATGTAGACCTGCACACACTACCGCATTTGGCGGGAAATTCACACTTGGTTCCGACGCTTTTGACCAAATGTTGAAATTTCCCAAATTTTTTCCATCTCGCCCGAAATCGTCGCTACATCGACGTTTTATAGAAAAAAAAGTATTTTACCGCACTTAGACAGTAGCCTCATTAGTACGTTTGGAGGAAGACGTCGCAATTGTGACACTATGGCCCAAAGCGTCGCTATTGTGACGCGCTGCCTCCAAACGTCGCAAGTACAACACAGCTCTGGTACGCAATTGCGACGTTTGGAGGCAATCATCGCAGCTGGCGACGCTTTTCCGGCCACAATGGGTATAACGAGACCTTATATATTAAATAAAAAAAAATAAAATGATAAGGTGCGCTACATAAAAATGATTTTATTGTTTCGTATCTATCGCAATAGTTACATTAACGTCCGATATCACACGCGCATTCGCCCTCCACCTTGCACGCATTCGTCCTCATCATTTGCCCTTAGCTCTTGGGTAACAACATTTTTCCCCGCATCCGCCCCCGCCGTTTGCTCCCCGCCCTCTAACAACATTTGCCCTTAGCTCTTGCAAAATGGTAAGTCCTTACCGGCAGTCTCTTCCTCCATAGTAGGGTTGACTCTATTTAAGTTTTACCAATTCCATTGATTGTGTTAGGCTGTAGGGTTCTTCAGATGTCAAGAATCAAGATTCAATACCTCTATTATCTTCATCACCCAATACAAGACGAAGAAATTTTCCCAAAGAAACACTTTATTAATTCTAAGGTTACTATTTCTCCCTTCTTTTAAAAACCCTACATTTAAATGTGAAAAACAAGCATTGCATTTCAACTACAAAAAATCTATTAGTGTTCAAATGTACATGTGTGCTACATTAACTTCGATATCATGTGCGCATTCGCCCTCCTCTCTTGAAGAGCAAGATTCGCCTCGCATTCACCCTCATCTCTGCGTAACATCATTCACCTCGCCCTTGCGTAACAACATTCGCCCTCGCATTTGCCCCCGAGCCTTTGCACAGTAGAATCACTGCAGCATTTCCTCAACTCTTGCAACAACATTCGCCCCGCATTCGCCCTCGCCTCTTGCAAATGGTAAGTTCTTAAATGTTGTGCCCTTCCTCCTATAGTAGGGTTGACTCTATTTGGGTTTTTTTGGTCAATCTACTGGATTCTCGTTGTGGGCCGTAGGTTTCTCTAGATGTCAAGAATTTGGGATTAAATACCTCTATTATCTTCATCACCTGTACAAGATTCAAATTTTTCCCCAGCAGTTACCACATCCTATGTACCATTATTTCTCCTCGTTTAAAACCCTTGTTTAAATGAACAAGCATTGCATTTCAACCGCAAAAATCTATTAGTGTTCAAATGTACATGTGTTCATCACTTTGTAGGGTATTCTTTCACTTTCACATTATCCAAGAATGTGTGCAGAGAGTTCAGGCTCTTTTGTGATTTAGATTATCTTGAAAAAGGAAAGGTAAATTATTTCCCATGGAAAAAAAGAAGGCTTTTCCTTTTTATAGGTTGTTTGGACTTACGTGGAAAATTACAGTGGCGCTTTCATATTATGTAGTTTAAATTTGAATTAATGTGATTATTCTACATGAAATATAATTACCTATGGATATCCTTCATCACTAATTAAAATTATGGGTTTCAATTTCCTAGACTTTAACCTTATCCGATGCTAAATCTAGGTTCTCATTGGTGGGATCACTCTTCCATTGATTTCCTTTCCCTCTCGATCTTGTCATACTTTAAAATTCATCAATGATACATATATTATTTCAGTATCCAAAAGTCTTTTATAGTAGAACATATTGTGAAGTTTTTTGACAATTTGAGGATTCTTTTTAGAACTCAAGAGAATGCGGTCTATGCTATCGAGTTATATACCAAGCAACTTGTCCTTAATAACCACACTAGAGGTAGGCTCCAACCAAGCTTGAACTTGTTGGGACATAGCATATGAAGTTGTGTGATGAGTCCATATCACAAAATTATTATGGTGGACAAAGTGAAGACACGTAATGACAAGCTATTATGTTAACATTACTAGAAACATTTTCGAAATTATCCATGCTATCAAGATGTCAAAATTCTAGGCACAGTCGTCATTACTCGTAGCTAATAGATAATAATAATAATATAAAAAAATCATAAATTTTATTCTTGAAATATGATTTTTACACATTGGTAACTCAAGCATGAGTTAATATCACCCAAATATTGCAAAACAAACTTAAAAATATAAATTAAACCAACATTATAACCTAACCAAGGGTTGACAAAAATCAAGTGCCATAACCCGGCATTTTGAAACCTAAATTTGAATCCATCATAAGTAATACAATGCAAACTCAAATGGATTTTCAATGCATGTTTGCATGCTATTAATTTATTCTCTCGTCTCCAGATATCATTTTTTAAATGGAACCATTAGTCAGTTTCCGCAGTCCTTTCAGAGTGTCTGCCTATTTGAGCTCTTTTTTTCTCCACCTCACCCTCCAGTAACATATGCAAACATATATCATGATCTTGGAATTCCATTACATATGTATGTGCCAATGTTCCATAATCATGCCCCATCATCAATTTAAGAAATTTCCATTGAATATCAAATTATGGAGTGGGGACTTACGCAACATTTGGCTCAAAATCGTGGACCATCTCTGTATGAGGTGAATGAGAACTATAGATATTTAAAGAAGTAGATTAGTGTCTTTTTCCTCCAAGGCCAGTGGAGTCATATATATAATATGCATCACAAAAAAAATTCTTTGTTCATTCTCAATTTTGAAAGTTGCAAAAATTCATGCCATAATTGAAATGACACTAAATTTGGAGAGATATAATAAAAATGCAAGCTATAAGTGCCCTATTAGCAAAGGAAACCTTCCTACCTACCCTAATTGAGATAAATTTTGATTTAATAGGAAACATGATATTGCCAATGGAGTTGATCCAAAAACTTGTTAAATTTATGGACTAAATCATGCATTTGATTTCTAGGGAAATACATGAAGAGAAAAAGTGTAATTAATGAAAAATCCATACATGCCACTTATAAAACTTACACCGAAAGGTCAAAAAATACTTAAGGCCTTAACTTAATTTGAATCCAAAACACAAAAATGTGATTAGTGAAACACGAGAGTGGTGTGGGTGAACAAATATAAATAAAAGTGAAGATACTCTTTTCCAAGATGCCTTTTTACACGTTGTATGAAAACATGTTTTCCTTTCCCTTTATACATGCGTGAATGAATTATGTGGCTGGTGTTTTAATAGGAGAAGCCTACTTAAATATATCATTCAGGAGCAAATGCTTCCTTGACCCAACCTCATAGAACTTATCACCGAATTTTGATGTTGGGATGGGATTGTAAAGATAATAACTTTTCATTCCTACAAACTAGACTTTCCTAGAGTTAGGACACAAAGTATTGAATCAAAGTTGTAGTTTCTAAATTCTTGTATTGGTTCATCAATCTTGAAATTCAGATATTGCATGTCTTCATTGCTTCATGTTTGAATAATTTGCATCATATCATACAATAGGAAATTAGGAATTATGATTATTATTACTTTTTATGGACCAGTTAAGCAATTTTAAGTTTGCATGGTTTAGTGTGAAATTATTCCTAGTGTGCCCCTAGGCCCAGGTGAAGGAATGACAAGGACTGAGAACCCTAGTTTTTAAATGGTATTGTTTCTTATACCCAAAACCCCTCAACATCACTTCTATTAGTTCTTAACAAATAGTGTTGTAAACAATTTGAGAATTGATATAGAAAATCTGCACTTTTCAAGATAAAGTCCTAAAGCCAGTGTGATACTACATGTGTACTCCAATAGCCCCATTGTCATCTCACCAACCTCTCTTTTCACACGGGCTAGCTCTCCTCCAACTCAAGGGTTCTCCCTAGTAGACGTTAGGATCTAATGGCCCAAACAAACCAAGTCAAGAGCCCCCTAACTCTCTATGTTTACTACTATCAATCAAAATATTGAACAATAGGTCGCATGGCATGCATCCGAAGATAAAATTGCCAGTGTATTTTGGGTAATTTCAAAGGGAAAGTCCCCAAACACATATAATCAAGGAATTATAACGTGATTTCAAACATTAAATATCAAAAAAATTGTTTAAAGGATATTTAAAGGAAAAAGGTGATGAAGATAGAAAGTGCCTTACTTAAATGCTCTAAGGATTTTTCAATAGTTGCCCTAAAATCTTCACTTCAAGGCCCTTCAAGATCGTCTAACAATGCTAAGTGTCACGCCCTCAACAATGTTGCTCCAAAAATATCCTCAAAGGCCCTACAACAAGTTTACTAGATGTTTCTCCAACATATTCAATAAGGTCTCTTCATTGTCAGCACTTGCCTCTCTTGCCTGGGTGCCTTAATGTGCAATGACATGTTTCCAGATCTGCAATTCAACGTGCTGCTATTTGAAATCAACTGTTCTTCCGTGTCTTATTAGAAATTATTTCAGTTTTCATTTTGTGTTTTCAAGTTAGATATTGTTTTCAAGTTTTTACATTTATAATTTTATTGCAATGGGCAGACTGATCAGAGTAAGCAGAAAAACTCGTAGACTTGATGATCTGAAAGAAATACTCTTAAGAAATAACACAAATTGCTGTGATAGCCTATCTTCGTGTATTTTAGTTATTTACATAATTTAGAAATAATATTAATTTTTTCAAATATGCACACACCTAGCCATGGTATGCTCCGATGATTCCTCTTTTAGAAGAGCTTTCTTCATCCCATTCTTGTTCTTGTTGGTAAAAAAGGCACTAGATGCAAGGTCGGAATTTTGACATTGTATTTTGATATTTCTATCTCAAAACACTCCTAAATATAAGAGAGGATAAAACATCTTATATGAGCTACTAGAAAGATACTGTGCAATAATGTAAAAGTCAAAAGGATATTTTTTTTGTTCTACATGATGAATTGTGATAGTTTGATTTTAATTTTACATTTACTAAAATCAACAAAAGTTTTTTTGTAGGTATTGTTTTGTGGCACTTGCTGAACCCAAAGGTTGGTGGTAGTGGGACACAAGGGCAAGAGATTTCCTCGCTGTGTAAAAACTCTCTCCTACACCTTTCTACTCCTTTAGGTGCCAAACAAGAAACACACCTTGCCCAAGTTATCATACCCACCAACCGCCGAACGTGTTGGAATAATAAGACACAGGCTGATATGGCCAACTACATTATTGCATTTCCAGAGCTACATAGTATTAACCCACAGTAATTATTGGTCATGTGTTGTTGGTGAACGATGAAGGTCCTCTGTTAAAGCATGCACAACTCCGTAAATTTTAATATTTTAACTATTTCATTTACTTTATCTAAAACACATTATCTATGATTTTTATTTTTAAATTACTGATAATATCTTCTTCTTCTTCTTTTGTGTAGGAAATGAATGAGTTCATGGTGTTTCCTGAGTATTTGGCTACAAAGTAATTTTTTTGATCTAACCATATGCACCGTGTGAATTTTGGGACTCCAACCTCGAAAAGAACTTCTAGGATTGGTCTAGAAGCCATTTTTGGGGTCGGCACATTTGATAGAACAATGTGCTCCTGTAGCCGGAAAATATTTGAAAATATACCAGGGACACCTATAGGACACAATCGCAATTTAACCCTAGATATGAGTCTCTCGTTACTTTCAAAGAGTGAGTTGAGAGCACTCATCCATGACGAAAAAGAGAAAAGGGCAAAGAAAGAAGGAAAATGCCAACTAATCTCAAGGCAAATTACAACTTTAATTCAATAGCTTTAATTTTCTCTATGTTCAAAATAAAAGTGTTCTACGAATATCCACTTCCTAATTTTGTTGATGCTAGATTTCCCGAAACCTCAAAGGCAACCAAAGCTAGGATTACAAAAAGGGCCATCACAAGCTAGGGGCTGTGGTGGTTACTTGAAATTAGCTAAGCAAGAATTGTAATTAAGTAGCTAAACATCTTATAATTAATTGTATCGCCTTCCAATGCTTTTGTAATCCTATCAAATATGATTAAAAAATACACAATCATATGTAATGGTGGGTGGATGACTTCGGAACAAACTACAGAGAAGATAAAAATATCGCTTTCCATTTCGGCTATCAAGCCGTAGTTGAACGTCGCGTGTTTATGTGTCCCAAGATCTAGAATGCCCGATAAGGTAAAACATTAACCTTTCAATATGTTTGTTTTCATCCATAAATTTAATGTCTAACAACTTTGTTTAAACTGGGGAGCAGCACCACGACGAGGCAAATAACCCGCTTTTAGAGCCGTATGTAGATGATCCTCACGTGCAACCCGATCATTGTAGTGGGGACCAAGTCGGTAATGCTACTAATACTGCGTGAGGGCCGGGATAAATATAATTGACTTCACTTATAATTTTTTCTAATTATACCTTGATGGTTGTCCTTATAAAGCTTTTGTTTTGAATGATGGGAGAATGTTTCCTTTGAGGATCTTACCACCAGTTAGAGAAGATGTATGTGTGTGTCAGTCCTTAACGGCGTACAACTGTGCACCGGTGCAAATAATTCCCATTGCAATTTTTTTATTAATATACCGAACTAGTTCAATGATATTTAAAACCGACAATTAAAATTTAATATTATCCTGTTTTTGTAGCGATGCCCCGTCACCGGATGAGACCGTACATCGTGACTATGCAACTAGGTCACGGTGACAACCGGTGCACCACGTAAATAATCTCATTGCAATTTTTTATTAATATTACCGAACTAGTTCAATGATATTTTAAAACCCACAATTAAAATTTAATATTATCTCGTTTGTAGAGATGCCTCTGTCACCTGGATTTATACCCATATCGTGACTACGTGAACTAGGCCGCCGGCAACAATCGGTGCACTAGCAAATAATCTCATTGCAATTTTTTTTTATTAATATTACCATACTAGTTCAACAATATTTAAAAACGATGCAATTAAAATTTAATATTATTTGTTTTTGTAGGCGATGCCCGTCGACCGGATGAGACCAGACATCGTGACAACGCAACTATGTCGCCTACGACAATCGGTGCACCGTGTAAATAATCCCATTGCAATTTTTTTATTAATATTACCAAACTAGTTCAATGATATTTAAAAAATGACAATTAAAATTTAATATTATTTGTTTTTGTAGGCAATGCCCCGTCACCGGATGGAGACCGTGACATCATGAATACGCAACTAGGGTCAAGTGCGAGTCGTAAAGGCACGAAATGAGGAGAGCATGATGATATTGATGATGTAATTAGAGCTAGAAATAGGAAGAAGAAAAGAAAATTGATAATGTAAAATATTGTATTATTATAAGACAAACGGTACCATACTTGGGAACGTATTTTGCATTATATAAAAAACTCATTTATCATAATACTATTTTTATGTCAAGCATTAATTCCAATGTTTCCTTGCATACTACTTGTTGAATTGTTTTTTTATTAGTTACGGAACATTTTTTTTTATGCTCATGAAAGTAAAAAATGCAGTCATAGATTGGGTATTGGGGAATTGGAGAGTGATGTGAGGGGAGGGGCCATAAGAGCTTCCACTCTACGGGTTGGCCTTGTTTTAGTAGAGACTTAATTTATTGAGTCATTTAATCTTGGAGCAACCTCCTCGATCCAAATACCGTAGCAACAAAAAAGTCTCTGCTGGATCTAGTTGCTACTCTTCGCATCATGGGAGGCTTGTTCCAAGTTCATGCGACTCCAATAAATTGTTCTTGAAACGAAGAGATTATTTAGGTATGTTTTGACATTTTCAACATATGTTCTAACATTATCATAAGAATGTATCTAGAGTAAAAAATACTACATCAATTACTTGTATTTATTGCATAGATAATGATGGATTTTGATTGACTTAAGCATTGGTGTAATAAAATCCTCTGCATCATGAGCAATACAACTTGTCAACTGCAGGTCATGTCCAGGATATTTTTTCTTGTGTGCTTGACCAGTGTTCGTAATGTCACATTTTGTAAGTTCCTTTACAGCTCATAATTCAATATTAAGCTTGTTAATGATTATTATCTAGGCTTGTATGTGTTTTTTCATCTATTTGATTGTAAGCAACTTCCGCATGTTTCCTCGTTGTTCACTATGATTTCTCCCACACACTCCCAAGATGAATCGACTTATTGTTACATATAGGTTACTTTATTGTTACTATGATTTCTCCATTTACGATTTCATAGGTTACATCATAAATTTGTCAATCTCACGTTGGTGATGAGATTTAGTTCTCCTGCATTTGGGCTTTTCTGACATTTTCTCCTCGTGTCATTCCCGCATCACCCCGTTGTTTGAGCATGCCAATTTTCTACCACTTGTACCACCGCCATGTCAATCGAGTGGTGCCACATTTCACCTATTTTCAGTGATAGTTTAGGGTTTCTCTAACATAACTTCAAACTGACCAAGGCATGCTTTAAATATTGTCACATAATACTCATGGTTTGGATTGGATGAGCATAAATTAATGGTTGTTGATTCATGGAACCACCCATATAGTCATCTTGAGATATTTCAGAAGTTTTCTCGGTTTCTTTTTCAATGCTTTCAGGTGGGTGGGATGGGTGTGGGGTGATCCATCAATACCGTGCCTTTGTAGTATAGGAAATTTTTTGTGATATAAAGGAGCATTTGATGTAGATATCCTATCGATGCATTCATAGATGGGCACAAGAGGTCAAGAATTTAAATTAAAAATATGCAACCTCCTCTAGCATGGCAAATCAAGGCCGCGAGAGACTGTTAAAGATTGTTTTGTGCCTGCCTTAATATAGTCGTGATTTCTTTCTATTATCTTAATGCAAATATAGTCCCAGTCTATTAAAATGAGGATTATGGTTGTTATTTCTTTGGTTGTTTCTCTCTCTTAATGTTCGGTTGCCAAAAGTTGTGATAGTTGTTTAGTTTGGTTCGTTACAACTTAAAAGTGGTTTTTAGCAATGGGAGCCAAGTGTTTTTTAAGGTTCATACTAATATGAAGATCTTGTAATTCTATATTCAAGATAAGAGAAGATGGCCTCTCGCTTTGGGTAGTATGACAACACCACATCTACCTCATTAGGTAACAATGGAAAGGGGAAGAAGTTGGGTGCAATGTTTGATAATTGGTAGACAATTGTCTTCTCGTTTTTTCACTCCATTTCTTTAATCGCTTCGGGGCGTAAGAGGGAATCTCAGATTACGTGATGAGAGAAGGTAAAGTTAAAATAATAGCTATGGAAAAGGAGTTGTACTTCAACAATGATGGCTTCCGTTGACAAAAAAATTGCAGTTTCCAGAAAAAAAATTATGTTTAAAGTAAGGTCACATGCACGTGAAACTTCACCGCAAAGGATCTTTCCTTGTCCACTTATATTCGATTTTAATGTGTTATTTTAATTTTTCATGGAGGGTTGCTTTGGCATATGGTCCTGCATTCAATTGCACACTTACCGAAAGCATTTCTTGTCATTTCTCTCTGCAATGGGTGTGAACAAACTTGCTGATCTTGTTGGAGTCACCTTGGGGCAAAGGCAAAATGTTGCTTGGAGAGCAAGCATGGTTCTCCGAAAATAGTTAATGATGGTGTGACAAAAGAGTTGCTGAGTGTACTTTGTAGATGTGTGCTCGGTTTTCTTTTTAACGTTTTATTAGTTGCCCTCTTAAAATGTATTAGATTTGTAGGTATAATTTGAAAACTCAAAGGTAAAAGAAAACATATTTGTTACCTAGTGGTCTACTTGGCCTATGGACTAGCCACATTAGAGTAATGCATAAAGTGCCACAACAATAAAAGGAAAGGGTTATGGCTGAGTCAAATTTTATTGTTATTGATAGTGTAATGAAATGTATCTCAATGCTATGGTTTTGGCCTTTTATTGGTTGAATTAGAGGATGTAATGAAAATATTGGGGCCAAGTACGCTAGTTTTTCCTTTTTGGCCGATGGTTTGGTGTATCTAATTGAATTAGTTGCCTCAAGGTATTTTTGGTTGCAAACTCCTTTTCATTTTTCATACGTATTGGCCTTCTCCTGGAATACATTTGATTGTGTGGTCTTGTTGTCTACAACATTTGTAGTTGTTTAGTCTATGGCCGAGGTGCACTTTTATTATGGAAATAGTTGATGCAATATTGTCATTTAATCCTTAATGCAGTGGTAGCATGTTGAGAATTTTTTTGTGAAACATTTGTTGTTCAAAATGACACTTGATCCTATACATCATCATGTACTTGACTTAAAATTCATATTCAAAGTGTGCCGTACACCTTGCAAAATTTCAAATATTTATGTTGTTTTAAACCATTATCTTTTTCATGTATTGGATGGCCGAAAATGTGAAAAATACTTTGGTATGAAACCAACTCGGTGAATAATTTCCAGCAAACAACCACTTCCAAGACATGATTTAGAAGTAGAATATATGTACTTATGAAGCATAGAAAGATATCCTGATGCATTGTTAATGTTTGCCAGGGTTATTTTTGGAGAAAATAACTCCTTATTCCTAGAATAGTGATCTTCAATACAAGTAAATGCCATAGAAGAGAGATCAATGTGGTGACGCAACAAAACTGAAATTGGACCCCTAAGGAGAGCTGGTGTGTCAACAATCGCCTCCGTCAGCATTTTCCCTTGGTTTACCCCGTTCTTTTTCCTCCAAATTGAGTCTTAATTGACTTCTTCTTTCTTTGTTTATTTATCAAATTCGTAGAATTTGATAAATAAATACTATCCACAATGGTTGACTTTTAATTTATATTCCCGACTTTATATTATCTCCAAGCCTATAACCAATGTTTAACTTTCAACACTTTGTATTTATACTCCACGTTTCTTTTTAAATAACTTGTAATGAACTTTCTGCCCTATATTTCACCACACCACCTTACAACAATCACGCTCCAGACTTATGCTAATTATCCGCCAATCGTTTAATTAAACAATTTCATTATACTTACCCCACCTATATATATATCAATAACCAATCAAACACTTGTATCGTACTGGGTTATCCTCCGCACACCTTACTTAACCTCCGTGTTCAACGGCGACGACTGCCTAATGGCCCCTTCTCCAAATCAACGACTCTTGGAAATTCCCGCTCGTCTAACGTCGGCTTTAACGTGCGATGGCGCGATAAACGGTGGTTTTCTCGGGGGTCACTTTGCCATGTGTCGCATTCCCTATGGAATCGCTAGAATAGGAAATACCGCCTTATCTACAAAGCGGTGCGATATGGGCAACCCACTTTTGTGATTCGATCGTGGTTTTGGCATGTACTGACCAATGGCAAAGTCCGGTTCCGTTTATCCTTTTTTTTGTTAACTCATGTCCAATCCTCGGTCGTGTTCCGAAAGCACAACAATTTCGTCTCTTTATTAAGCTTGATTTCTATATTTGAACAAGAATTACGACCCCGATTCTCTACATGTATCTCGACTGGTGGGGTGAGTTCACAGGTTATCCAACAATTTACGGGAATTCAAAGACAAGAATGGAATTATCAGCATCTAATCACCCCCACGCTAAAAAAATTCTTCACAATTAACAATGAGATAATTCAATGGCAACTAAGCTTGAAATAATTTAACCTGAAACAATTGTTCACGCAGGTTTATTACGTAACTTCTACTCTCCTCTTCCCTCTCTACTTTTTTTTCATCCGAGGAATTACAATTTAAAGAGTAACATTGTAGATAACCTTAAAAACATTTGTTAACTATTTTTGTTTGACCATATGATTGTGTTTGATATGTAGAACTCATGGAAACTATTATTTCTCCACTCATATAAAATAATTATTTCCAAAATTTTCTTGTTACTATTACTTTAGGAAAACCATGAAACTATGAATTCCTTTTCATGGACACTTCTCGCCACTCGTCTGTTTATGTACTTTGAGCTCTACAAAAAAAATCTACAAAATTTGTCTATATAAATGACCACAAAAATGTAATACTTACCTTTATATTTTAGTAACCCCGTAATAAAGTCTATTGATATATCTTCTAGTCTTTGAATATGTATGTGGAATGGTTGAAGTAACCCTAGATATTTTACTATCTCTTTTATTTTACAGAAAACCCTCACCTTCTCTTGCCATGTAAAATTTTGAATATCTTTCTTCATTCCTTCCAAAAATATATTTTTTGATCCTTTTGAGATGTTTTAAGGAACTCTACGTCCTACCATCAGAGACATGGGACTCCTTAATATTTTTTATTCAAATATGCTTGTGTGCATAAAAATATTCTACATTTGCACCAAAGTATATCTCTCTTTCACTCCCAATGCTCCATAGAGTTCATCCCATCCTTTATAAATTTTAGTTTTTGCTTGTACTATTGTCATTTTTCCATTATGGCAAGCTTCTTCTAGCCACCTAGGAATAGAAAATTTAATCGGATATAAATTTGAGGCCTCTTCTATTTTAGGTGTTGAGCATCATGTACTAAATTTTCCTTACCCTTTGCAGATTATCTCAAAAATTGGAAAACTTTGCATTTTTCTCCTAATTTTGTTAATCTTTCCAATGAAAGCCATAGCTTCAAAAAATACTTTATGCTATCATGGTATATATTGACTTTAAATTACCTCCTGCTGATATACTATCCCCATTTTTTATTGCATGTATTATTGCTTCATTTATTTTTCATACGTAGATTTCACCAAATATTTTCTTTGAATTCCTTGCTTTTAAAAGCTAATGATATCCCTATTGTGTTAATGTTACGTAAATTCCCTTTGTCCTAGTGCCTCACACTCTACTATGAATGTTTTACCAAAAGTAGGTGCAACCGATGTTGGTGTAGAAGACATGGCATCCATTAAAAGAGAGAATGCCAAAGTAGCCTCATCATTCCATATAAAATGATATTTTATTCAAGAGATATGTGAGTGACTTGAAATGCATGCATAATTCTTAACAAATGATCAATAATGTTGTAAAAATCAGCTCCAAAAATAGAAGAAAAGAGATATCAACGCCTTAGAAAATGAGCCACTTTAAGGGGCAACCTCCAATACATTACATAAATGAAAATTCTTGGATGATACAATTTTACAAAACCTTCTTTCGACAGCATAGGAGTCCATGGGGCCATAATGTAATCCTACGACCTAAAAATAATAATGTAAGGGCACAATAATAACGATATGGGGTTAAGGTGGGTACAATAATAAAAATATGGGGCTACACTAACATAATAAGGGCTATACTATTTAATTTAGGGACTTAACATGCCCTCTCCTTCCAAACAAGTGTTGTCCCCAACGCTGGATTATTTCTTGATGCTTCAGATAAAATTCTCATCCTCCCATGTGAAATATTTTACAGAAAGTTCTTCCACTTGCTGAGATACTCCCAAATTGATCATACTTGTCGAGTTCTTGTTTCTATGACTACTATAACTTCTTTCGATGTGATGTTGATCTTCCCGTTGTTTCATTAGATTCGCACCAAAGTTGGGTTATCCTTGAGAGAGTTGGAGAACTTGTTGTTGATGCTCGATGTGATCTTCCATTAATTTATCATCCATATGTCGTTAATATTTGATCCTGAACCATCCAACTTAGCCTCCATTTCTACTTTTTAACCATCTATTTCATCTTCAATTGATCTTCGTAAGATTGAAACTGTTGCACTTGGTACCGTAATTTTGACATCTCATACGTAACTCTTCCTCTTCATGCGTCATAGTATAGTTTTTTGAGGGATTAATGGGTATGGAATTATTTTTGGAGGCATAATAGAACCCATTACTCGACAAAATTCTTCAATAGCCCTTGAATCAACTAACCCTGATTCTTCAAACAAGACTTATGCGATTCGGAAAAAAACAACACACCTTTTTTCTTTCTCTTTGAGGAGATCGATATTGAAATTGGATTATCTCTATGATTGCAGCCCCTAAATATTTGAAATTCAGCACCGAATTAGCCCTCCGAATTCTCTTTTGAATGCCATAGGTCCGAATTCGATTTGACTTCAAGACAAAGTTAGTCCAATCTCCCCACAATGACCTAATTATGGACTCGGTTCAAGAGGAGCGAAATTGCACGACTTGCCACGTGTCACTGTTTTGTATTTTGTCTTTGGAATGGATAGCCATGAAATTAAAATCTGTGTACTTGCTAATTAATTTTACGCATCTAATCCGATGCCCCGCAGAGAGAGTTATTGAACTTTTTCCAACGATCACCTCTTTGAGATGAAATTCAGAGCCCGAAAGCACTACCTTCACGTATCATATCTCCAAAAATATTACAACTGCTCTAAAATTTTTGACGAATTTCCTCAGATTTCAGCTTCATACAATATGAATTTTAGACTTAAACCTTCGTACAAAACAAGCTATAGTGAAAATTCCACGATGACTCCGTTTTAGAGCTCCTCAAACAATACCTAACTTCCATGATGATATCTCCAGTGTACAGAACCAAGCTCTGAAATTTTTATTAAAGCTTCCTCAGGATTTTATTTCGTACCCTAAAAATTTCATCTTCTCGAAACTTCGTAGAAAAAAAGTTATAGCTAAACACGATGACCGTTTGGAGCAGTAAAACCCCTAGAATCCAAACCCCCGATACTAAACAAAGGTAACCACCCAAAAAATAGAAGAAAAGAGATATCAACGTCTTAGAAATGAGCCACTTCAAGGGGGAAACCTCCAATACATTACATAAATGAACAATTCTTGATGATACAATTTACAAAACCTCCTTTCTATATATATATAGAGTTCATGGGGCCATAATGTAATCCCGGCCGACCTAAAAATAATAATGTAAGTGCTAACAATAATAATAACAATATGGGGGTTAAGGTGGGTACAATAATAAATAATAAGGGGGGCTACACTAACATAAATAAGGGGCTATACTATTTAATTTAGGACTTAACAAATAATATCATGTAAGTCTAAAAATCTTCTAAGAACCTTGATTTTCTTAGGAATAGGTCATTTTGTAATAGCTTGCATCTTGAGGCTCCAACTTCACTCCTTCCTTTAAAACAATATGAACCAAATACTCGAATTTATTTCCAAAAGCACATTTGGATATTTTTACATAAAAATGATTGTTCTCAATAATTTATATAACTTTTCCACATGTTTACATTAGTGGTATTCCCATGATTTATTATAAATATGTGTATTATCAAAGAAAACCAACACAAATTTTATAAGATGGGATCAAACAAAATTGTTCTTAAGTCAAGTCACTTAGACTTCAAATGTACGATAAACCATAATTAAACCAAATTCGTTGCCTCCAAAATAGCCTCGACGTCACCAATTTTGTGACGCGAAACCAAATGAATTCGCCCCTAATATTTTTCGGGTCCGAAGATGGGTCGCTGCATTTGTGGAGAGTTAGACGTCAATTTCTTATCAAATTTCGCCCTAATATTTTTCGTGTCCGGATTTACCGCGCAAGTGGCTCCAAAACAAAGACCGCCCAATCAATTTCGCCATGTGTCCTCAATCGGGAATTTGCCCCGCTCCCGGTCGCGGGTGCATTCGATGGCGTTTAAGGATGGGACATGGATGTGGCGATTTCATATCAATCGCATTAAGTTTTAACGTTGTTCAATTAAGTTCCAAGGTTTTCACATATCTAATCGCATTAAGTTTTAACACCGTTCAAGATCGGACTTCCACTCCCGTGAGCGATTTCGCATGTCTAATATGATCCACTTTCAAGCTCATTAATGATAAGAGATTAATTATGACGGGCGTCTCGATTGCATTGTACGGTCAATAAAATGGCATTTTGCTATGGTTTTTCGGGGACGCAGCCGATTGCCGGGTTACACTACCGCTCACCGTGACGAGAAGGAGAAGAGGCGTACCGAATTACCGCAGACTCTGCTTGCCATCTTCATTTCTCTCGCCTTGGTCCTTGTCCGTCTCCTCTCGTTTCTGAATTCGCTTTCTCCGTCTCCTCAGGCCCACTACTAGGTGAGATCGCACCTGCGTTCGGTGCAAGGCCAAGGGATGCGTTGCCACAGGGGAGCACTAGAGGTCAACTCCCCGCGCGCTCCCTCCACCCTCAACCGAGTTGTCTTCCGCCACCCGTTGATTATTATGTAGGCTCATCCAAATACTAGGAGTATGGTCGTTGTAGGATTCGGCCACCGTATGGATCTCCCCGATTCCCCCACCGCTATTTCACCTTCCCACGACGCACCGCGCAATTTTCCTTTAATTTCTCTCTCAAACGCCCACAAATTACAAACTCTTCGCCACCGTGGTTTTCCGCGAGGAGGCCCAAACGGAGGAAGAATGCACCCGTCCCGGTGGGTCTAAGCCTTGGGGGAACCAAACAACATTCAGCTCAAGAGGGGAGCCGGTGGGTACGAATGTGGAGTGTGTAGTACCTAGCGATCCCGGACCTTCCGAAGGATGGTGCTGAACTGCCGAGGAGCCGGAGGAGTAGTTTGGTTAATTTGTTTTTCTGTTTCGCGGCCCACTTAATTGGGTCGCTTTTAGATTATTTCATCGTGCTGACCTTTGTAATATATTTTGACTCGTAAATTAAACGTTCAAGATCGGTTTCCCGTATGAGGGTAGTCTTCTTAATTTTTTGATTTTTTGATGACAAATTTGCCGTTGTTCCGGCAATGATTTTGGACTTCGGCAAAATTTTATTCCCACCGTTAATAGATTAACTTTACTTTAGAAAAAATGTTGCCATGTTTTATTTTTAACCTATTTTTGAAATACAAAGCCATGTTTATATGGTCTACGTATTATACTCTTTCTTTTGTGCTATCTATAGGAACCTTTGCTATGAATGTATGGATGCTGTAGTAGGCTACTAATGAAACAAGCGAGCTCCGAACTCACATCTCGGATGCAAATGTATGGTTACTAATTTTGGAATCAAGCGAGCCCGATCTTACAAGCGAGCTCGGGTTTCGGCGATGGTTATCACACTCCTCAAATCATTAGCGTTTTTCTCTGCTCAAGGACGGGGTACTTTAATTTGCATTTGAACAATGGATGTCGGTACTCTATCTATTTCTTTACTATTCTACATACTACTATTTCACTTTCTTATAGATGCCTTGTGCATATTTGGATGCTTTTCGATTTGTCGATAATCTCCATGTGGACTGGCATCGGGTTTTATATCATGTCCCCGTATGTGACATGGGGTAGTTTTCATCATTGTCCGGGGTGGGACTTCCACTCTTTCCGGATGGATATTTGGGTTCCAATCTTCAGATGTGAAAATGTAATGACTTCATGGACTGCTTTTGGCTCATATAATATATTCAAAACAACGTTTTTTCTCTGTGAAAAAAATTATTATTAATGTTTATCAATACTCGCCTTCAAAACTAGCGATGTCAAGTTTATTGATATGGTCTCGATGGTCTTTATATTTTGGACATATCTCACTCCTCACATGATTAGCGTTTCTATTCAAGGATTTTGGGTACTTTAATTTGTATTTGAACAATGGACGTCGATACTTCATCTATTGCTTTACTATTCTACATACCGCTATTTCAATTTTCAGATGCCTCGGCATATTTGGATGCTTTCAGATTGTCGATAATCTCCATGTGGACTCATCGGGTTTTATATCAAGTCCCTATATGTGACATGGGGTATTTTTCTATCACTATTTGGGGTGGGACTTCACTTTTCTCGATGGATATTTGGGTCCAATATTTAGATGTGAAAATGTAATGACTTCATGGACTGTTTTACTTCATATACAGGAATTAAAAACAACGTTTTTTCTCTTGTGAAAAAAAAAAAATGATTAATGTTTATCACCGCCTTCAAAACTAGCCAATGGTTCAGTTTATTGATATGAACTTCATGGTATTTTTATATTTGGGACATATCACACCCTCACATGATTAAAGTCGTTTTTAAGGATTTTGGGCAATTAATCACTCTGTATTTGGAACAATGGATGCTCTGTACTCTCCTCGTTGTTTTACTATTCTACATAATCGCTATTTCACTTTCTTATAGATGCCCTGCATATTTGGATACTTTCTCGATTTTTCGATAATCTCCATGTGGACCGAACCATCGGGTTTTATATCAAGTCCCCGTATGTGACATGGGGTATTTTTCTATCACTCACCGTGGGACTTCCACTTTTCTTTCCGGATGGATATTTGGGTTCCAATCTTCGTATGTGAAAATGTAATGATTTCATGACCTGCTTTACTTCATATAATATATTCAAAACAACGTTTTTCTCTTGTGAAAAAAATGATTAATGTTTATCACTCGCCTTCAAAACTAGCTATGTCAAATTCTATTTTGATCGGGTTTATTGATATGGTCTCGATGGTCTTTTATATTTTGGACATATCACACTCCTCACATGATTAGCGTTATCGTTCAAGGATTTTGGGTACTTTAATTTGTATTTGGAACAATGGGTAATTTATCCGTTTTACTATTCTACATATCGCTATTTCACTTTCTTATAGATGCCTCTGGCATGGCTTTGGATGCTTTCTCGTATTGTCGATAATCTCCATGTGGATCGTTATCGGGTTTTATATCATGTCCCCGTATGTGACATGGGCATTTTTCTATCATTGTCCGTGGTCAATTTTCTTCGGATGGATATTTGGGTTCCAATCTTCATATGTGAAAATGTAATGAATTCATGGACTGCTTACTTCATAATATATTCAAAACAATGCTTTTCTCTTTAAAGCCTTTTTTTTTTAAATTGAACTCCGTGCTGCCGCTATATTGATGCCTTGTAAGCGCTGCACTATGGCTGCATTAGAAACGTCAAGAGCGACAAAGATAAAAACGCGACGAAATATCGCTCAAAAACATTCGACCACATTTCGTCGAATTGAGACAGCTTTTGCTTACAAATGTCGGAAGAGTGACGTGCAAACGCCGGTGGACCACATTTCGTTTGACCAGGATGCAGCCATGTTCCGTAGGAAGAGCGACGTCAAAAATGTCGACCACATTGCGTTGGAATTGCGATAGTTTACAAATGTCGGAAAAGCGATGTTCAAAACTTCTGGACCACATTTCGTCGTAATTGTGACAGCTTTACAAACGTCGAAAGAGCGACGTTCAAAACGCGACCTCACATTTCGTCGGGGAAGGCGACAAGCCATAAAGGTCGGAAGTGCGACGGATTGGGAACGTCGAAGAGTGACGCTTGTTTGAAGCGCCAAAAAGTGTCGATAGTGCGACACTTTTTAATCAAGGCTTACAATCGCGATGGTATGGTAAACCACGTTTGCTCCGCTCGAACCTGCCGCTCTTGCGACGATTATGTCGAAATAGCCACGAATTCGCCATCGGAATTTCCGCTAAATTTTATAGTGACATGAAATGTTTGAATATCATTTTTTCTTCTTGTATTCTATTAATTTAAGGTGTTCTTGATTCAACATAGCGGCTTTTCTCCTTAAATTTCAAGGAAGATTTCATCTCATCTATCTTTTGCCGCATAATTTTTCCCGATTTCAACTTTGAATTTTTATTTTAAAGGTTCTACCTCAACCCAATTTATCCCACCCATCGCTCATAGTTTTTTAATAGATTTATCCAACTATCATTTGATACTATCATTTTCTTCTTTCATGTTGGTTTCTAGCCTATACAACATGGACTTCTACCTTCATATTCACCAAGTCTCGCATTCATGATCTTTTTTCTTTCGAAAGAAAATAAAGCATCATTACATTTTAACCTAAAATAATTCTTGGAATATGTGATCTCATTTTATTTATAAGACATTTCAACTAGTTCTAAGAGATATGATCTCATCTCTTAGATCTCCATTTTCTTTGTAATTCATTTTGACTAGTTTATTTTCTCCAAACCTTTCTTCTGCCTCCTCATCTCTCGGTTTTTCATCCATAACCATCCTACACTTCACCATAGACTTAATTAGTCTTAATATTAGAATTCAATTATCTTTGAATCATCTGATATGATTGGATCCTCAAATCCCAAACTCTGGAGAAAGCGTGTGTTGATATGAGACATACAATTATTTTATACTCCTATGGATCAAGTTTTTCCTAATTATTAGCTATGCCACGGTTTGAGAGGTAAGCAAGTGAAAAAAATATGAAAATGGGCCTAAACCCTTAAAATTAACCTACTATAAACATGTAGCCTCACACATGTGAAGTAAATTACATGTATGTAAATCTCCAAGGTGATGATTATCCTCAAGAAATTTTTGAAGGAAAGGAATTCTCATCTAAATAGGGGCATAAGTCCAGTTCCTCCAAGGGCTCCAATGATTCAATTCCCCTCAAAATAAATGTGTTATATCTATGTCTACCCACCAATATGTCCACACTTAAAATACCCAGCATAAGTCAAGTACAAGCCTCCATGTAAGAATTCTACGTAACCCCATATTATCCAAAGGCTCAACACCCTTCTTTGAATGCAAAAGGATCCTCCTCCATTATGTCCAAGATTTTAACTCATAAAGGTTTATAAAAAAAATTGGTTGAATTATCATTGTCTAGATGTCAAAAAATATATTTATGTATTTTTCTGCATTTTAATATAACCTCGGATTTTATCTAGATTGGTAGAGTCAATAATTTTATGTGGCTTCTAGTGTATATGCATTTTCCATTAGATGTGTTAAATATCCTTACACTTTAATAAACATGTTAAATGTGCTTTGTTGGTTGTATATGGAATGTTTGTGATTAAAGTTCCATTTAATTATGTGTGATATATTGTCATTATCCTTTTAAATATTTTTCTAAACTCCTGCTGAAACAAAAACTATAGTCTTTTCTTCTTTCTTTTCTTTTTCTCTCTCTCTCTCTTTTTTTTTTTCGCGCCTTTATGACCAATGGCCTATAAGTAGATAACACTAAATTGTTTTTTTTCTTGTCTCATCAGAATTTTTTCTTTGGATTCTCCCTAATGGTTTTGTAATATTTGGAATTTTGTTTTATATTTTCTATGTAATTTCCGTAGTGGTGGAAGGTAGAAAATGACATAGTACACTAAATGCAGGTATTTATACATGCATTGCCTAGAGGAAAGTAGTCACTAGGTTCCATATATTAAGTACATTTGAAATAGTGAATATGACATACTACTTTGTTTATATAATAATATTACCGATGTGCCTCATTATGTGATGAAGGGCACATGTTTCATATGTTCTAGATTTGCAAAAGTTTGTACTAAAAATGACCCAAGTTTACAAAAAAAAAAAAAAAAAGATCATATGATTCTTCTTCTCTAAACATGATGAAGAGGTTTTTGATGAAGTGGAATTTCGACATGATGAGAATAAGGCAAGAGTATAAAAGAGTAAGATCACTAGTGAGAGGAGCCAATTCAAGATAAAATATCTAGGAAAATAATTATGGAAGATTTGGGAGAAAATAAGAGTTTGTTCATAAAGGAAGAAAGAAGGTAATTTGGTCACTTTCAACAAAATTTTAACAATGCAAATGGATTGAGGCATTAATCTCAAGTACGTAAAAATATTCCTCTTATTTAAAACATTCTTAAAATTGATTGTAGTAGGATCCCATGATTTTTTCTTGTACATTCTATGCAAACAAGATTTTATTTGAAGAAACCATTTCATAATAGTTTGTCCGTCGGACACCATCCTCGCTACTATAAACCGGACACAAAATCGGTAACAGTCTAAAGCCCCAACCATCTAGAATCCACCCACCGAATCTCAATGCATGTGTCATACCACTATAAACAACCTTCTACAACAACCTACTCAACTTTCAACTCTCCAAAAGTGGTCCTTCAAAGACCAGCTCCAAAACTTTGTTGGAACACCATGAGGGCACCAAAGTCAAGGTTTGATTATGTTTGTAAGGACCTCTTGTTGTGGGAGAATTCCATACAAACCTAAATGAAGACATTCTTACCAGAGGAATCAGCCTTCCTAGCCCCATGTTTTTGGTGAACATTTTTGTGGTGATGCAAATTTATGGCAAACCAAGAATGTTGTTCATTTTGGGCCAATATATAATCAAGCCCAAGGGATTTTCTCTTGGAAACAACCTCATGCTAATAATTTCATGATAAATTGGGGAAAATATTGAATAACAAACTTTATCTAGCCTTCAAAGATGATCTAGTTGAGGATTCAACCATAGAAACATTCTCTAGGACACATTCTCGACTTACTAGAGGTACCTGTCAATTCCAACCATTTTCCTTGGTGCATTCTGTCATAAGTGGAGGTAGATGAATCTTCCAACCTCATGAATTTCCTCATACAAGCCAATGCATTATGATTTATGGGAGAAAATCCAACACAATACAATAGTATTCATCCTTAGCCTTAGCCTTAGCCTTATGCCCTATATCCCCTTGTATGTATTCCCTACCCGTAAGTTTGGATAAGGCTAGGTGAATGGATAATATTTCATGTTGGATTCTAGAACACCCTCCAAAATTGATGGTTTACTCTTTTATTCCCAATATGAAATTTGAATTCAAAACCTTAGATCCGTAGCTTGGAGTATCCAAGTGGAGTTGATTTATTTTTATGTCCGCTCTAGGTGGAGACGCAACAACTCGTCTAAAAACCTCTTCTTGCTCTTCCTTCCCATAATGACTTCCTATCCAAAATTCCTCGTAGATATGCCACCTCTGTGTCCTCAGCTCGCCATGGATAGCTCGACTCCTTCAATGACATTTTTCTCCTATACATAGTGGGAGTTCAACTCTTTGTTATGCTGAATGAATTACACCATTACCAAGAAGCACAACATAAAGGCCAGTTAGGTCCTTGAAACATTTAACAATTTATAAGAAGCAATCATATTCCATAGTTAGGTCCTTGAAGCATTTTAGAACTTGTGTGAGTTTATCGCTTCCCTTTAAGGAAATAAAAGGACAACGATGGAATCTACTTCCCCGCTCTTTTCCCCGAGATGCATTTTGATCGACACTTACTTGACCTAGTCATTTCTTATCACTTAAGAAAATACAAACTCCTCAAGATCTTTGAAACACGTGCACCAACCAACCCTTTAAGATAGTTGAGTCAGATGGTATTAGAATGATAGGTGAGTCAATTAAACCTATAAACCTACAAATATGCCCTTGAATTTGCATACCAACATATACAAACATACTATGATGGAGATCTCATTGGAGCACTAGTGTTTCAAAAACCAAAATTAAGCATTGAAAAGCCAAAATTGCAACACTAACCCGAAGACACCCACGATGAAAATTATAAAATTTGTGGTACAAAAGACAATATCCTTAATAATATAAAACATTTTTACTCAATTTCATAATTTAATTATTCTTCAAAACTCCCTAATTAATAAAAACAATAATAATTTTCTTATTCTTATTTTAACCATATTTAAAAATAAAAATATCTTTATAAAAATTATTCATGGTATTCTATTTTTTTAGTTGTTTAGTATAATGTGAATTTTATTTTCATTTATAATAATAATTAATATCATACAAAAACACAAATAATGTATCTTATAACTACATTTTGTTAGAGTAAATTTCAAATGTATGTACACCTACTACTTAAATATTGGTCATATCCAGGAACAAAATTGACTAGGGGTGATATATGAGAAGAAAATGGAAGCACTGCGTATTTGGGAAATTGTGAGGTTTAAATTTTGAAGTTATAAAATTGGACATGGTGTAGTTTGATTATAAAGATTTACATGTGTGATGTTGTGATGCTAAGGACCTTGGATTTAAGTTGTACCGATAAGTTTCTTGTCCTTATATAAATTATATAAATATCACGCCCTAGACGGCATCAAGGAGTGGTGTTTTGAAGCAAATGTAGTTACCGCACCCACTTTCCACCTCATGGAATAAACTTATCCTTAAATACCATCTCAATACCAATGAGACATCCCACTATTGCAACTACAACATGACTACCAAGGAAAGAAAATGAAATCATGTGTTGATAGAATCAAAGAAATTTTCCTTCCAAACATACATGATTACAACATACATAAATAACAATGATAGAATCAAAGAAATTTTCCTTCCAAACATAAGAAATGATTACAACATACATAAATAACAATGTGTTAAGGTTAGGACTTATATGCCATACCTGAAATGAATTTCCAATGATCTCGTGAGAAGTATTTGTAAGTTAAACAATTACTTAAAAACTTCTACCTCGATCGAATGTTTGGTTGCATTAACAATAACTTGCAACCACAATTATAAGAGAGTTTATGTAAGGTGTCAAGTAAAGTCTTGACTCCATCCTAAACGTTAAAACATCTAAATCGTATGAAATTATAATAAGTAACGAGGGATGTCAATTCTGCTTCCAAGCACCTTGAAAGGAGGATCTTCATATGGATACTACTGTTGCATTAATTTTGATATTCATAAGAATATTTTTTTTATCTTTACAAAGGTTACGCAGGTAGCACTGTAAATTTTGGATTTTATCAAAAAATTTCCTGGCAGAAGTGCTCAAAACTATCTGTGCCCTGAAATCATGTTCTACAATCAACAAAATCCTTTTCTTGTTAGGGACCAGGAAGTTTCATTTTCACTATTTATATCCTTTTCACAACATCCCTTAAACTTAAACTCTGGTAGTAATAAACAATTAAAACTCACATTATTTCATATGATTGTGACACAATCTCGTAAAAATTACTTCCCAAACTTCAAATAGGGAATAACTACCTGGGAAGGGCTCGGTTTCTTTATCACCTTCAGAAACTACCCTACATGCAATCGATTTTCACTTGATCACAAAATTTCTACAACAACTACAAATCACTTATGTCTTTAAATCCAAAGTTAATTTTTCTAAATACAACAGACTCGAAAACATATTTCATTCTCTGATTGGGACTGAATTTGTGGTGTTACTAGCCTCAAATGGAAAAGTTTGTTATTTAAGGTCATTCTTTACAGATGTCAGGAGTCCAGAAATCATTATTTTCCTGCCAATTGTCGCTACAAAATAAAATAAATACATTCTCACTATCTCAAGATTCTGGTCCTCCTAAAAACAAAGCAGGAAATAAATGGTTACTCAATAATTTTCTAGATATATTTAATTGCAGTATTATATCTATGAATTTTCCTTATATGTGCATTTATTTCATTATTCCATACTAATTAATTTCACATGGACTTATGCGGGAATAGTTTTACCTCATTCATGCTTCCCAGGTGTCATGTTGAACAAATTGTCGTGGAAGCGTGGCGGTTTTCCTTTTTGAGCGTAGTTCTTTTTCAACCGCCATGCTTCCACAAGAAGTTTGGGAATCCAATTTATAGAAACAACATTAGTAACTTCAAAAACACTAGACCATAAATATATGCTATAATGTTATTAATCCAATATACAACTGATGAACATCAGGCGAAAGAAGAAGTTGCAAAAAATTTTGCCCCAGATATTTTAATTAATTTTCAATAAGGAAAATAGTGGCAATTTAACCCAATTTAGATTTTATGAGCATGCCCATTTCTAAATTAAAAAGAAGCATGCATTAGCCAAAGTAAAATTACCTTGCTTCCTTTCCTAACTGAGTGAGCGTGCCTTGCAATGATGTTATCGAAGCCTTCCTCAAATAATATAAGGTTTGGAGCTTCCCGCATTCCACATACGAGAGTTGAATTTGTTGTGTACGACCAATATGTATCCAACGTATAGAACTTCAAATATTCATTCGTGCTAAAGAAATACCCTTAGTGACTTGCAGTCCTTTCTACTTCTAAGGTTTCGGCACAACAATACAATACCAACACCCGTCGACAAGGACAAAGCCTTTGAGAACCTATTACTGCTCCAGCATCCACTCCCCAATCATCCTTAAAAAGTAAATAGAAGATATAAAAGGCACACAATCTACAAGAAACAAAGTAATATGCATAATCTTCTATATCCCCATCTAAAATATCATTATTTACAAGTGAACTTATCATTTAAAAAAACACAGATTCATTTTGCTTATTATTATATGTATGGGCGTAATCAGATTTGCACACATGAAAATATAAGGTGTCGGAAGTTGACTCCACTATTGTCCATATAATTTTTGGAATCCGGTAATCAATATAAGGATGGTTTGTTTATAGCGAGTTCCACCCTTATGTATCATATTTATGAAATAATAAGAATATGTAATTAAAATAAGAATGGCATGATTTGATTACATAAAAAAAATTGTTTTCCACTCACCCGGATTTAGCAAGGAAATTTAAATGGCATGGTAAGATTGAGAAGAACGGCTATAGTAATAGAACCATACTCTTAATAAAACCTTGATCAATGCAGAAGTTGAGAGGTATTAAAACCTCAAGGTCACACAGTCTTGACGATTCTTTATTAAACTATGTATCTCGAGGGTTTGAATACATCTAAGTGATAATTTGATCATATACAAATAACTCGTGGACATACACTCCTGACACGGAAGACATTGATTTTCTAAAAGAGAGAAGTGATATTACTACTAGATAATGTGAGATATTTACCCCCGAATTATTGCATCTAGTTGATGGTATTTAAAACCGGGAATTAGTCGAGCCTAAAAAATACAATAATATTATACATAGACAAAGAGAACCTTCAACAATGGAAAATCTAGTGCTGTTCTTATTAACTATGTTTTGATTCCTAACAAACATTACGCATACATGTCTAAATAACTTGTATCCATGAAATCTAATTCTCATAGTTGTAACCCCTAATGTAGGGTTTTGAGAACCATGAGATTGATATTCTTGTCCCTTAAATCATGGAATTGCAACTAAGATTGTGGGAATTCTATGGATGTAGAAAACATGAACAATGATGGAAATTGAACTAGGCTTCTTGTCCTTTGTGTCATGGTCATGTGTGTCATGCAAATTTTCAAGAAGATCGAATATATGTAGTGCCCATATGCTGGGAATGTGATGCGATGGTCCTGGACTGCCGAAAATTGACAAAAACATCCTATGACCATATGAACTCATGGATCCACAATAAATTGATGATGAATCATGAGTAATTAGCTCCCTTCAATAGAATGGGGGCTTGATAGCTTGGAGGATCATGTGTTATTAGAGCACAAATACGGATCTAGTCAAAGAATACTTGCACAAACTTGCAAGAATTGAAAAAGAAAAATTGGAATTGAGAATAAATTCTGATTACTCAATATTAGTTTAAGAATCAATAGATAAAGCAAATAAGTTAAGCTAGTTGTACATGCAATAACTATGGGTAATTAAAGCAACTAACACCGAGTGCAAGCCATGCTCGTTAATGCAGCCATCCACCACATACAAGCACCTGGTTAACTACATTCAAAGCTAAGTGCACACCACATGTAAGCACTCGAGTTAACTAGCTAAAGCCAAGTGCACATCACATGCAATAAATAGAGTTGAACCTAAGCTAATTAAGGTTAACTATGTGCATGTACACCAACACCCACCTTTAAGCATAAGTTAGGTGAGTGTGATGCAAAATGAATGAGTCTCGAAAACAAGGCCATTTTTAGGTACCCATATAAAATGCATGAAAAGAGGAAATATGGAAAACCCAAGGAAGGAAACATCCTCTCAAAATATAATGCAAAAAGTAGAGAACAAAAACTATTAGGAAGTCATGTCCTTCACCGCGAGAGATGATCTCGTATAAATCGAAACTTCTTCTCACCGAAAGTCTTGGTGAATATATTGAAGGTCTTCTCAATCGGGATAGTATTGAATAACAATAATCCAATCATGTATTAGTTCTCTAATGAAGGTGTGTGGATCTCTATTTGTTTTATTCCGTTAACGCTGCACCGGATCTATGGAAAACTTTAGCATACTTTAATTATCGCACAAGATGATAGTTGGACTATGGACACCGGGTTGCCACCTAGCTCGCATAGGAAATGCTGTAGCCAAATGGCCTTGGGCCAATGGCATTGAATGTCTTCCGCATCACCTTCTGTTAATGATAAAGAAATGAAAGCTTGCTTCTTGCTTGACCAACAAATTGGGTTGATCCCAAACTAAGTAAATAACCGAGGTGGACTTGTGATCAATGTTGTTTACCGGCTCAACCTTTATAATTTGTGAACCCATTAAGATCCCAAGAATAATTTGTTGTACAATGAACTCTTATAGGTGATTGTCCCCCACATATCGAAGGATATGATTTGCAACGCTCAAACTGTAACTCATGGCTCCTACATGTATCCGGGAACTCATCCTATGATAATGGAGATCGTGACGGGTGTGATGGAAAGTTAAAGAATACTTCCCATAAGTTGACAAGATATCAGTAATCAACCAATGGTGTATTTTCTTGCCATTCTCAAGCTTTATCCCCGATAAGAAAGGTGTGGCTGCTAGCTTGTAGTCACTCATGTGAAATTATGCTAAAAGATCTCCTGTTATACTTTTCTTGAGAAATGGTAATCCCTAACCACTCGATTGATCTCTAGTCCAAGAAAATTAGGGAATTTCGAGGTCTAAATGGGCATTCTAAAGAAATTTAACAATCAAAATTCACATTATGAGAACTAATTACATTTTAGGGGATGACATCATCCCTGCTGGTTAAGGTGGCATTGTTTGAGTGAAAGATATTTACTTGTTAAATTTCAAAGGTGGATAAAAAATAATGGTTAACCATGTAATGTTCTAGGTAATTTTTAAAGTCATAAGTAAAGTACTAATAATAAATTTCATTTCACACTTTTTGAATAAAATATTATTATTGTCATTTCATATTTTTAAAGAAACAATTGTATGTCTTTTACATAATTCTGTCTTTACACATTTTTCAATAAATATTATATTTTTATTTTCATATATTTAGTTTTTAAATTAGATATTTATCTCATTTTATTTAATATTATAATTTCAAATTAATTATAAGTTAAAATCTATACCTATGAAATCAAAATAAATAAAATTGTAACTTAATTTTAAGATAAATCAACCAACAGATAATATTATTATATTATTAATAACAATATACAAACATTAAAATTAAAGAAAAAAGGCATATTAGCTTTTGTAAGAGAAAATTTGTAGGTATATTAGGTCTAATTGGGGAGTTTGGAGTTGCAAAAAAAAGGTTTGAAATTTAATGTAATATGAAACTTTATATTATAATTATAAATATACCAAATCTATTTCAATACTTTTTTTTCTTTAATTTTAAATACAATTAAAATTAATTTCATTATGATTATATTAATATTATATAGTATTATACATAATATTATGAAAAATAATTTAAATGCTAAGAAAATATATATTATATTACTTTTTATATTATATATTATTTTTCTTCATGCTATAAATCAAATCCATCTAATATGTACATTAAAAATACATAAAATAATATATTACATTTATTATATTATATCATACAGTTGTGTTTATATAGAATGATATTAACTACATGTTATTATATAATTTAAATAATGTAAATTTTAATTAATGGTATATTATACAATTAATAATTTATGAATTTATATTTATAATTTATTTTAAGTTATTTAAGTATAAAGACAAATGCATTAGTTATTCAATGATAATGACATTTTGATGAAAACTCGTCCTTTATTTATAGAAAGTATGCATTAATACAATTTTTTTTATTAATTTTCTCTTTTGCTACACATTTTCAATTGAATTTAGTCATGGTTAAATGGATTGTGGTGCAAAATAAAATTAAAATTCATAAATATTATTTCATTATTTCTAGCTATTATTTTATTATTTCCTTAGAGGGCCCATTTTAGACCTCAAAATTCCCCTAATTCGGAAATTTATCAAGCCCATGTCTACCAGAAAACGCTATGAAATGCAAATTTAATATCAAGAATGACAAGCTAAAACTTGTTATCAAAATAATGCCTAAGTAGAGTAATTATGGTCAACAAGAAGTCAATTTTCTTCAAAAAATAAACATTCGAATTAGATTTGCAACATACAAAATCTTGAGATAAAAATAGGAATCCATCTCTTAAATACCATGCTCTAGGCATCCGCCTGAGGCCACAGAGAGACTTTTTAGTTTGCATACTAGATGTGAATTTTGCATGTACCCCTATGGCTACTCCATGTAGATTTCCTCCTCGAGATCACCATGAAGAAAGACATTCACACCCATATGATGCACCTCCCATCTCGTTAAGCACGTACGGAGAGAGCTAGTCAATGCAAACTACTTCTTCACTCAGAGGAAAAGTCTCATCATGGAGTCAACACCATGTACCTACCGAGAAACTTTTGTTACCAACCGTGCCTTATATTGAATCATTTGTCCATTTACTACTTTCTGTCCGTAAACCCACTTGCACTCGACTTTAAGATTGAAGGTAAAGAAACCGTATCCCAAAACAAAGTTCTCAATGAGAGGAAAGGTATACCTCATCCATTAAGGCATGTCATTCAAGATGCCCAATCATTTCTTACATAAGTTTGTGGATCATGCAGGCATGCATCATATAATAATTCATAGGAATGCATGTATCCTGAAGCGGGCAGGCGTTGTGGATCTTCCTTAAAATGAGGTATTGAGGCAGATCATCTAGAGATCACTCATGCTACACCATTTTTGTGGTGAAGGTGGTCGAGAATCTTCCAAACTACATGAGGAAGATTGATCTCGATGTTAAACAACTCGGTGGTCTAATAGGTGTCATAGGAAAAGGCTCATCGAGATCAAAATTCGATATGAAGTATCATCTCCGCATACACATCAATGAGTGGTGAGGCAGCTTGGTAATGTGTTCATTCGGTGGTGCATGCAAAATATTCAAGTCAAACTTTACACATATTTCAATAAATATCTCTAGTGTTGATATCAAGCAATATGTACCCTTTTAACTAACATAATATCCAAAAACATGAGTGATTTAATTTGAGGCCTCAAATCCTTTCTCTCAGAAATATGAGCCCATGCTCGAGATCTAAAATTTGGAAATGAATGATTTCAAGTTGCATGTCAATCCAAGTCTCAAAATGTGTTTTTCTAGTAAAATATTTATGAGGAGATATATTTGGGATGTATGAGGAAAACATATAGCTTCATCTCACAATTTTGATGAAAGATATCTTTCATGCAACATGCAATTGGCCAATTCTTTCAAAGATCGATTTTTCGTTTCGACCACCCCATTTGTTGTGGAGTGTAAGGAACTCGTATGTTCAACCGATGCCTACTTCATTACAAATATTCTTGATATCTTAAGGACATATTTTGTCCCGTTATCTATGTCAAGTATCTTTATGTGTTTTCCGCACGTATTTCCACATGCTTTTTGAAAATATTTATATGTTCAAAATCGTGCGTCAGAGTTTCAAAAAAGTAAAACTCAAGTGAATCTTGTGTAATAATTTATAAATCACAACACATATCTTGCTTTTCTCATTGAAAGTGTAGGAAATGGACCCATGATATCACTATGTACAAGCTCCAAAGGTGAAGAGGCTCTCCATGCATGCTCCTTCTCGAACTTGTCTTGTGGATTGTTTCCAAGCAATGCATCCATTGCTAAACATCATTTGAAAGTGGAATGATGACAATTCTCAACCATCCCTTGATAAGTTGCTGCATATACATGAAATTCAAGTGCCCAAATATCCGGTGCCAAATCCGATTTTCTATTTGCATGCATAAGTATAAAAAGAGAATTTGATTGAGAAATGCAAATCAAGAAATGTATACATACGAGATTGATCATTTACCTTATGTATGCAATATTCAAGTTGGTTTTTGCACGTCATAAATTCTCGTGAATCATGCGTAAATTCCACTTTCCTTTGGTTCTGTGTGTATGTCATCTCGCGCGCAAAATAAGATTCAAAGAAAGAGTTGGAATATGCAAGACATTCTCAAAACTTCCATCTCGAATTTCACCCTTCCTTGTCTAGTTTCCTCAAATCGCAGAATTTGCTCTCAGAGAATAGGAAGTCCGAGTATGCATGTAGAGAATAAAAGTATTCCTTTGAAGAAGGCATATGACGTGAAGCTCCTAAATCTATGAACATTCTTGGAGTGTAGAATGAAAAGAAATCAAAGCATGACCATTACCCATTATTTCTCGATGGTTTTTCTCCGTCTTCTTCTCTAACACTTTCCTTTTCGGAATGTGATGACCAAGATTATTTTGTTGAACAACCTTTGCCATCGCATCAATAGTCTTCTCCATTTAAGAAGATTCAGATGAGCAACTCTACTACAATACATACTTGGAGTTTCCTTTTATTTTCTACCCTTGGAGTCATGAAGTTTTTGGATTTCCTCCTTTTCTTGGAACTCGATCTCTTTCCTTTCCTTTGCCTTTTGCATGTTGATTTGGTTTCAAGTTGACTCTTCTTCTATGCATGGAAATTGCACGTACATTTTTTGAGACTTTAATGCATTTATCCTTCTCATGAATGATAGACTCAATAAATGTATCGTTTTGGGAATTTTCCATTTATCTTGCCAGTCTAATTTTATGAAACGAGGAAACTAAAACAAATATGGCTTTGTAGGCCTAATTTTTAGACAAAATATAAAGGATCAATCAACATTTTCTTTGATTTATCGATCCCGCAATCATGTAATTGTAGAAGAAATGATTAAATGTTGTAAAGAAATATTGAATGTTCTCAAAGATATTTGGATCTAAGAAATTTAGCTTATTTTCAAGAATATGAGCCGTATGTCAATGCTTCTTTCCAAATAAATTTTTCAAGGTTGTCCTTAACTCATTCGTAGTGTTTCATGTATCCAAATGGAAACACAATGCCGGAGATATGGACAACAATATAAGACCAAAGCCCCGTCCATCCTATTGAAATATTTGGATTTTTCAATGGTGAGATTAGGTTCATCTTCCGTATTCATAACTATTCGATACAAAAATTGCTCTCAGGAAGCAGAAATCTTGGCTTCCATTGGAAGTAGTTATGTGGAGTAATAATAGTTTCATATGAGAATTCCATTCTTCAAGATAGTTGTACCAACAATTGCAGCTTTGTTCTCCAATATTTTGATTCCGTAAATCAAATCTTTCAAACAGTATAGCATTACTTTGCTCAAACCTACAAAATTTTGTTCATGCACTTCAAACCCGTGTAGCTCTAATACGATGTAAAATTATTATTGTAACAAAATACAAATTTAGATGAAGAATAGTTTCACAAACTTAAGTAGAATTTGCAAAAGCAAAATTGAATTTGAATGAATTTGATTACCTAATATTAATTTTATAATAACAAGACAAAGAAACAAGTTAAGCTTATTTGTACATGAAATAACTATGGATAATTAAAGCTAACTTAAGCTAAACGTGCTTTATGTTCTCGTTAATGTGCACATGCACTACACAGAAACCACCTCGCTAACTAACTAAAGCTAAGTGTAGACCACATGTGAGCACTGAAGTTAACTAGCTAAATGAAATAACTATAGTTGAACTAAAGCTAGTTAAGGCTAAATATGTTCTTTGTACACCAACAAATAGGATGGATTTTTCCTATGTGCCTCCTTGCCTTCTTCACAGGGTTTCCCAAGGTAGAATGTAGTTCTACTTGGGATTTATCAAGGTCTTGTTCTATGTGTTTTGTGGACTTATGGATCGGTTGCCTTTATTGGGTTTTATCGAGACTCGATAAGACCTAGGCCTTTAGCGCATCAATAAGAATAGCTTGCCTCGAGAAGAATAAATTTCGTAGGTTGATTGCAACTATGTGCCTCTAGAATATTTTCCTCGTCCGAAGTTAGGGCTATAGTTTCTCTTCTTTTAAAGTAACAACCAAAGGAAACACCGAAATCAGATAAGTCCCCGTCGTATATTGAATTTTACGTCTACGAACTTCAATGAGCCCATTCACCTCCGTTCATTCTAGTCAGACGAAATGGGCTCATCCCCTCTCATCTTCCCGCTAATCGTTTTGTTATCCCGCTCATTCAAGTGAAATGAATACAAGTTGAGACAAATGTCTCAAATTAATGTTTTAAAACACTCCATCATTTATAAAGGTAAATTTGAGAAGAAACGGAAAGTTGAGACAAAATTGTTATTTTGTGTCAGTAAAAGAATGTCTTAAAATAGCCCATCGTGTAGTAGTGCTCTAAATTTGTTGCATGACCTAATAGCTATAGGATCATTTTACTTGGACCTTAAAGGAATAATTGATGTATGTCATTAGAACGACGATCCCACACTATATACAATGGTGTACACCGCTAAAGAGTTTGGATTCGTCATGCATAAACTATCGGTAGAGATCTCGAATCAGACATAATTTTGGGTAATTGGAAGACATTGAAGGTAGAAACAATTGCAAGAAATGTTTGCATTTACAATTTCTTGTTTTAAGGAAGAGATTAACTATGACTTGTATTGCGTCGAGAAACCAAAAAAAAAATTCGAATCTTAGTCATTCAGAGATGTATCCTCTGTCAATGTAGGAGTATTGTTGTAAATAATAAGCAACTTGAAGATGGGCAGTAATCCATTTCCTCACACTGTTTAATGTCTCTTACAATCATGTTTAATAATTTGGTTTCATTAAATTTTATGAATTCACATCACATTAAGTGATTGATATATAAATGTTTTACAACCACAAATTACATTAGTAAATGTGGTTGAAATAGTTTTTCGTCAGATTCCTAATCTCATAAACTTAATCTTAATGTTAAAATTACATTCATAAATATATAATAATAGTAGTAGTAATAATATAAAAATAATTGAATTATTATTATTATTAATGAATATAAATTAATTAATTAATAATTATTATTATTATTTTATAAGCATAAAAATCAATAAATTAATCTATAATAATCAATTAATAGTAATAATAATAATAATAATTAAAAATAATAATACTTAATTGCAAGTAGATGATAGAATTTGTATAAACATACGTCATATTTTGAGAGGGCCGGAAAACTTAAACCGTAATTTTATTTATGGCTCATAATGTTGTTAGGTGGTCAACTGCTTCTGCTGTGCAAGAACACCAACGATCTTACTATCTCGTTGCAATTTGTTAGTTTTAATTGATAGAAAAAGAGGATCTAACAAGCTTATATATATATATATATATATATATATATATATATATATATATATATAATAATACGAGTTGTTTTGTTGGGAAAATACCGAGAGGGGGGTGAACCGCATTTTTAGTGTCAGAATCGAAAACTTTTTAACTTTTTCTTTACTTTTAAACCCATACACTACGTTAATGAACACAACTCGCGTATACACATGGATATCCTTTAAGCAAACTCACGTGTTTAGAGATCTAAATATGCATTTAATTCCTTAACTTAGATCATTGCATCATTCATTCATCGATGTTTAGTAAACAAAAAGTGAAGAAATGTAATAAATCACCACACATAAGCAAAACACATGAACACTCGTGATTTAAGGTGGGAAACCCTAATTCGGGAGAAACCAATACGTCGTCGTCTCGCCTTCAATATTTATTGCTAAAGAAATTTCTATAATCATGTAATGGCGACCATACTAAAGCGCAGACATCCACCCGCAGAAGGCTAAACCTTCTCTCGCTACTGCCCTCTCTCGGGAAGGGAGCTACAACCCCCTCGCTTCCGTTTACCACCTCTCCGGAAAGGAGCTACTACCCCCTCGCTCTCATTTACCAGCCTACCATTGGAAGGGAGCTATTACCCCATTACCGAAGGCTTTAACCTCAAAGACTCATCACACTACGTTTCATCAATTTTCAAACTCGATCAAACAACTTCAACACAACCCTTCACTTATCAACAAAATATACTTTGCCCAATGCTTTCAAATGTATCAAAGGAGACCAATTTAATCCTAATATTAGAGATAACCCAGACTGCATGATATGTAGAAACATTCAACCTTGAGCAATCATTAGTTCGTATACTTATACGCGCTTTGTTTAATCGTACCCGCATATACACGCACCTTTCATGAACGAACCCGCCAGATAACTGCAGCATTTTTCATAAAACCCTAACTACCCATACGTTTATTGAATCGTATCCGCGTATACACGCTTTTCATGAAACGAACTCCGCGTATAGATCTATAAAAGATAAAATTTGCGTAACATATCATATCTAAGGATTCACCCGATTTCTTCAATTTCTTCATCGCATTTTAGCGGTCTTCATCACTTCTTTTCGCATCATCTTAGAGATTCATCATTTTTAGATCTAGAGATCTGAACCTTCATCATATTCATAGGTGCATCATAGATTTAGATCTATCAACACCAAGAAATCGTAGTTCAATCCATGCGTATATACTTCGCAGTGGAAGTATTCATTAATGCCTATACACTTGCACGCCACCTGCACTATGATTTTCTTTCTCCTTAAAACAGATTTGGCCTTTATCAATACCATGAGTCAAAACCATCAACCACTGAGCAGTATTCCTTCCTAGACGAGATCAAATAGATAATCAAGCATCTCCACTTTGGGCCAATACCATGGTAATGCCCCCGGTTTTATAAAAATAGAGCGCAAATAGCATACACGACTTCGCACGTTCATTTCGCACATACGCGACTTCTCCCTTAATAAAACCCTGTATGCCTTTGTGACATACCTTGTTCAACATTATTTTGGCACTTTCTAAAATTCTTTCGTCCGTTACTTCGAATGGATCTATAGATACATCGATTTAAACTATTTCCATCAAGGACAACTTCATCAAGCAGTTCCATCAAAGTTTCCATTTACATTGTATCACATTATCAACAATCTCCCTAAATCATCAAGTAGGTTTCCATCAAGTTCACAAGTTTCCATCAAGAAAACTTCATCAAATAGGTTTCATCAACGTTATCAAGTAGTTTTCCATCAAGGAAAACACTCGCATCATATTGCCAAATAATCTTCCTTTGGACTTGATGACAACCATGATGGTGTTTAAATCTATCGCAACGTATAGATACATTGATTATAATCATTATGCAAGCACCATGATATTCTCTCTCTGAAACACCATGATAAACAAGTCAAACACCATGATAAACACCATGATACTACTCTCCCCTTTAACATCAAGGGAAAAGGTTTTTCTTCCTATGTAAGAAAGAAGAGCTCAGAGATCCGATGTGCACTAAGTTACCATGCTCCCCCCAGTTCATGTTGACCTTCAAAAATATTTTCAATGAAGTACATGACTCTATAACCAAGGACCTCCATACTTAAATCAAAGGTCCAACCAAGTGATTTAAATATATGACTCATGTACCCAACCAAGTGGGTTTACAGATTTGACCGAGCCCTTTACATGACCGAATATTACAATTCTACATCATAGGTCATAGCCTTTTCATCAAATTACACATATGAATTTTTATAATCAATATCAAAAGACCTCAAGAGAGATCATAATTCGTAATCATCATAATGCCAACAATGATTACATCCAAGAAGGCCAATTCTCCCCAACCGTGCATCCAATGCATCCTTTCCATATGACCAAAACTCCTTAGCTTGTGCAACTTGAACACTTTCAACAGCCAACTGCTGACATCTTCTTTTACCCCAATATCGTGAATGAAACAATATAAGAGCCGAAACATCATCGTAGATACCAAACAAGACTTAGCCAGCTTCAAGAATGCTAACCCAAGTAAATTTGTCAAATAACTAACCATACGCGGGTTTTCTTTGTATAAACTGCCAGATATATGCGACCGTCTTTCACGAAAACCGCATATCCAATTTAATTCTAAATTTAAGCAAAGCTCGATTCTCTACATGGTAGACTACTCCTCAGCTTCGTCAAGATATTCAAATGCTTCCTCGGGCAAAGGTTTGGCTGCATATCGCCAACTTGTTCTTTGGAGGGAACACACGAACTTCACCTTTGTTCAAGCACTTGTTCACGTAAGAAGTGATACTTGATGGGAATGTGCTTGGTCTTGGAGTGCATAATAGATTCTTGGAGATATCGATGGCACTTGTATTATCACACATAATGGAGATAGGAGGTGAACATTTGATTTGAAAGTATTGTAAGTAGCATCATCCAAAGAAGCTGAGTGCAACATGATGCGACAAACACATATTTTGTTTCTACGTAGATAAGGCAATAGAGGTGTTTCTGCTTCTGCTGAACCAGGGACAAACGGGGGTCTCATATAGAATGCACCACCACTAGTGCTTTTCCGATCATCAACATTTCAGCCTCAATCGCATCGCTGTAAGCATGAAGAGTAAGACGTCTTCTTTGGATACCATAGTCCAAAGTCTGAGTTCCTTGTAGATATTTGAATATTATTTTGGATGTACCAAGGTGAGAGACTTTTCTGGATTGGCTTGGGAATCGTCCAACAACCCTAACCGCATGCATAATGTCCGGTCTAGTCCTGAGATAAAGTAGAATTCTATCATAGATCTCGTATTCTCGTTGATTCACCATGGGAGAATCATCATGAGAACCGAGATTACATCCGGTTATCATTGGTGTACTTACAGTTTGCACTCTTCCATGCCATACTTCTTCGCACTTGCTTAAGGTATTTTTCCCCAGATAAGAATATGCCATATGTAGTTTGATGCACTTGGTGCTCACAGCACGTTTGTTCCCCAAGTAAAGACATTTCAAATTCTTGTCGACAAATATAAGCAAATTTCGGACTACAGATTCTTCATTGCTTCAAAATGATATCATCAACATATACAACCACAATCAATAGTTTATCACTTTTAGTGTTTTTGTATAAATTGCTATCAGTCAGTAACCCTCTTTGAAATCCTTGTTGATGAAGATATTTGTCAAGACGATAATACCATAAATGCCCTTTGGAGCTTGTTTGAATTGCTATAGAGCCTTTTAAGTCTCTAAGAATAATTTTTTCATCATTTCCCAAAATGAATCCTTCGGTTGTTCTATATAAACTTCTTCTTCTAGATCACCATTGAGAAACGTTAGATTAACATCCAATTGATAAAATTTGATTTGTTGAAGCTTTAAAAGGCAAGAAACATTCTTATGGCTTTCAAGTCTAGCTACAGAGCAAAGTTTCTTCAAAGTCTATACCTTCTTGTTGATACCCTGCATAAGTCTAGCTTTATTTCTTATAACCTCCCCATTCTCATTTAACTTTGTTTTTGAATATCCATTTGGTTCCAATGACATTTTTGTCATGAGGGTCTTGTACTAATTCCCAAGTGTGATTCTTTCGATTTGATCAAGCTCTTCATTCATGGCTTGAATCCAACATTCATATTTCATAGCTTGATTGACATTTTGTGTGGTTCAATAGTGGATAGAAATTCCGTATAGCTAGAAGAGCCCACAAGAGTCCTCTTGTTTGTACACCTAATCTCTTATCTCCCAAAATTTGAGATTCCGGATGATTTTGAACACATTCAGATGGAGCTTTTTCATATAACTCATCTTCGTGTTTTTCATTGGGTTCACCTGTCATACTACGGCCATTTGGATGTATATTATATGTCACTACCGTCTTCATTTGTTGTTTGTTTTTATTATTTGGGGCTGCGTGAGGACTCATCAATAAATTTCATCAATACATTCAACAATCTTCCGAAGTCTTTTATTGTAACATTTATATGCCTACCTCTAGAGTGAGGTGTTACGAAGTATTCCTTCATCCGCTCTCGATTCAAAATTGCCAAGTTTTTCATCATTATTTTTGATAAAAACACTGCCCAAAAACTCTAAAATTTTTCACATAAAGTGAGGATTACCATACCGCAGTTCATATGGAGTTTTATCACTATTTACCCTAAATACAAAGCTATTAAGAATATTTACTACCGTATGTGTCATTTCTCCCAAAAAGTGTCAGTGTTCCGAAGTCATCAAGCATAGCTCTAGCCATTTGCTAAGAACTCGTTCGTTCATTCTTTCGCTACGCCATTTTGTTGTATACACCATGTAAAATTGTCTTTATGCCATGTTGTCTGGGCTGTAAAATTTGGGCGAATTCATTTGATGTATTCTCCTCCCGATCAGATCCGAGACACCGATTTTCAGATTCAATTCATTTTCAACTAGTGCTTTGAAGGTCTGAAATTTCTCAAATGCTTCATCTTTGTGTTTAAGTAGCCCAATCCAACACATTCTAGAGAAATCATTAATAAATAAGATATAGTATTGTTCACTACGTGGTGAATTTTTCCTCACAAACTTCCACATATGTCAAGATGAAAAATTTCAAGAGGCTTACTGATGGATCCTTCCTTGGCATTAAACTATACTCTAGTTTGCTGCCCTAAATTGGCAAGATTTGCATATGATATTTTTATAATATTGGGGAAGATCACGGATGCCTTTAAGTCCGCTTTGATTTGTTGATCTGAGAGAAGCCCACATGCCCCAACCTTTATGCCATAGCCGCTTCAAGATTTGCTCAAGTAACATTGTTCTTTGCGCTCTTCAAATACATATAGGTTGCTTGGAGTTCTTTTCCTTTATAATTGTTTTACCTATATCAAGATCACGTACCACACATTCTTTTGAACTAAAGACAACTTCAGCTCTTGATCACACATTTGACTTACACTTAATAAAGTGCCTAATCCATCCACATACATGACATCAGATTTCACCCCTTTCTTTAGAAACAATGACCCTTTCCATTAATTACCACAGAGTATCATTTCCAAATGTAACCTTTCTTTTCCTTTTCTAGAGCATTATATAAATACAAGTTTGTTTCTTTTCAATTGCCGATATATGTCTTGAGACCTCGCTAATAATGGCCTATTGATTTTCTTCACCTTCGCAAATAATGCTATACACAATTTTCTAACCCAAAAATTTTTTTCATACTTTGGAGCTTGAAGGAACATGCCTTTGGTGAACTTTGTTCTCGCATTCATACTCTTCATGGCCAAAGTTATTGCAATAAGCACATTCAACTTCATTTAGAAGAGAAGAAAAGCTGTTATAGGTATTCTTCTCAACTAATCCTTTTCTTTCTTACTTCTCTAGTCATGATGGTTTTATATGCAACACATTGAATGTACTTTATGACCAAAATTGTGACATGAGAAACATTGTCTCGTTGAAGAAGAAATATGATCATGAAATATTCTACTTGAATTTACCTCGTTGATTTGGTGTTTCTGATAGATATTCCCTATAGTGTTCTTGAATTGAGATGATCATGCTTTACCTGTATCATTCTTTATTCCCTTGGGTTTCAGTGGTAGAATTTTGTAAACCACCGTAGTCGCTTTTAGATAATTTGGTGCCGAAGCCCGAGAAGATTCTCCCAGATATCCAAGACCTGCTCTTTATAAGAGGAGAATGTTGTACCTTGATAATTTCATCTAAGGTTTCGTATCCTTTAGCAAATCTAAGATCTCGAGTCTTACTTTCAAAATCTTTTCTTAGACTTACCACTAAACATTCTAATTTCTCAATGTGTTTCTTTGTTTCTTCAACCTCGTCGCAGTCTCTATATATTTTCCTTTCTACTAGGAGCTTTATTTTCTTCTAAGTGTATTTTGAGTTGATTTTTTTTTCAAGAAAAGCATTGTCCTCTAGAGCATCCACAAAAGTATCCTTTTTCTTCTCTAGATTCAAATGCCATGAGAAGTCTAAGATCTTGTTCACATTCTTCCTCACTATCGATAACCCATCAATGCCTTCATGAGTATAGTAACTTTTTCTAGTGTTAAACCGATTCTTATTCCTTCTTGCTACTTCCTTCCCCTTTTGCAGTGTGTTTCTTTTAGGACACTTAGCAAGATAATGACCAATCCCTTTCCACACTCAAAACATTTGAAAGGAAGTTTACCTCTCAACCGTCCCGGTGCCAAGTTGGAGTTTCTTACAAAATTTTGCCTCGTCTTCTCTCGAGATATATTCTCGATCTCGCTTCTGGGACTTTTTCCTTGTAGAAGCTCAAGACAGCCTCTTTTACTTCGATGATCCTCCTTCTCATTTCATATGCGTTATATGCTGCGGTTGTACCACAATAAGATTTTGAAGATCCTATTTTTCTTCAAGAGCGTAAACTTTGACTCAAATTTTGCTATTAGCGATCTTAAAATTTTCTCAAAAAAGTAGATTTGGTTATTGTTTCTCCTGCATTTCTCATACGATTTACAACATCATCAACACGTAGAAAGAAACTAGCAATATTCTCATCATTATGCATTCTTAAATTTTCATATTCAATTCCGGTGAGTTTGAAGTTTTGCACCTTACCTTGCATCACCTTCATAACTTAGAATGATTTTGTCCCATATCTCCTTTGTTGTATTCAAAATGTATAACTAATAAATCTGCATCCCGCTTAGACTTTGGTGAGCATTGACCGCCTTTTACTTGTTTCACAATTCTTCTTTTCACGTATCCGTTGGTACTGATGGATATTGATATCCCTGCTCAACAATGGCCCACAAGACCAAGCTCCCATAGACTGGAATATGGGGATCTCATCCTTATTTCTTTCAAGATTAAATTTGCCTTCCATTAAAGAGCTTGAGGTCGATAGATGTTGTTCCATATTGATTACTCATCTTGCTCGATCTTCCTTCCGCCGGCTAAGCTTTTTCGAAGAAACTGGCTCGATGCTACCAATTGTTGGGAAAAATACTCGAGAGTGTGGGGTGTGAATCGCATTTAGTGTCAATGAAAAAATTTTAACTTTTTCTACTTTTGAACCCATACGCTAATTTAATGAACACAACTCGTGTATACATGCGGATATCCTTAAGTAAACCTCGTATGCTCGTATACTAAATATGCATTTAATTCTTAACTTATATCATTGCATCATTCATTCATCGACGTTAGTATACAGTGTAGTAAGAACAAGAATAAATCACCACACATAAGCAACAAAACATGAACACCGTGGATTTAAGGTGGAAACCCAATTCGGTGAGAAACCACCGCCGCCGTCGTCTCGCCTTCAATATTTATTATAAAAGCAAAACTTCTTACAATCGTAAACACCGCGTTGCACTATACCAGCACGCAGCACCTTACTCGTTACACAACCTTCTCTCATTCACCAAACTTCTCCGGAAGGGAGCTACAACCCCCGGCTCTTGTTTACCAGCTCCTCCGAAGGAGCTACTACCCCCTACTCTCGCTACTGCCTACCAATGGAAGGGATACTACCCCTTGCACGAAGGCTTCAACCCTCAAAGACTACCGCCGACCACGCTTCATCAATTTTCAACCGGATCAAACAAATTTTAAACACAACTCCCTTCACTTATCAACAAATATACTCGCCCAATGTTTAAACAGAATAAAGGAGACCACCGTAACTGTGACAATGTAGATAACCCACTTCAGAATATATAAAACAAATTCAACTCTGAGCAATCATTAGTTCGATAATATACATGCTTTTATTTAATCACCCGCATATACACGCGCTCTTTCATGAAACGAACTCGTCGTATACATCCGTGCATTTTTCAGAAAACCCTAATCGCCCATATGCGCTTTTATTGAATCAGATCCACGTATACACGCGCTTTTCATGAAACGAACCTGGCGTATAGATCTTATAAAAATAAACTTTGCGTAACACATCATATCTATGATCTATCTTATTTCTTCAATTCTTCATCGATTTGTGCTGCCCTATCACTTTTTCGTATCATCTTAGAGATTCATCATTTCTAGATCTAGAGATCTTGAACCTTCATCATATTCATAGGTGCATAATATATTCGTATATATCAATTAAGAATGTAGTTCAATCCATGTATATACTTCGATTGAAGTATTCATTAATGCCTAGACACTTGCACACCACCTTGCACTATGATTTTCTTCTCCTTAAATATATTTGGCCTTTTTATCAATACCATGAGTCAAAACCACTCAACCACTGATGGTATTCCCAGACTAGATCAAATAGATAATCAAGCACTCAATACTTTGGGCCACCATGGTAATGCCCCCCGGTTTTGCGAAAAAATAGAGCGCAAATTGGCATACGGGACTTGGCACGTTCATTTCGTACATACGCGACTTCCTCCTTAATAAAATCGTGTATGCCTTGTGACATAACTTGTTCACGATTATTCGCACTTTCTCTAAATTATTTCTTCTACTACTTCGAACGGATCCGTAGATACATCAAATTCACATCATTTCATCAAGGACAACTTCATCAAGCAGTTCCATCAAAGTCAATACATTAAATACATTGTCAACAATCTCCCCTTTAACTCATCAAGTAGGTTTCCATCAAGTTCAATAAGTTTCCATCAAGAACAACTTCATCAAATAGGTTGCCATCAACTTTATCAAGTAGGTTTCCATCAAGGACAACACTCGCATCATATTGCCAATAGTTTTAAGTGTGACTTTTTGAAAAAAAAAACTCTAGTTTATTTTTCGATCTAATTTGTCTAGAATCTTCGTAGGAATTCATTGAAATCATAAATTTGACTAATGAACTCTCCACAATCAAAGTTCCCAAGGTGTTGAATCCATATATGTAGTGACAAATTTAATCAACACAAATCAACAATTCAACAGCAAATTTTTTCACTATATTTAGCCGGAAATTGGCTTAAACTAAAAGTCGCCTCTTAAAACAACTCCATAATAATAATAATAATAATAAAATTAATCAATAATTATAATAATATTAATTAATTGATAATAATAATTAATAATACTAGCAAGGAGATCATTATTAATAAAAATGTTAATATTTATTAATTATACTAAAAATATTAATAATTAATAACAATAATAAAAATTAATGGTATACATTTAATATTAATATTAAAATTGATAATGATAAATATAAATATTGTATAATAAATTATTATACTATAATTATTATTAGTTATAATTAATTCTTATTAATTAATTAATTAATATATAATAATATTAATATTAATAATAATTAGTTCATAAGTATAAAAATTAATATTAATAACAATAAACACATCATATTTATTATAAACTAAATAAATTATAAACCTTTTGCATTAATATTTTATTTTTTTTTAATCCCAAAGTTTAATATTCTTAAACCTAAGGGATTATAAACACAGACAATGATTGTGAGACCGATTAATATTTCAACCCTAACATAAATAAAATTCCAATGTGTTAATATTAAACCCAAGAGAATAATATTAAACGTGAGCGATTAACAACATTATAAACTAAATATATTAATAAACCCAATGTATTACTATTATGAACATAACGGATTAATATTATAAACCTAAGAGAGTAATAATAAATCCTAAGATTAATATTAAAAACCCTAATATATTAAAGCTTTGTTTTTTATTGTAAAAATATGATGTTGGATAGATTTTTGGTACCATTATGATGCATTAAACCCTAATATATAAAACCCTAACATTGTAAAAATGAATACAAAAAACCCTAATATTAATATTATAAACACAAATATCAACCTTTCACTATTATAGATTAAAACCCAATATTAAACCCTAATATTATAAAACCCTATATTAAAACCCGAGTAATAGAAACTAGATATTAAACCCTAATTTTGTAATGCCACAATGTGAGAGATTCAATACAATGTAATGTAACAATTTGACAAATGATTGTGAGATTGATTGTCACATTAAAGCACGTTTACTCACAATTTGAATGCAACAAACATTAAACCCAAGGGATTAATATTATGAACTCAAGGAATTGTGAATTCAAATAAATAATATTAAACCCTAGATTAATATTAAAAACCTAATACTAAAAGTTTCTTATTTTATAAAACCTATCATTAAATCATAGTTTGTAATGTGACAATGTGATGTTGAATAACTATAATGCAATGTAAAATTGTACACGATTATCAAATCGATTGTCATATTAAGACAATGTTTTTCACAATGTGAAGTTTGATATATTTTTATGTACAATTGTGATGCCACGGTATTAAACCATAATATAAAACCCTAACATTATAAAACCCAATAGAATAAAGTCGAATTCAATAAATTGCACCAACATTAATAAACCAAAGGGGTTAATATTAAAACTATACGAATAATTTGGTATAAAACCTAGTATTAATATTAAACACTAGGATGTAAAACCCCAATATTAATATTTTAAATCCAAAGGATTATAAAAATCTGTGACAATAAATTGATTGTAACATAGACACAATGTTTTTCGCAATGTGAGATTGGATAGATTTCTGTACCATTGCATCACAATATTACATCCTATCACAAAACCCTAAAATTATTATTATTATTATTATTATTGTTATTGTTATTATTATCCAATTTTAAGGTCGTGACTAAGCTCGACACCAAATTGGTGTATGATACCCCTTGCTTTTTAGGCCAAGGAACCCACCTCCGCAAAACTACTAAGTTTAAGAAGGCAATATACATACTTCTACCCCTCTTGTTTTTAACATGTGACCTCTTAGAGGAAACATGCTCTTAACCATTAGGCCCATTCCAAGCTATATTTATTATGAAACTCAATAAAATAAACCCTAATATTATTGTCATAGACACTAATATTATATACCCTAAGTTTAATTTACTACAAACCCAAGCAATTATTATAAACCCAATGAAATAATATTAATTCATAGGATTAATATTAAAATCCCTAATATTAAACCCCAATTTTGTAATGCAACAAGGAGACATTAAATAAATGAGTATTCAATGTAACATCAAGTAATGATGATTGTCATATTGAGACAATGTTTGTCACATTGCACCATAGATCAAGGCACCATTCCGATTTTTGTACAATTCCAATTTATCACTATAATAAACCCTAGGATTAATATTATAAACTCAAGCGATTATAAACCCTAGGATTACTATTATAAACGAAATGGATTATAAACCCTTTGCATTAATCTCGTAAACCCTATGATTATAAATCGTAAGATTATAAACCCTAATATTGATATTATAAACGAAAGATATTAATAAACCAAAGGTTAATCTTAAACACTACAATTTAATATTATAAACCCATTGAATAATATTAAACACTAGGAATATAATCTCCAAGATAAATATTTTAAACTAAAGGATTATAAAAATTGCAAACACTAATTTTTAGGATCTAAGGAGTTCCTAATAGTATGAAGGATTGAAGGTAATGAGATATTATTTTCTGAGAACACAAGCAATATTATTAGGGGTTCTATGGATGAATGGAAGAGGAACTTTGAGAAATTTTCACCACGAATTTTTAATCGAAGGACCTATTAGCACTATGTGATTTTCCTAGGCCGAGGAGAAAAATGACATACCTAACCACAAACCACTTTAGGCCATAATCTAGCTCCTTTTAGCCTAGAGAGGGCTTTTCACTTAATTTACTCAATAAATAGGATATTAGGCTAGTAGTAAGCTCAAAAAGGTTTCAATTTTAGAGATATACAGAGGAGAAAAGGGACAACCATTTATGAGAGTCATGTTCAAATATGCTTTTAACAGAGTGAGATGATGGGAATACAAAAAGGGTTTCTTCAATAGGAAAATATAGGCAGCCTTGGTGGTGGTTTGAGATCAAATTGTTATAGAAGATAAAGGAATAAAAAATGAAGGACAAGCACATTGGAGAGCATCAAACAATAGATGAATTCTAAAAAAATTTAAAGATGAAAACATTAAATTATAACTTGGAAAACTAATCATAGAATCAAGTATGATGAATTTTGAATCAATCATCTATTTTTTTTCCAAGTGAAAGATTCACATTAAAGGATGAAACACATAAGATAACACACAAATAAAGGAGTACAAATTCAAATGCAGCACCACACAAGAACTTTACAAATCACCTCGCTATATCATTCATTCACCGGCAAAAAGTCTTCAAAAATACATTTCACAAAGGTCTTATTCTCTAAACTCAACCAAAATAAACTTTACAATTTGTTTTCTATCTTTATACATCATAAAAGATTTGATCTCTTATCCTATGTGCTTGAATTCATTGAACAAAACTCATTGAACAAACTATATTTAAATTCAACATATTCAAAATCTCGGGTGCATTATACGTGCACAGGAACTATTTTACTTATGACCAATCCAGTTTAAAACATCACTAGCATAGAATATTGACCAATAAACATTAAACATAATCCCTAAGATAAATTTCCATCTATTTACATGCTCAAAACTATGGCTAGAAGTCAAAAATTTTAATTTTGATACAAAATAAGGTTGATTTTTCTTCAGACTCGCCAGCGCATTAGGCAAATTCACCGCAAAACGAAGTGACTCTATGCTTTATATGGTTGTGATCTTGGTTCCGAAAACGAAGCAACTAGGTATAGTGCCTCAAATTCTCCCCGGAATGATAACGGACCTCCCGAAAAGTTTCAAAACACTGTGAAACTCCCTTTGGCTTGTATCCTACTTTGCAATGCACTATTTGTTTTCGTTAACGCTCCAAAATCGAAAAATTGGTTACCTTTTCCTCAATGTGAAATGTTGGAAACCCTTGTATCGGTGTTGAAAATTCGTATGATTTGCCTATGATAGAAAACATTTACTTCACCATCCCAAAGTTACCAAAATTCTACATATGAAAAGTGTAGCAAGCTCCTTGTTTAAATTTTGATATTCATCAAAATTTATTCTTTCCGATCATTTGAGCCAAAAATGAATTTTTCGTGGTTGGGCTGAGGTTTCTTGCAGAGTTTCATCTTTGTACTAGCCTCTCGCCAACAAGTCCAAATTAACATTCTCACTTTTTCTTCCAACTTCTAACTTCGTAATTTTTTTCTTCACTAACATAAGTCTTTTAAGGTAACGAAGTTTTGTACATATAAGTTCTTCTACTTTCCTATTCATAGGCAAGTTCCAATTTAGTTTATACCAGGTTTGCATGACCTGCATAAAACCTCACCTCTTTAAACAAGGCCATCTTATCTTTAACGTCTTCTCTCAGTAAGTTGTTCCACTTGATTTGTACACCTTTAAGCTATTCCAAAGAGCTTCATACTTTTTTCTCATAAAAACCACATGTTGCACAATCTCCTTTTCTTGTATCTGAAACAAACCCATCCATAGGTTTCTGAATACCGAATTAGCTATTTCATCTTTTCAACATCAATTACCGCTTTACCCTTACCTTTGAAACATGTGTCAATTCTTCCTTTGATGGTTCTTTTCTTCTAGAATGGATATTTTCTTGAGGCACTTAATTTCTGGGTTTTCCTATTCTCCTACGACAAATAAGTTATTTTCACATGGGCCTTGTCCAACCGATCTTTTAACTCCTTAATTTTATGGCCTTTTTCATCAATTTACACTCATGTGCTTTCTTCGATTCCATGATTTGAATAGGAAATGATGGAGGAAGCATAGGTAATATATTAGTTGTAGATCGCTATTTTGTAACCCTTAACACTTTCTACCTGTGGAAAATTGTAGCTTCTTTTCACTTTTCTTACCATCCAATTTTCCTTTGGTCAAAGCTTTGACCGAGCTTATTAGAAGGTGGAAGCCTTAATCAAACCCGAAGGAGTGTCTTTCTTGGTCTTTGAATGTTTTAAGACTATGCTTCCAACTTGAAGATACCGGTAGAACTCCTTCCCATGTCTCTGCTATTCATTCTCGTTCCTTCATTACGAGCAACTTAGTTAATGCAAAATGAATTAATATTTCGAGTTGAATTTTTCCGCACCGATCAACCGTCTTACATAAACTCTTAAAAAATAATAGGGAAGACCTATCTTTCTGCTAGTGAAAACATTAAGAGCCTAATGTGATAAGCACCCTACCGAATCTTCCCCTGCATGTGAAATACCTTGTATGAACTCTACCGCCTTGCTATGATGATCCCCATAAATAATCCCTGGGATAGATGAACTATACCCTTTCCTATTTTTTGGCTTGAGAAAACTTATTAAAGGAACCGAATCAAAATCCATTCCTTTGAACCACTCCTTTCCACCTAAATTAATTTGAGTTGCCTTAGATATTGTTTGGGCTAAAACCGGAAAAGTTAGGCTTCCCATTTTTGCTTTCACCCTATCAAAAACCCGTTGCAAATTCCTTAGTCAATTGCAAATGATATCCCCGAATTATTTCACAAAACATCATGCACCCTACTTGCTCAAAGCCATTATGATGGCACAATTTTCATTGATGGTTGAGATGTCATGGTTCAAAATGTACAATGGCTCCCTGTGCTTTTTATCCTTAGCACTGCATATTTCACTTTTGCAATGATAAATTGGGCAATGTTAAGGAACTACTTTTTAGGCAACAATGGGAGGTGTTTTTGGTTTCCAAACCTTGTGATAATGTTTTAAAATAAAATCCAAAGAATTATATCAAGATTCACCATCATAGAAAACTACTCAAATTAAGCCTATAGAACTCATAAATTTGAAAATTGTTGACAAGAAGTTTTACGCAGGACAACCACAACGCGCATGGTCAAAAGCGCAATGCAAATGAATTTTTTTTTAAACACTTTTGGGCATAAATTTTGAGGGAAAATATTTGCTTATCTCAAGGCTAAATCCACAATTGCATGAAAGGTTTATACAATAAAAAAGGGAAATTGGAAGCTTAGAAGAAGCGAATGTGATCCATCGCATGGACTGGCGTGCTTTCACGATGAAAACACAATGCCAAATTATGAAAATGCATGAATACAGAATCACAATGCCAACAATTTCGCCTCATTTTTAAGCTCTACATGGTCTATATTAGATTCCTAAATTCAACCCTGAAAACTCTTTCAAGACTCGGAGAATGAGAATTACTCTAAATTTGCACCCGTGGAGGGGGAGTTTGACACCTCTAATGCAAGAATGGTAGTGTTTTTTGAACTTCACAGCACTTCGGCTATAGGTTTTAACCCTGAACTCGAAATTATCTACACATGAATCTTATAAATGTAAAATAAACAATAGTGAGAGCATAAAACATAAAACAAAATATAAACACAAAGAGATTTTCCCCGGATCCCAAATCGGGATGACTAAATTTTGGATTTTTCTCTATTATATTCCTTTAGTGTTACAACACACATATATATACATGCCGAAGCATACATAAACCCCAACTATAAACCTTCGGATTAGAACATAATCGTAGTTTCCTTGACCGGACGATGAAATACCAAAATAAAACCATCGCAGGCGTCTACTATGCAAACCATGCACAAAACCATGGAGGCGAACTACCCGCCAAATTAAGGACCAAAATACAGTGGGCACTCCGTCTCCCCATTCTGGTTAGGGGGGTTATCGCCCTCTTACCCCCGCGTGCTTAGTCGTGGAAAGAATATAACACATACCCAAAATTCTCCCGGGTCTTTTTAAAGCTTTTCCACGGGGGCCACAGAGTGCTTAGTCATTGGCCTAATTCTTCAACACCCATTGTTTTCACACCAAGAGAACTTCTCTGAGGCTCGCTGTACTTTGTTAATGCCAAGTGCAACATTCTTCAAAGTGTCCACCTTTACCACAACACCTCCTTTTAGGCCTCAACCATATCTCTAACAGTGATATTGAACATAAATGTGCTTTGTCTTTGAATGATAAGTAGGTTCTAGCCAAGAAAATTTCACTACACATACTATCCTTATAGCTTGTTGTACCAACCCCACATTGAACACATTCTCTCGCAACCAAATCCTGGCTTCCTTGCTTGCATGCATACTATGTATTCTCGCCTCCGTAGTTGAAAGAGCTACTACGATCGTTCTTACTCATCCAACCGATCGCGCTCCAAATAGGCTGCTAAAGATGCATACCCACTTGTAGATCTTCTTGGTCCATCTCCACCTAGTCTACATCAACAAAACCACGAATGTCCAACATTCTTTCCAATCGACTTCCCCTGCAGCACAAGCCATAATCACTGAAAGCCACGTAAATATCTGGAAAACCCGTCTACCAGCATCACCGTCCAATGCTCCTTCCCCGGGTTTGCCAAGCTCCGTCAATACTCCCATCGCATGTGCAATGTCCGGTCTAGTACGTACCATTGCATACATCGCTACCGACCGCACTTGCATATGGAACACGGGACATATACTCCTCTTCTTGTGTCTTGGGGATTAATCGTCCAGCGAGATAGCTTACACCTACAGAATAGGAACATTCACCGGCTTAATATCCCGCATATTATAAACTTCGTAATATAGTCTCGACATACTTCCTTTGGTTTAACCAGAGCTTCCTTTTGCCCAATCTCTCTAATTTCCATGCCCAAAATATAGTTTGCAAGACTCAGATCCTTCATGTCGAACTTGGAGAACAATTGTCTTCTAAATCTTGATAATTCCTTTGTCATTTCCAATCAACAACATATCATCCACATACAAGACCGTATATATAACACGATCACCAATTAATTTAAAATAAACACAATATTCTCCTTGCTTCTAGTGAAGCCAAGTCCTCCCATATAGGTATCAAATTTCCGATACTACATCCTTGGTGACTGCTTTAACCCATACAGACTTTCAACTCGCACACTACTTCTTTTCTTACCTTCACCATAAAGCTCTCTAGAAGGCTTCATGTAGATTCTCTTCTGTATCCTCGTGAAGAAAATTTGTCTTCACATCCATTTGTTCTATCTCAAAATCAAATGCAAGTATAAATATAAAAGTAATATAATAGGCTAACCTCGTAGCAAAGAGAAAAATATCACTAAAATCAATTCCCAAAGACTCGGAATAACTCGCTACCAACCGAGCTTTGTATTTCTCCACCTTGCCTTCTACATTCACCTTCTTCTTAAACACCTATTTGCTCCTAATGGGCTTCCTTCCACGCAACTCCACCAAATCCCATGGTCATTTTTGTGCAAGGATGCCACTTCATCAACCATGCAGCCTTCCATAGTTTTCCATCCTCCGACCCACGCTCCCCGATGTTCTAGGTTCATCATCAATTATAGTTAAGGCAAAACCCCAATGTAGTGCTGCATGGACTATACTGGCCGTTCTTTCCCGAACTAATCTTCTCAAAGTTGGATTTTGTGGCTCTTCATCTTCCGAGTCTTCTTCTCGTTGTGGTGAGTCTCGATTCATCCTCCTTTAGCTCAAACTCTATCTTTCAGGTTCCTTTGGTAGGACTTCATGTTTAACAAAGACATTTCACTTCTCTTAAACACTACATCTCTACCAGACACAACCTTCTCTTGTTTCGGGTTCCAAAGCTTGTAACCCTTTAGACCATCTCATACCCAATAAAGATGCACCTTTCAGATTTATTATCCAACTTGGTCCTTTTCTCCTTTGGAACATGTACATATGCATCACATCCAAATACCCTTAGATGTGAAAGAGAAGGTTTATACCACCATACCTCATGTGGGGTCTTATCCTCCAACATTGATGAAGGTGATCTCAAGGTTAAATTCAGATAGCATGCGCCCAATCGCTCTCGCCAGCACCTCTGTCCTAACCCTAAGACCACCGGGTATGCTTCTTGCCTTTCCACGTTGTCTCCGTTCATTCTTTCGCAACTCCATTTTGTTATGTGTGTGTATGGAGTAGTCATTTCGTGCTATACCACACTTCTTACGTAACTCTTCAAATTCCTTCGTTAACTCTTCACCATTATCTCGTCCTCAACACCTTTATCTTCTTCTCTCGTCTCGGTTTTCCACCGTGTTTTTAAATTCTTTAAATTTTTCAAATACTTCAGATTTCTTCCTCAAGAAATATCCATGTATTCCTTGAGAAGTCTAAGGAATGAAACATAGTACACGTACTTCCCAAAGGACTTAACCCATTGTCAGCCCAAACACATCACCGTGCACAAGTTCTAATATCTTGTTCACCCTCTTAGCACCAAAAGGAAACTCACCCGATTCCGCTTCCCATATACACAATGTTCACGTAAATAGAAATCCATAGAGCAATTAGACGTACCTTCTACCATACCATTTCTATGATCTCAAGGCCCTTCTCTCCAATATGTCCAAGCCTTTGATGCCATAGCATGGTTCTTTCTCCGCATTAATGTTCTAGCTTTCCGTCCCACTGTGAACTAAAGAACGGTTACACCCATCAATAATCAAATGTGGTGAAGTACTTGTAGCTTGTACAGAGTTCCGCAATTCGAACTCTCGCATTAGTTTCAGCTTGCTCCCTAACCATCTTGCAGCATCTTTCTCGAACACTGCTTTTACACCCGCATTATCCATCTGCCATAAATCAGATTTCTCACACGTAGAATATGCACACCAGTATGTTCTAATCCTTCCACCTGTGCTCTTCGCCTGATCTTTCACGTCCGGGAGGATCTCCGCCTTCCTATCATCCTCTAGGAAGACATCACCACCATCATATTTCTCATACTGCAGTAACCACTCCCTATGGGAGTGAAGTGAAAGGATGCAACCGAGTCAATCAACCATGACTCATGATCTACATGTGTATTTGAAGAAGAAGCCAAATACACATCCTCACCTTCATTCGAGGTGGTTTTTGCCTCTACAGAAGGAGCTTCATTAGATCCTTCCTTTCTCAAAGAGCTTTAGATCCGCATTCTTTTTGTAGTGTCCTTCTCTCCGCATTTCCAAAGACACCTTTACAAACTTTCCAGAGATTTAGATCTCCTCTAGATTTAGACATCTCCACTTAAACCTTATTCTTGTTTCGGTTTCCTGGGACCTTCCTCGTACAAATAAGGCATCTCCATCTCCGACCTCCACATTCGTCTCATTTCCTCCGACGCAAGGCCGAGACAATATCATCAAAGTTCAAGGTAGTTGTATTTACCATTATGCAATAACCAGACCGTCCACGAGTCCGGTAGAGAGCACAATAAACCGATGCACTTATCTTCATCCGAGATTTTAATATCAATGTATCGACAACCGACTTAACAGCGCATTGAAGGCGTTCGATGCTCTCACACCGAGTCTCCATCCTTCATCCTCAAAGTTATACAAACCTTTTCCACAGAACAACTTATTCACTCGCAGACTTAGATTGATACACCTCAGCTTGTCCCACAAGGTCTTCGCCGTAGCTTCCCGCATACGCTCAACAATACGTAACTGGTACACACAACCGTATTGTGCTCTTAGCCTTCCGATCCAGCTTTCTTCCCGCCTATCCGACATTGCCGTTGGTTTAGTACTCGGATCTACCGCGATCCACTGATCTTTATCCACCAGCAGATCCTCCATCTTGAGCTCTCACAACTCAAAACTCGACCATTAAATTTCTCGACTTATCTTCCCGCCGCTTGCCATCTTTCACAAAGAAGAATCGATCCCTGCATTCTAATCAACAGTAGTCTACCTCAGCCCAAGCAAAACCTCACAGAAAGGTGTCCCCTGAAGCCGAAACACTCGATACCAAATGTAGGTTTTAACCCGAAATTTAAATTATCTACACACGAATCTTATAACGTAAAAATAAACAATAGCGAGAGCATAAATACAAAAACGATAAACACAAAGATTTTCCCTGATCCCAAATCGGGACGACCAGCCTTGATTTTTCATTATATTCCTTTAGTGTTACAACACACATATATATACATGCCGAAGCATACATAAACCCCAATCCATAAACCCCGGATTAGAACACAACCATAGTTCCCTATTCGTATCTACAAAAATACTGTGGGCCGAAAACCATCATACCCCAATACTATGTGCAAAACCATGCACAAAACCATGGACGCGGACTACCCACCGGGAAATTAAGGACCAAAATTTTTGCCGGCGCTACCCTGTGAGCTCGACAGTGGGGCTATCGCCGCCCCCCTCTTACCCCCCCCCCCGCGCATGCTTAGTCGTGGAAAGAATATAACACATACCCAACACCGCCTCCTTTTTGCAAATAAAAAACAAGGAGTTGAAGCCTCTTTGATGAAACCGTTGAAGAATAGTGCCGAGGAAGAAAGATAATAACCCAATTGAACATGCAAAAATAGCTTGGAGTAGAATGAATGGTTTTTATTACAATTTGATGGAATCATTAAAACAAAAGTGCACTTATGAATTCACAACACTTGGGGAAGTGAAAAGGATTTTACTCCTAACCATTACCTCTTTGTTGTCATGATCTATTGCTGAAAATACATTCAAACTAACTCGTCACTCACTCCAACACTAATACGAACAATCCTCATGATTAATTTTTATGTAGACTTGATTTCGATAAACATTTTTGATAATAAAATTTTGATTACATTGATCCCTTAGACTCTCTTAATAATGAAAATTGACCTTTCATGATTGCAAATTCAAATCTTGACCTCAGACCTTACTCTTCAAATGATGGCAAGAAGACTCTTTTCTCTATGACATTTTGACAAATTTAACCTTTTAATACCATGACACTCATGAAAACCAAAACCAATACACTAAAATGACCTTATGAACATGACCTCAAGTGATATAGGAGTAACATAACCAAGATCACAGACCTTGACACTAACAAAACCTTTAAAGGATTGTTGGAAAGCCACAAGACCTTGTTGTTCAATATAACCTTTGATTTCAAAACTTTTAGTGAATTTGATACTAAATATTGATTTTTTTCACTTGTGATTTATCTCATAGCAACATAGTAAATTTTGAAATTATATTTATTTACTTTAAAATATTTTTAAAAATTATGTAAAATATGTCACTTATATTTATTAAAAATAAACTAAATACTTTATTTTACATTAACTATATTTTGAAAAAATACATTCTAAAACGAAAAAGATAAAAAAATATTAACTCTATAAAAATATATGTTATTTTTTTTACTTTTTATACTTATTAAACTAACATAATGATGTAAATTAAATAGTTAGTAAGTATTGATAGACATTACTCATAATAAATATAAAGACATTTACATCATTATATATACCATATTGTCAAGATTGAAAGATGCAAAAAAATTGACTAAAGTATAACTTTATTATTATTTTTAAATAGAATGAGAATTCTACTTATTAGGATTGATAGCGTAATGGTTTTTTTAACGATCATTTTTCTAGTTAATTTTAATCAAAAATATGACAAAGATTTTCAAAATCATGAGTTTAAATTGTTTAACTGCATACCTAGTGCCTCATGGGCTTTTGAGGGTGCTAAACCATTTATGCATTCAAAAGTTTATTTTAAACATCAACAAAATGTTCCGAAATTGTATTGCCAAATTTTAGTGAATTCAAGTGAAAACTCTGAGTCAACAGTTTCTTTGACCATAACTTTATTATTATTGATAATTAAATATATATATATTTACCTAATATCTAATATTAAGAATATTCTAAAATATTCTCTCAAAGTTAAATACCTAATTTTTACTTAATAATAATTAATAATTTAATTAAACTTTTTGTCAACTCTATTTGAAATAGAGAAGTCTATGGTCATAATATCCTATAAGTATCAACTCTATCATAAATATTATTAAAAATATTCCATAATATTCTATAAAAAAATAAATCTCTACTTCTTTAATAATTATTAATAACTAAAAATAAATAAAACTCTATTACGAATTCAAAGTATCTATCCATTTAACAAAATAAATTCAATTAACACCATAATTACGCAACCGATAACAAATAATACTTTTACACCCTCAAATCTGATTTAATTAATTTACCTTAATACGTGGTACTGGTATCGATTTAGTGAATTGTCTGGATCCATTTGCATGAGGACTGGAAATACAATTTGAACGTTGACTATTAACAATTTGTTGTTGGTTATCACATTAATTGTGACACTTTTGGCTGACGCAGAATCATTGGAGATGATGAGCAGGATGTAATTTCACAAATTCTCATATCATATTTGTATTTCTTGGACAACTAATTTTGCAGTACCTAAAACTTTATATCATGTGTGCCATATAATGAAGGTTTACATTGTTTACATGGGTATTCTACGACGGTGAAACAGATTCCATAGTTAGTGGCAATGTGGATCTACTTCTCTATGATTGGAATGTATGGTGCCATTTTAATCGTAGCTACGAGTGTGATTGAACAATACTGTATTTTGCACATCTTAGTGCTAACTTTATCACCATGTATTTATGTGTAGTGGCGAGGATGCATTAAAGTGGGATCAATTGTTGTAGCTATAACCATGCTTTCACATGTCAGCAATTATGTCCAAAAAGAAAGCATCCGCTATTTGTTTGGTCTCGTTGCCACTACATTGATCTCTCGCAAAAATTCATCATACTTTGATTATTGCACCCGATGATGCTTGGACGATGGACATCGATACCCAGCTCGATAGGAAATGTTGTAGCCAAATAGCCCTCGAATACTAGCATTGACTACTCCTTTACTTGACCTAGGCTAAATGATAAAGCAATGACATCTTCTTCTTGCTTGACCAAAAATTAGTCAGATCCCAAACCAAGTAATATAACCGGATTTGACTTACAATCAATGTTGTTCCTACTAGTTTAACTATGAATCCATTGAGATCCAAAGAACAATTTGTTGCATAATGAACCCCATAGGTGATTTCCTGTAGACATATCATGATGCTTTGCAACTTTCTAGTAACTCATTTGTCTCCCATGTATTTGGAAACTTCTTCTATGAAATTGAGAGATTAGGACTAGAGTGAGTGAGATAAAGAATACTTCCTACAAGCTATTTCGTAAAATGTGCAATCAACCAATGATGTATCTTTTCCATTCTCAAGATTTATCCCCGATAAGAAAGGTGTGCTCATCGCTTGCAACCACTATGTGAAATCGTACAAAATATCTCTAGAATACTTTGTTTGATAAATGGTAATCGCAAAACCACTCGATTGGTCTCTAGTGCAACGAAGAAATTCATCAAGCCCATGTTTGTCATTGAAATCGCTTATGCAATGTAGTTTTAATCTCAACAATGGCGTGGTTTTCAACTACTTTTTATCAAAAGATCATCTAAGCAGAGTACAATGATCAACAAGGAGTCAATTTTATTCAAAAAAACATTGGAATCAGATTTTAGCATACAAATTTTTAGATAAAAATAGAACTATATTTGAAAACCATGCTCAGGTGCCCGCTTGAGGCCATAGAGAGACTTCTTTAGTTTTCAACCAAGTAGAGTTAAATTTTTCATGTACATTGTATCCCTTTGTTGCTCCATGTATATTTATTCCTCGACATCAGCATGAATAAAGGAATTATTCACTTCCATATGATACACCTCTCATCATATTGCTACCGCAATGGAGAGCTAGCCGAATGGAATCCATTTTTTTCCACTGAGAAAAAGTATCATCATAGTCAACACTATGTACATGTTGGAAACCATTTGCTACCAACTGCCTTATATTGAATAATGTTTCCATTTTCTACTTTCTTGGCTCTGCAAACCCACTTGCACCTCACAAGTTTACGATTGAAGGTAGCGGAACCGCATCCCAAGTCCGGTTATCAATGAGAGAGTTGTATTCTTCATCCATTGTTGATTCCCAATTCATGATGCCTCCAACATGTGCATATGCATAAGTTTGTGGATCATTTGCATGCATCATATAAGAATGCATGGGAATGCATGGCTCTATAGCTAAGAGCTCTTGGGGATCTTCCTCAAACTAAGGTATTAAGGTGATCATCTATGAGATCACTCATGCCGCACCATTTTTTTGTTGAAGGTGGTCTATAATCTTCCAAACTACATGATGAAGATCTCGATGTTAAACAACTCGGTAGCCCAATAGGTGTCATAGGAAAAGTCTCATCTAATTCATAACTCTAATCTAAAGTAATTATCCGCATACTCAAAGAATGCGTGGTGAGGCTAGCTTGGTAACAAGTTCATCTATTAGTGCATGAAAAATATCTTCACAAACTTTAAAACTCCTTTCAATAAAGAGCTCTTTAGTGTTGATATCAAGCAATTTTCACCCTTGACTTCATTATAATATCAAAAAAACATGTGTGCTTTTAATTTGAGTCTCCCAAAGCCCTTCTTCTCTCGTAGAAATGTGATCCCCATGCCTTGAGATTCAAATGCGGGAATGACCGACTTCTAAAGTTGCATGTCATTCCAAGCCTCAAAGGCAAGTTTTTCCAATAACATATTTATGAGGAGATTCTATTCCGGATGCATGTGAGGCATAATTGATAGCTTCATCCCACAATTTTGACGAAAGATATTTCATGCAAATATGCAATTGGCCATCTCTTTCAAATATCGACCTTCCTTTCGGCCACCCCATTTTTTTGTAGTGTATGAACTTTATGCTTGAATAGTATGCCTCGCTTCATTACAACTATTCTTGATATCTTTGTTGATATTCATTCCATTATCTCGTGTTGAGTATCTTGATGTGTTATCCAGACCGATTTTTCACATGTGCTTTTAAAATATTTAAATGTTCAAAAATTGCTACTTGAGTTTCAAGAAGTAAACCCATGTGAATCTCAAATATAATCATTTATAAATGACAACACATATCTTTCTTTTTATCATTGAAATTACTAGAAATCAACCCATGATATCACTATGTACAAGCTCCAAAAGCCTCAAAAGGTGTTTTTTCCAAAAGAATATTATTTATGAGGAGATCTATTCGGATGTATGAGGCATAATTGATAGCTTCATCCCATAATTTTGATGAAAGAGATCTTGCATGCAACATGCAATTGGCCATCTCTTTCAAAGATTGATCTCCTTCCTTTCGGCCACCCCATTATTTTTGGAGTCTGCTGAACTGTATGCTTGAACAGTATGCTCGCTTCATTACAAATATTCTTGATATCTTTGTTGACATATTCCGTCCCATTATCCGTGTTGAGTATCTCTACGGTTTTCTGCATCGATTTTCCACATGCACTTTTAAAATATTTAAATGTTCAAAAAAACTCATACTTGAGTTTCAAAAAGTAAACCCATGTGAATCTCATGTAATAATTTATAAATGACAACACAAATCTTTATTTTAACATTGAAATTACCTGAAATCAACCCATGATATCACTATGTACAATTTCCGAAGGTGAAGAGGCTCTCCATGCATGCCCCTTCTAACTTGTCTTGTGGATGCTTTTCCAAGAGAACATCCATTACAAACACCATTTGAAAATGGAATGGATGAAAACTTTAACCATACCTTGCTTGATAGGTTGTTGCATATATATGAAATTCAAGTGCCCAAATAGCTCATGCCAAATCCAATTTTCTCATTTTCATGCGTAAGTAGAAAAAGAGAATCGATTGAGGAACAAAATCGAAATGTATACAAATGAAATTGATCATTTACCCTTTCTAGATGCAATCTTCAAGTTGGTTTGCATGTCATAAATGCTCATGGAATCGTGATAAATTTCACTTTCCTTTAGTGCCTTTGTGTGTCACCCGATACACTGAAAAGAAGATTCACAAAAAAAGTCTTTGGAGGACCCAAGAATTCTCTAAATTTCATCTTTGAATTGCACTCTTGCTTTTCTGCATTGTTTCAACTATAATTATCTCCTCGTGAAAATAGGAGGTCCCAATTATGCATGTAGATAATAAAAGGATTCAGCTAGCCATATGATGTGAAGCTTGCGAATCTTGATACATTGTTGCAGTTGTATAATGAAGAGCAATCAAAGCATGACCGTTACCCCTTATTTCTAATGATTTTTCCCTCTGCTCTCTTCTTGGCAATTTTCTCGAATGTGATGACCAAGATTATTTTGCTTAAGATTCTTTGCCAATACATCGAATAGTCTTCTACATGCAAGAGGATTTAGGATGATAACTCTACTACAATAAGGACAATTGGAGCTTCTTCTTTCCATTATTACCCTTAGAGTCGTAGAATAATCCAAATGTTTTGGATTTCCTCCTTTCTTGAATCTCGATTTCTTGCCTTTCCTTTTCCTTTGTATTGTTGATTTGGTTTCGAGTTGACTTTCCTTTCGTTCATGGAAATTGCATGTGAATTTGGAGACTTTAATGAGCTTATCCTTCTCATGAATGAGAGACTCAATAAATGCATCAAGTTTTGGAATTTTCCATTTAACTTTGCTAGTCTAATTGTATGAAATGTAGAACAAAAACAACATATTAAGGGACTAATTTAAACAAAATATAAAGGATCAATTGGCATTCTTGTTTGTATTTATAACCTCGCAACCATGTAATTGTAGAAGCAATGATTTAAATTTCATAAAGACATAATAATGTTCTCAAAGCTATTTGGATCTAAGTAATTTAGCTCATTTTCAAGAATATGAGGCCGCATTTCATCTTTCTTTCCAAATAAATTTTCCAAGGTTGTCCAAACCATCTCGTAGTGTTGCACATGTCCACATGGGAACGCAAATACAAGCCGGAGATATGGACAAAATATAAGTCCAAGGCCTCGTCCGTCCCATTGAAATATTTGCATTCTTCACTTGCGTAATTAGGTTCTACTTTCCAGATTCATAACTATCCGATACAAAAACCTTTCCTCTTTGGTGAAGCAAAATCTCTAGCTTCCATTGCCATTTATATCAAACTCCATTCTTTTCAACTTGTAGTTGTACCAATAATTGTTAGCCTCCAATATTTGATCTCAAAATTCAAATCTTCGAACAATTTCCAATTATTTGCTCTTCAAACCTATAAAATATTGTTCATGCACCTTCTCCAAACCCTTGCAAACTCTTAATACCATGTAAAATTATTAGATCACAAATACAAATCTAGACAAAGAATAATTTCACAAACTTGCGAGAGTTGAAAGGAAAATTGGAATTGTGAATGATTTGATTACCCAATATTTGTTTGAGAATAAATACATAAAGAAACTAAGCTAATATAGTTGTAGATGAAATAACTATGGATAATTGAAGCTAAATGAAGCTAAGCATGCTTTATGTTTTGTTAATAAACACATGCACCACATGCAAGCACTAGGAGTTAACTAACTAAACTGAAAAGTACGCTCACATGTATGACTGGTTAACTAGCTAAGCCAAGTGCACATCATGTGCAATAACTAGAGTTGAACCTGGGGTTAATTAAGGCTAATCTATGCGGTCGTACATCACCGATGTGATGTTTCTCCTTACGTGCCTCCCCTCGCCTTCATTGTGATTTCCTTGTAGAATAATATAGTTCACCTTTGGATTTCTCAAGGTCGTTTTCGTGTTTTTGTGGACTTATGGATCGTGCTGAGTCTTTCTGGGTTTTACTTGAGACTCAATAAGACCTAGGCCTTTAGCACATCAATAAGAATAGTTTGCCTTGAGAAGAATAATCCTCATCTACTTGGGGTTGCGCTTCGTGCTCTAGAATATTTATCTTGTCCGGTTAAGGCTATAGTTTGTCCCCTTTGAAGTAACAACCAAAGGGGGAACACTGAAGTCGTATAAGTCCCTACTACATATTTACTTTTCTCTCTACGACCTTCAATTATTCTATTCACCTCCATCATTCCGTGAGATGAAATGGGCCTATCCCCGCTTCATCTTCCCACTAATCGTTTTATCCCACTCATTCCAAGTGAAACAAAATGGGTAAAGTTGGAGATGAAATGTCTCAAACTGATGTATTAAAACACTCCATCATTTATAGAAACGGAAAGTTAAGAAGAAATGGGAAAGTTTCTGACAATTTTTTTTTCATCTCAAACTCAATGTTAAAATAGCCTAATGTATAGTAGTGTCAAATTGGTTTAACAACCCAATAATGATAGGACTATATTTCACCTGACTCAAAAGTAACATTGTCTATATGCTTGGCGGGGAATGAAGATCCTACACTACATACATTGGTGAACACTGCCCCTAGATTTTTGACGGTCGGTGTGACAACGATCAACGGAGATTTCACAAACATACTTGGGTAATGGGAACACAATGAAGGTGAGGAGTTGCAAAACAATTTGCATTTACAATTTCTCATTTTAAGGCAGAGATTAACTATCAATTGTATTGCAGTGGGAAAACCATAAATGTTTCAAATCTTAGGTCGTTCAGAGATGTATCCTCTTGTCAACGTAGACACATTATTGTAAATAATAGCCAACCTGAAGATGCAAGGTAATCAATTTTTCAGATTGGCTCTACTGTCTCTTACAATCATGTTTAATATGGATTTATTAAATTTTATGAATCTTCACACCATATTAATAAATGTGATTGATATACAAATGTTTAAAACTACAACCACATTAGTAAATGTGGTTGAAATAGGGCCAGTAGACCTTAATCTTAAATTTAATATTAAAATTAAAATTAACATTCATAAATATATAATAATAGTAATAATATAAAAATAATTATTATATTATAAAATATTATTATTATATTATTAAACTATACTTATTAGTTAATTATAACTAATTAATATTAATTAATTATTTAATTATCAATTAATTATTATTATTATTATTTCATAAACATAAAAATCAATAATAATCAATTAGTAATAATAATAATAATTAAAAATAATAATATTAATTGCAAGTAAATGATAGGATTTGTATAAACATACAATCATATTTTATGCGGGTTGGAAAGACTTTAAACCCAGATTTTTTTATGGCTTAGAATATTGTTAGGTGGCCAACGAAGTTTCCCACAAGACAACTTGCAGCCACCCAACAATTCACTAGTTGTAATTTGTTGTTTTAATTAATAGAAAAAAAGGATCTACCAAGTTTATATATATATATATATATATATATATATATATATATATATATATATATATATATATATATATATAATTTAATTAATAATAATGATAATAAATAATAATAATAAATTCATAATCATAAAAATCATCAATAATAATAATAATAATATGAGTTGTCTTTAAGTGCAAATTTTTGAAACAAAATCCTTTTTATTTTCCAATCTAATTTGTCTAGAATCCTATAGGAATCATTGAAATTACAAATTTATCTTCTAGTGAACTTCCACAACTGTGCCCCAAAAGCTAAATCCATATATGTAGTAAATCAAGTCAATCAACACAAATCACGAATTCACTACAATTTTTCACCATATTTTGGCTAGAAAATCACCGGAAACTCCAAAAAGTCGCCTTTAAAAAAGAACTTCATAATAATAATTAATAATTAATTAATCAATAACTATAATATTAATTAATTGATAATAATAATTAAATAAATACTTAATAATGAAATAGTTATTAATAAAATTATTGGTATTTATTAATCATACTAATAATATTAATTAACTAATAACAATAATACAAATTAATGGTGTAATTTAATATTAATATTAAAATTGATAATGATAAATATAAATATTGTGTAATAAATTATTATAATATAATTATCATTAGTTATATTTAATTTATTATTAAATAATTAATATATATAATAAAATAAATTCATATAAAATTAATATTGATAATAATAAACCCATGGTATTAATACTATTATAAACCAAAGGGATTATAAACCCTTGCATTAATATTGTATTTTTATAAACCCCATGATTAATATTTTAAACTCCAAGGGATTACAAACATTGTGACAATGATTGTGTATAATTTATTAATATTTGAAACCCTATGATAAATAATACAATGGCTTAATAAAACCCAAGAGAATAATATTAAGCCTAAATATAATAACATTATAAACTAAAAAAAGTGATTAATAAACCCAATGTATTATTGATATTATGAACCCTATGTGATTAATATTATAAATCCAAGGGATTATAAACCTAATAGAATAACAAATAATAAACCCTAGGATTAATATTAAAAATCCCATTATTAAAGCTTGGTTTCATTGTAAAATACGTGACGTTGACAGGATTTTTTGTACCATTCGATGCATTAAACCCTAATATATAAAACCCTAACATTCTAAAAATGAATATAAAAAACTCTAAGATTTATATTATAACCTAATATCAAGCCCTACTATTATAAATTAAAAAAACCCAATATTAAAACCTAATATTTATAAACTCAAAATTAAAAAACCTCAATAATATAAAAACCTAGATATTAAACTTCCTACTCTTGTAATGTCACAATGTGAGATTCAAAAATTGCAAGATAATGTAACAATGACAATGGTTGTGAGATTTATTGTCATGACTGAGGCAATGTTTATCACAATGACGAAGGCGGACATTAAACCTAAGTGGTTAATATTATAACCTCAAGGGATCATAAATCCAAGGGAATACTATTAAACCCTAGGATTAATACATTAAAATCGAATATTAGTATTCTTATATTAAAACTAATATAACGCACTAGCTTGTATTGTGACAATGTGATGCTAATAAATTACAATGAAATTGTAAAATTACATAATAATTATCGATCGATTGTCATATTAAGACACTTTGTCACAATGTTATGTTTGATATATTTTTGTACAATTATGATGCCACAAAAGATAAACCATAATATAAAACCCTACTAATATAAACCCAATAGAATAAATCTTAACTAATAAATTGTACCCATACTACTGTAAACCAAAAGGGTTAATATTAAACTATACGAATAAGTATAAACTTCAATGACAATATTAAACACTAGGGATAAACCCCAATATTAATATTTTAAATCTAAAGGATTATAAACATTGTGACAATGATTATATAGACTATTGTCACATAGAGACAATGTTTGTTTCAATGCGATATTGACAAGATTTTTGTACCATTTCAATTGCCACAATATTAAAGCCCAATTAAAACCATATTATTATTATTATTATTATTATTATTATTATCCAATTTTAAGGTCACAGCTAAGCTTGACACTAAATTGGTATGACACTCTTGTTTCTTGGTCAAAGGACCCACCTTGCAGAAATACTAAGTCTACGAAGGCATACATACTTCACTCCCTCCTGGTTTTGAACTCCGTGGACTCCACTACAAGGAAAATACCCTCTGGAAGATGCTTGGTGGAACCCCTTATAAAAATTGCATAGATATCCATTTGTAGCAAGAGTATCCAAGAGGAGGGCTAGTGAGGTTTTTGCGTATGTTTTTGTCTTGTGTGTTTCATATCATAAACTATTGGTGCATTTAAAATCACAAAGCACCAATGCGTACTACAAATTGGCACACTGCAGACACCGTGCTTCCTCCATACAAACCCACCAAAAGTATCCGATTATTATAGCGCACTGCACTACTCGCAAACAAAATTTTGCATCTTAAAAACCCATGCTGAAATAGAAACATGGCCACACTGTGTATGACCGAGTGCACCTCAAAACCCTCACACCCAAACATGGTTAGCTACAAAAAATTAACGGCCAAAAATCACATTCACTTCTTCAAGGTTTCGAGCCTCGCCAACTCTGCGAATTTTATGTGAGGCAACGTGCCATTGGTGCTCCCAATGTGACACACGTTGTTTCCATCGCCCCACCTTCGGAGTTCAAATTTTGAAAACGGTGGGAAAATTATTTTCCTTAAATTCTTCAACAACATGCCTCCCCTCAACAAAAATTTACATGTATTTACTTGTTTCTAAATAATTAAACTTTTAGTGCATTAGATTTGTCAAAACTTAAAATTTAACATTTTTTTAAAATAAATTTCTGCGTATACTGAAAATGTCAGCCGGCACCGTTCATAGTGCCACATGTAAATTTACAGGCGCATCGCAAATGGCATAACGGAACCTCACTGTCTGGAAAGATCGAAAAGTACACCACGTTTTAAAAATCATGGCAAAGTATAAATTGTTTAAATGAATGCACTGACTATGTAATTGTCGAGAGGGTGGCTACTGACTAAACTATCTGCCCTGTATGATATATTTTGATCAGCGCACTTCCTCCATACATCAAGAGCAGTCAATAAGTAGAAGGCTTAAATGACCACATCGTTGACCATGTACTAATGTCGTGAGGGTGGAGCACCGACTAAACTATCCACCACGGGGCACATATTTTGGCCGCCGCATCGCCTCCAAACACTAGTACATAGTCACGGTGTTGTTTAAACAACCGCATCGTTGACCGCACTGATGGAGAGTGGCAGGCTGATGAAACTATTCACCCTCGGGTGAATATTTTGGCTTCCACCGCCTTGACATCGGGTATATAGTCACGCAGGTGGCCGGTTTACAAGACCACACCATTCACAATTGTAATTATTTTTTGGGATGTGCGTTGACCTAAGTATCCACCTCCTGTGGATAATTTTGTTAACGCACTACGTAAGTAAGTACATTATATTTTGGCAAGGAATCGTAAATTTACAAGATCGAGGATGGAAAAAATATAAAGGATGCACCGGTATCGGTGCATGACTGCTTTTTCGGTGTACCGATCGTTTTTTTTTTTCAAAAAAAATTATGTATATATATATTTGTAAAATACATGTCTCATTTAATAAAAATACCAATTATGAGTCGATCACCTACGTCAAAGGAGATAAGAAAGGGAACAAAAATAATATATGGCACTAACATAACATGGTTCACCCGTGGGAGGCATGAGAGACTGAGAGACTTATGTACCCTCACCCTATTACAACATCCACCCGCTGTTCCTAAGGTGCAGCCTGCTCAGTGAGGAGGCTACATCCTCACATGAGCCACAATGGTTATTGGGACAACTTCATCTTCTGACTCCACCACCAAGTTGCTGGTCCCCCAACTGTACACGCCACCGAGGAGGATACAACACTATCTAGGAAAGGCAGATTTTCCTTGTCTTAATCGGTCCCTCGATTGCGTAGGATTGATTTTTGTGTACTCCGCAGATACATTAGCGATGATAGACTTTCTCTCTCGAGATTTTTCCTATGGTTCTGGTGGCTTCAATTTATGTATTGCTTCATTTGGTTCAGAGGAGGTGAGGTGCCTCAATCATCGTTGGGCGACCATTGCATTGTCTGTTTCGTTGACGTGCAATGCATTAGTTGCCCGTTTTATTTTATGTTGATTATTTATTAGAGGGACAATGACTTGTGAGGTGGTCTCAATTTATTTGTGCGCTTTTTACAAGATTAGGATAGATGTCATTCTCGTGCACATGGGAGGGTGAACTTCCCTTTTGATTCAGAATTTTTGTTTATTTTTTAGAGGTTTCAGAGATGAGGCCTATTTTTTTTTCTACAGCCTCATAGGTTGATGCTACATATGGAGAAGGAGACAAGCCGATGGATGCCAAAGAGGGGCGAGTCTAATTTTCCACCTAGATATCTCATGATGCACCGGAGTTGCTACCTAGTGTTGATGATCATGCCTTCATTCCGGTGCCATGTCTATATGTTATTTGGATTGCCAGGTGTGCTAACATCCTCGCCAGATGAGTCGTCGATGAGAGAGGTATTTATTAGTGGCTTTAAATTTATTCTAACATACTTTTTAACTTGTTTTATTAAATTGTTTAATAAAATTGTATAATTTTTGTTGTGTACTTATATATATTTTGTAGATATTGGGTCACTTGTTGGTAATGAGATTCCACAACCACCAAATTATCTAGTCAATCCTACCCACGAGGAGATGGTAGATGTGGATGATCAAAGCCGTGCTGAAGGAAATATTCCTCATGATTAGGCATAGATACTAGTGGGTGTGGAGGTGTAGGGTTGACACTCGATTTAGGATGGAGTTGGGTGACAACCTATCAAATCCTAGTTGAGGAGGGAGTCGGCCTGCTATCACAAAGAGATACAAAGCATGATAGGTCAATAAACATATGAGAGTCATTCCCCGTGATATTGACCATGATGTGGCATATCATTGGAGCTACCAAATTACTCTCAAGCGGTGAATGGATGATGAAGTCAATGAGGCATGGTGGAGATGCAAGACGTCGACAATGAAAGCATCACATCATTTGATGATCATGAGGGAGTGATCATCGTTCAATTATTCCACCATCCTCCACCTCACGCCGGGAGATGATATTGATGATGAAGCCAAAAATATCCCGCCTCATGATCATGAGCAGCACTTGATCCCCGAGGAGGCGAGGGTCCATCTCGAGTAGGCGGTGTCTATCGACCGAGCAGCTACCCACTATCCACTCGATCAGCATGCTGAACCATCCATGAGTCATCGGGGAGCACACAATTCCTACTAGCATGAGCCACCTCTCAATCAAGAGGGTAAATTAAGCGGGCATCAACTGAAAGCATGTTGGGGCCGCACCATTGACTAAGTAAAATTTCACTAGTACTACTATTAATGTACCACCATTGATATTTTGATTTACGTTCATGTTGTAGATGTACTTAATTTACATGTTAGTGTTCATCATGATGTGTATATTGTTAGTCACATTAGATATTGTTCATTTAATGTACATATCTTGTAGATATATGTGTATGTGATATTATTTGACATGAGATGTATATTTGATGTTTGTGTTATGAAGATGTTATACAATGCTTTTGTTTTGTTAGATATTCGTGATCACGATGACTAGATGATGTTAGCGAATTTGAATGTGTTTTTTAGTCGAACATCATGTTTGTAATAATGGTTATCATGATCACGATGTTTATTTTTAATATTAAATCATGATATTTATTAAATATTATGTCGTGATTGTAATTGAAATTTTAATTTTAAATTTATAAATCAGAAATTATAAATTGAATTTTTAATTGTAATTTTAATTATAATTGTATGCAAAATATTTGTAAAATTTTAATTGTAATTGTAATATTTAATTTATTGTTAAAAGATTGTAATTGTAAATTTAATTGTAATTGTATATGTAAAATTGTAAAATTTTAATTTTAATTTTAATTGTAATTGTATGTGAAATGGTAAAATTGTAATTTTAATGATATTTACATTCTAATTATAATTACACTTAATTTTAATTGTAATTTTAATTGTAATTGTATGTAAAATATTTGTAAAATTTTAGTTGTATTAATGTGAAATGATTGTAATTTTAATTGTCATTTTAATTTTAATTGTACTTGTATGTGAAATTGTAAAATTGTAATTTAATTGTAATTGTATCTAAAATATTTGTAAAATTTTAATTGTATTAATGTGAAATGATCAGAATCGTAATTTTAATTGTAATCGTATATGTAAAATTGTAAAATTGTAATTGTATGTGAAATTGTAAAATTGTAATTATAATTATAATTCTAACTATAATTCCGAATTGTATGTAAAATATTTGTAAAAATTTAATTATATTAATGTGAAATGATTGTAATTGTAATTTTAATGTAATTGTATAAAATTGTAAAATTGTAATTGTAATTGTAATTCTATTGAAATTGTAAAATTGTAATTATAATTGTATGTTGTCATCATTCAATTTTAGTAAAATTTGTAAATTTGTAAATTAATTGTCAATGTTGAACCATAACTACTGTAGGCAAAATGTGGTGGTATACCGTAAATATTGTTAAATTACCATAATTGTAAAATTGTAAATTTGTATGAATATAAATAATTGTAAAATAATAAATCTAGAATAATAAGGAATTTTTGTACATAATAAAGTTTAGAAAATAATGCAAATAAATTCACAAATTTTAGAATTACTGTTGTTTTATTATGATCTACATTTATACACAAAAATAAATATATACATTTTGAAGAAGATACTATTTACACACATTTAAAGAAATCAAGTAGTTACTTATTTTAGGAATTGACATTATAAAAAAAGGAACTTTATACAAGATGCAATTGTTTTCTAGATCAACATAATTCAAATTATAAAGTGAAATGATTTTAACATTAACACAATGAAAATTACCAATTATCCAAAATACATATTATAATGTTTCTAAAAAATTGTCTTAGTTATAAGGTAATTAAGTCCTCTTATTTATAAAAACCCATCTTAAAAAGTATAAATGATGAAATAACACATACCATATCACTCTTACTCTCATGATCACCCCGATTATCTTCCGGCTCGCTTGGCATGATAACACTATTGTTCTCAAAAGGTGTTTCGATCTAGGTCAACTTAAATACGAACCACCAATCCCTATCCAACACATCTAGGTAAAAACACCAAGTTGTAGTGTTTGGGGAAAATATGTTTCAAGTAGCTTCAAACCTGCATCTTTCTAGAGTTGATACATATCGGCCTACTATCGCGATCTTCCTTTACATTATTCCGACCAAAGGTGTCCTACCACTATGACCTAAAAATAAGACATTGGAGAGAAGAGAAATCCACTTCAATAATCTCTTGTATCTTCCCTGAATGCACCCAACATCCCTCATATTAGGTTTTGATCACAAGGCTAGATCGACTTAGATTGATCAAACTCGAATTCCATTCCATAGTCTTGTGTCATGTCTCATCACTGTTATCGTGGAAATGTTGTCCATATGCCCACATAGCAGGAACAAATGCACCTATAAAAATTCTAAAAATCACGTTGTCATGTGTCTTATAATAACCCAACAAATAAAAATCTGAACAAGGTATGTAATACATTTCAAAGGTGCATTATTAAGTTTAAATGTACATAAATAGATTATTACCAAGTGGGTCTACCTAATCCCTACGTTTAGCGCATCCTCTTCAAATAAAGGTGTAAAGACCGACAGACCATATTTCTCTCTCGACTGGCCGCATCCCAACCGCCGGGGCATATTTTTGGCATATTTTCTTTTAAATGATCTGGATAAGGCACACTTCTACCATTCAATCATCTCAATTATTTCGTCACTATCCTACTTCATCGTCTTTTGTTCATACAATGTGACCCATGGTTGTGTCGCTTCATAATTGTAAAGAATGAATTTATTGATCGTCTAATCTCTTCATTCGCTAATGAAATCAAAAACCGACATATAGTACAGTATGAGATCAAAATATACATTATATCGAAGTTCAACATGAATATTTACTGAAAATTTGAAAAATTATAAGTCGCTACTTTTTTATCAAGTGCGCTTTTTTCCATTCGTTTTGAGCAAATTTTCTCTTTTTGTCTTCATCCCTTTCATTGTCCCAAATCACTACACCGTGTGTTGTTGATCTCCGTTTGATGTACTCACCTGCATAATAAAATACTCATGATATACCCATCGCTATACAGACCCCTCTGTTTTTCCTTTTTCGAACAAAACCTTTCAATTTCTTCATACCTCTCTAAGAAGAACATCCAAAGACCCCCAGTCATTCAACCCTGCCCAGAAGATGAAATTTCGGTCCATGAAAACTCGCGTGACAGCTCCTTCTCAAACATACAAAAAATCTCAACTCTTCTTTGACGCCATCGTGGAATGATAGCCACATGAATCTCCTTTGGGAGGATCCAACGTAGAAATGCAAATAATTTAGATATGGAATGTCCTAGGTCTTAGGGGAATTCATGTTTCACATACCCACACATGAACAAAGGATAATGGCACTACAGAGTTATAAACACATGCAATAATATACAAAATTAGTTATGTTTTATGATCCATGCATGGAATAAAATTTATTAATATAAAAATAATAAACGAAGGATTTCGACATTATACATACTAGAAGATTAAAATGGTCCAAAAATTTCAACTCCGACAAATTTTCATACATGGTGAAGCAACATCGTTGTGAAGACCCGTATGGAGATGGCACCACACCCATTATAACTTCCTTTCGATAAATAAATATCATCTTTTTTTTTTAAACTATGGGACATCACTTTCTTTGAAATACCATGAATTAGAGGGACCAACTCCTTCCTCTGATCCCGTACTTTCTAATCATCTTGACCTATGTTTCTTTTAGTTTTTGAAGTAATAAGATATTTCCTACCGTGTACCCTGTGTCACTTTTTTTCGATGATATGTGCCTCCATAAAGAAGATGAAACATTTGGAACATATGTATGGGATCTAAAAAGTGGGTAATATTAAGATGCTCCCATGGGAGGTTATAAAATATATATTTCCTTTTCATCCCAATGGGAAATTTCTCATCATAGGTGTCAATAATTCTAGATCATTGAACATAGGCTCCCCATTTTAATTAAACATTTATATGAAATTATTCCCCTTCTTTCTCTCATATGCTCTAAGCCATTCAACTCGGGTGTCGTTATTGGAGGCCTTTGGGTTCTCTCTCATTTACCATTGAAAGCGTATGCATGCTCTTCGTAAGAGTGTTCTTCTCGAGGAATACCTTGAGCAAGCCATATACTAGCTTTCGTATGTTGTTGGACCATCTAGCTTTCGCAGAAGGTCCACAACATTTACATCCAAAATACCCTTTGTTACAAGACCCATGAAATTATTGTATACAATATATATGCATGGCACGTTAAATAATAATATGAAGACGTAACAATTACAACAAATTAAATAACTATGCTAAAGAATATTGTTACATATATAAACAAATCAATAACCATGTGTATCTCCTGCAGAAAACCTCTAAGCCTGGATAATCATGTGTCGTGTAAGCACGTATGCCATACAACATAAAACCTCTCCTATTGCGATGGGTCTTGGATACATCATATACATTTATCCCATCCCATAATCTCTTCAATTCATCTACCGTTGTTTGTAATTAGACATCCATATTATTCACTTGTCTTCTACTGTGGACTATGAGAAACTAACATAAGATGTTCATTCTTCTGCTGCATAAACATGGGGGTATTTTTATTGATCACTATTACAAAGCAACAAAATAGCTGGTGTTTTGGAGGGAATAAGGGTTATCACCATCCATGGCTATGTTGAGTCGTAGACTTCGTACTTCATCCTTTGGAATTTTTCGGCCATGTGTTCTCTATATGCTTCTGCGGCTATTGAATCAAGTGATTCACATAACCTTTAACTCACTTCATGTGAGGCATGCCATCCCTTCAACATAGCTAATTCTTTTCAATGAAAGAGCCTTTGAATCCTGGGATTATAGGCATGGGCCTCAATATCTTAAAAGGAGGACCATGATTTACCCTTCTTTTTTATTTATCATAATTGCCATGCTAAATATTTCAAGATACATATCTCTTTGTCTGCATATTCTCCTCTATATAGAATAAAATCATTTGGACATGCATGATATGATATTTTCTCAACACCCAACATTTTCAACAATTTATTTGCCTCTTCGCAAACTTCAATGAAAGACATTATCACTCGAATAACCTTATCTTTTGAATAACCCGTAGTTAGTGATAATGGAAAATATTAAATGTACATTAATGCCGATATAATTATTAGCATTCATAAAATTGACCATTTGTAATGTTCATTGTGTGATTATATTTCTCAAAATATAAGAGAGGAATTGATGGTAAATTACTCAAAATTCTCCGAGAAACATGATGGACAAGCCAAAATTTTCTTTCAATTTATAGGCCAACAACATTGTAGTCCCCAACTAGGTAGACTTGACTAAATGCCGTGTCCAAGCCCAGGGGTCAGAAGCAAATTTTAAGGCTTTCAAAAGGTATCAACATATGAGCATCATCCCCCAGATGATCATAATTATGGAATGCATCTAACAAAATTGTCTCCATGGTAGTCGTATCCCTATAATCATCCAACAAAATCCTCTATTTGATTAATTTGATTATGCAGCTTGTGAATAACTACTATTTTTGTAGTCATTCCTAATTGGTGAATCTAGATGTAGTGAGAATTGAATAGGTATTGATTCAACCATTCTTTGTATCGCTCCTCTCCGAATTTTCTTAATTCAGCCTTCTCTCGATTTGAAATTGTTGTAAGTAAACGAAACATGGTATGTAGGTCGCTCATAATAACTAGAACTTAATAATTTCAAAAATATATTTGAACATGATTAGCACAAATCTATGATATCAATTAGTAAGCACGTTCTACAATGCATGATTAATTAGTTTGACGTTGAAATAATTAAATTAATATACCAACAATTATTATTACCATCATTTTCCTATGCTTGTGCCTAGGAAGATGCATTGTTAAAAACCGGGCAAGAGACAAGCGACCGTCTATTTTCATCTACCAAATTCGCCCTTGTTGTATAATGCTATTGATAAGAGCTCGACATTTTGGATTTGTTTGAATATTTTTGTGCATTTGAAATCGATTATGAATCAAGTATTGAACTCTGCAAATTTTTATACATTGATTTTGTTCGCCTGATTGACATGCGGATAAAAAATAAAGTCAATTAGATAAAGAAAATATAAATAAAATATGAAGTAAATATTACGTCTCGAGATCGATAGGATAACTCCATGATGGATTATAAGAAATATGATGGAACGAGCTCGATTTTGAAGAATTGTCCATTTGATATAATTATAATATTTATCCCCGTATTTGAGCAAATGAAATTAACACTTGTACACACCTAAAAAGTAATTTTGGTGCCTTAAAAATGGACTTATTATTATCAAGGTTAATGTAGCTAAACACACCGGTGTGTTTTAGTTACTCGTGCACTGCTACTGTTATTAATTGACACACCGCGTCGAATAACCGCAAATAAAAAAGCACAACTATATTTTAAGAAAAAAGAAGTAAATTGAAAAATAGGCAAGAAATTATTTTCGAAAATCTAATTTCATAAAAAATCTTTAAATAGTTAAAAAAATAATTATTTCATTAATTTTGTAAAACAAATTAGGGAGAGATTTTCACGAGAGACATACCCGGAGCAAGAGAGCACGAGACCACTGTGGAGTAGTGAAACACCTTCAAACATAACTATTCAAAGAATCAGATTCCAATCATCCGGTGATTCAAACCTCGTAGAATAGAATTTCAAAGCCATTTGGTGATTAAATTTTACCTGTAATAATTATTTTTTATAAGCCAAGTTGATTTAATACATGGTAAGTAAAAAATTTAATTTTTCTATTCATTTTCGAATAACAAAACAAAAAAAAATCCATTCTTATGCTAAACCCTTGGTTATTTTCGCTATGCCCTTTCTCTTATTCCCGTTTCCGTGACTTCGAATTAGGGTTTTTTCATTTTAGATTAATAGAGTTTGTATTTCTATATAAATATTCCTATGATATCTAACCCACGTGATGACTTCCAAGTGTGAGTTAGATCCCAATCCATGTCATCCTCACGTGAATTTTTAAAAACATATTTTTTAATCAGTGTACCCCGTGTAAAATAGCGCACCGGTGCGTTCTATTTTATTACGTTGCACCACACACGTACCGTTTGATAAAACAATTTAATAACAATTTTTTTTTTATCCGTGCACCCTGTAAATTAGTGCACCGGTGCACTATTTCATTATAGTCCACCGCGCACGTACTATTTGATAAAAATAATTTTTTATTTTATGTTTGCGTTAATCAAGACACCGATTAACATATAACGCACTGTGTCTCCTTGTTGATGAGCACCATTCGTGATCCCCTCGTTTTCTTGGTGCTTTATAAGAACATGTCGCAACGCCCCTCCATGACATCATATGATACAAAAAAAACTACCACTGAGGATTTTTTATTAATTTGTTTTTGTTAATCGGTGCATCGGTTAACTATAAACGCATCGCCTCTTTTTACAGAGCACCGTATGTTATTTCTACCATTTTAGTGGTGCGTTTATAAAAACACATCACACCGACATCTATATACTGAAAGGCACATCGTTTTCTTGATTTTCTTTTACCGGATTTTTTTTTGATTTATTTATAAAATATATTAATGAATGGTATTCTATAACTTTCATATTGATAAATAAATGTAACACAAGAGATCAATGCAACAAAAATATCGATAGCACATCCGTAAAGCAAAAAGGAAAGTTCTTTAAATTATTTACAAAAAAGTTATTATTTTTGAACTATACGTAAATTAACCGATATTTATTTTTTACCGTGTATCATGCAAATCCACAAAATGACGTTAAGCTCCATAATATTATTTTTTATCTAGGGCCGTGAAGAGCGTAAAATCTGATGGAAAAATTGCGTAAGGATGAACGTGAATGAAAAAAATGCTATCGATCCAATATGAGTTTCTTTTTTAATTTTACTAATAATGTACTTAAACATTAGATAATATTAAATGCAAACAATCTATTAATTCACATATGTTTAATGTTCTACATGGACCAACAACTCGTAAAAAAGGAATACATTCTAAGAAAAGGAAAAAATAGAACATGAAAATGAAAATAAATTGCTCCTTAGCTCATCTAGAGTGCAACTAGAGGTTGACCAAAGGGGGAAAAACTTTACAAAACTTTGAGATTTAGTGGAAAGAATGTATAGACATTCTTTCCACTTACAATACAAAATCAATCCAATGATTCCAAGAACCAAATTTTATATAAACCGCAGGATGAGCTTCAGAATTGGTCAATGAGACATGTTAGACTTTTAATAGAAAACGTAAAACAACAAAAAAAAAAAAAAAAAAAGGAATGAAAAAATTAATATTCCTTTATATATTTTTCTAGAATTATATGTACATATTACTAGAAAGAAAAATCATTTATAAATGTCACTTTTTATATTTACTTTTCATATATCAATATAAAAATTAAATAGTTTATTGTCATGTTGCATTTTCTGTGAAGATTATGAAAATCTCATGATGTGAATGAGCTAATATTTAAATATGCCGTAGGAACTGTGGAAAATTTTAGAGGCTAATATTCACAAGATGTATTAATTTTAAGACTCTTTTTCCAAAAAAAGATTCACCAATTTCCATTTTTCTAAAATGATTCACCCAAATTCTATAGTACACCATTATTTTACTCTGTAAAATCACCAAAATATTTTATTGACTAATATAAAATAATTGGAAATCTAAATATTTCTAGATATCACCAAAAGCTATAATTTTCATACGCGTACTAGTAATATTTTCCAAGGTTTCTAAAATTTAAGATAAACTCCCATCCTTAAAAATTTCCCCGGTAGGAATGTCCAAAATGGTGTACAAGGAGATGGTCAAATCAATGGACATAATTGCATCGCACGAGGAGCTATATCAACAACAACGTGCTTCAAATGTAATATGTAATCATTGAATTTTTCACAAGTATAATAAATAAAAAATTTAGCATTAGATATTAATTTTCAAGTATTTTCTATAGAAAATAAAAGAAAATGGAACCCATCTCAGCACATAAAATAGGATGACAAGAAGAAAAAGGGTTGATGATCTAATTTGTGAGTAATTTTTACTTCCTTATAACTTAACTAGATTTCATTTGTATATTTTGACATTTTTTTACACAATCATCATTGAATGTTCTCAAAAGGGTGCTAACATACAAAGAAAAAACCATCAAACTAATTTGATTGACATTGGGTTAAATATGGGTTCTCGCAGATATGTTGGCATATCGTAAATTAATTGTGGAATTTGTGTTAATTATCCATCTTGTTTTACTTACCGCTAGAACAAAAAATTTTTATACAAATAAGGCTATTTGTTATGTGGCATAAAACTTGTAGGAAAAAAGTATGGAACTCGTGCCAACAAATGAAATGTTGAGAGATTGCATGAAATTTGATATTGAAAAATGTGTATAGTTCAGCAGAGTCAATTGCTATGGTACGTCATTTTCGATTTACATTGATGTATATTATTTAATGTTGCAATTTTCATTATTCTCACCAATGTATATACACTTATTACGCTTTATTTTTGTGTTTGTAGATGAAGTTGAAGAAGAAGAAAATAATCAACATCGTGAACAAAAAATTCTCAAAAATAACCCAAATCGTGGAAATAGCCTCGAGCACCGACAACAGCTCAAGCGAAGAATGATGATCAATATGTTTGGATATGAAAGCAAGGCGTTGTATTTTTTGAAATATTTGTCTATGAAATTAGACATTTTGTTTAATGCAATGGATATAATGTCCCAATTTAAAAAGCCATGATACCAATAACTGTCCTATTTTGTATGACAAAGAGTGCCTTATATATGTACGTCATTTATTTTCGATTTACATTGATGTATATTATTTAATATTGTAATTTTTATTATTCTCATCAATGTATATACACTTATTACAGCTTATTTTTGTGTTTGTAGATGGAAGTTGAAGAAGAAGAAAATAATCAACAAATATGAACAAAAAATTCCTCAAAATAACCCAAATCGTGGAAATAGTCTTTCACATAAAGACAAATACCAAGCGAAGAATGATGATCAATATGTTAGGATATGAAAGCAAGGCATTGTATTTTTTGAAATATTTGTCCGTGAAATTAGACATTTTGTTTAATGGATATAATGTCCCAATTCTAAAGACAGTATGATACTAATAATCGGCCCCATTTTGTATGACAAAGAGTGCCTTATATATATATATATATATATAATACGTTTTAATTTATTCTATTTCATTCTTGTTTTCGCTATGAAATGTAGCACCACCGATTAAATATATCGATGACTAAATACAATAATGAAGAGATGGAAATCTAATGATATGCTATGTAAAAGTTAATTCAAACACTACATTCAAATGCAACAAGTAAAAATTTAATTGATATGAATATTGTTATAAGATATGTGTTTACTTTTGATGAATACCTGTAATTAAAAATCACAATAATTGCACTCGTCATGGGTCGTATGTTTCAAAAATAAAAAATGAACACTATGCTTGTTAGTTTTTGTGCACTGCGTTTTTATACCGATGCATCAGTTGCTTTTCTACGACCTATGGCACCTGCACAAATAAAGCATTCTAATTAGAATGCCTGGGCATGTCTGTGTGTGATATTGCCCACCGGTGTGTTTATGATAACAAGCCACCTATGGCATTTCTACGACCTATGGGCATTGCACAAATTACTAATACTCTTACAGAACGCTGGTGCGTTTGTGTGATACAACAAGGCCAAAGGCGTTTATAATATTATGCACCGGTGTATTTCTGAAACGCCCATGGGCACTACAAAATACTAATACCAATTAGAACGATCAAAGGTGTCGTATCACCCATGCTGCGCCCAAAGGTGGTTTTACACCTTAACGGCCTAGTGGCGACTTTCGACCGCCCGGTGTGATCGTTTGGTTTAAATAATACCCGGTGACGTTGCCAAACGCCCCGTGATGTCCTAAAACAAATTATGTCCTCGTTGCTTGATAGTTTACAATACTAATGCATTCATCGTAAAATGTATCTGTGTTGACACCTGATTAGCTTAATTCGCAATGAGAAAAACATCCATATGAAACTTCTAGCCACCCAAATTTTTTAGTTTTCGTGTTTAAATTCCATTTGAAGCTCCACCAAAACCTTCTATTATAACCTCCGCTAGAGGGTATTTTCCCCTATAGTGCTCTTAGGGAGAAAACATATGCTATTAACCATTAGGTCTACTCAAGATGTATTTTATTATGAAACTCAATAAAATAAACCCCAATATTATTATTATAAATACTAATATTGTATACCCTAAGTTTAATTTGCATTATTAAACCCAAGGGATTATTACTATAAACCAACAAAATAATATTAATCCATAGGATTAATATTAAAATCCCTAATATTAAACCCCAATTTTTTAATTTAACAAGGAGACTTTGAATAAATTTCAATGCTATGTAACATTTGAATGATGATTATCGTATTGAGACACAATATCAGCTAATTAAAATGTTGGATATGTTGTCAAAGACCATTCCGATTTTTGTACAATTCCAATTGATTAATATAATAAACCCTAGGATTAATATTATAAACTATGATTATAAACCTAGATTACTACTATAAACGAAAATGGATTATAAACCCTTGCATTAATATTGTAAACCCCTGTGATTATAAATCTTAAGATTATAAACCCTGGCTATTAATATTATAAATCAGAAAGAGAGATTAATAAGCCAAATGAGTTAATATTAAATACTACGATTAATATTATAAACCCATTGATTAATATTAAACACTAGGAATGTAATCTCAAGATAAATATTTTATCCCCAAAGGGTTATAAAAATTACAACAATGATCGTGAGACCTAAGGAGTTCCTAATAGTAAGGGCTTTGAAGGTAGCATAGAATTTGTTTTATTCAAACATGAGCAATATTATCATTGGTTAGTGGATGAATGGAAGAGAAACATATAAAAAAATTCACCACAAAATTTTTAATCAAAGAATTCTCATAGCACTTCACAGCAGGATTTTCCTAGGATGACGAGAAAATGACAGAGGTAACCACGAAACCACTTTAGGCCATAATCTAGCTCCTTCTAGCCTAGAGAGGGTTTACCAATCCAGGTCCGCTACACATGATTTTAAATCATGATATTTTACTTCGGTGGATGTGATTATAATCGCACTAAAAGGGGTATTGCAAGAACACATATGCATGCTTTAAGTAAAAGAGGAAACAAGACAACAATAAAAAATAAGAATATGAGACATTGATAATAAAGTTCGTCAATTTGGACTACGTCTCCGGCCTGGTGTCAATATGGGGTAGGCCGCTTCATATAGTGCCGTAAATGATGATGTACATGGACTATGCTTTCGTCATACAAGGATATTCCCCAACATGAGGCACAGTTCTCCAAGGAGACGTTTCGCTACAATAACTCTCACTCGCAATAGATCTCCTATCAAATGACATAATCTCACACAAGGTGAAGAGAGGGATCCCTTCATCAAGGTTACATAGCGATCTCAATCAAACATAAAATCCGCGTAATACATCTCACATGAAGCAGAAACATAGATCCCGCAACATACATCAATCAAGGATCTTAAACAACATATTACATCTTTGCAAAGAATGATAAAAGAGGAGCAGAAATCAATACTACACATACCTAAACCCCCGACGTTGGCCGAAGAAGTGGATAACCAAGCATAACTGCCACACCATCGACTCGGCGTCATTTGCCATAAACCGATCGTCCACTCTAGATAATCTCGACAATCGTCACTCCCAACATGGAAAACGCACCGTAAAATGGGAATCTTCATCACGAAATGGTCACCAATAAATTCCTATCACCGAGAGGTGTAAAATAGACATAAAATTTGTCAAATTCTAACTTTGGCAAGGTCTGACCTCGGAATATTTTTATGCCCTCAAGGTTCCCTAGGCAGCGGTTCCCGTCTCCATGGCTCATGGTCTCACCTCTCGCTCTACCTCTCGCGCACAGCTTAAAATGTGATGGTTTATATATTGGTGGGTGGGAAGAGCTAGATAAAAGCTCCACCTATGGTTTTTGCGTGTGGAGGAAATTAGGTCGGTGGAGGTTTAGGTTCGACCCCGCCACCCCAACTCGACATGCGTCGTTTTCAATTGGAATACCGGCACGATATTTTTGACCGGCACGATTATTAGCGTGGCATTGAATTTTTCATCACCTACTCGTGGGCTAGCCACATGGGTCGGTGGGTTCGACTCCCACTTGTCTCGTAGTCTTTTCTACCTCCCGGCACCATTTACATAAATGTGGTGGGGTGTGGGCCATGTCCCCAAGTGGTGGCCTACCCATCGCCCATTTATGGTGCCATTTGTTTATAATAGTTGGGGTTTTCGCCGAGGGTGTAAGGTGGCCAGACCGCCACCCCAATTAATAAATATACATATAGCATTTGTGTTATAATTTGTTGTGGGGTGGCGACCGTCATCTCATAATTTTTTTAATAATTTTTGTTTTTAAAAAAATCAAATATTTTTAATTTTTCCAAAAATAAGGGTTAAAGGGATTTTTAACTAGAAATGATTTCGCCCATTTTCAGGAGCTAAGTTCCCTTATTGGTTGACAAAGGAATTTGTAGGAACATTGAATCCTCACCCACCGCACAAATCTTCAGACCGCAACTTTGACTCGCTCCAACTTCTCCATGCGGCCTCTAATTGGAGATCCGTTTGCACCATTGAATCGAGGCGAAGAGTACTTCAATCTAAACTCGGTTCGAGAGAAATCCAACCACTTTTAGTTTTGACTTATCGGTTCCTCTTGGTTCCTCCGAGGGTGTCTAGAGCCACCTAGATCAATCCTCTCACTAAGGAGCTTTTGTCCTCACCAAAGCATGAAAATAACTGTGATCTTCTTTGTTATATTGTTCCGTACCACAAGTGTCCCTGAAGGTCACCCTTCATTCTTCCTTTCACCTTTTGTCCTTCGCAGCCATAAGAGATGAGCCGGCCACCCTCGCATCCTCTCGCAACTCGTAGTACAATATTTTCAAATTACATTATTAATTACATGACCATCTATGACCCAAGCATCCATACTTTCCAGCAGCTTATAACACATAGTCTTTGGTCAAGCGACAAATAAAATGGAATCCGCACTTAGTCGTCAATCAAAGGCCGAAACATCATTTTTTCTTAGAAAGGAAAACACATCATCAATTTTAAATCTTAAATCTAAATGTGATTTAAAAAAAGTAAGGAAAACACACTACCACACCTAGAAACCATTTCTCACTTGTCAAAGTGAATAGGTCATCTCTTATGGTGCATTCGCTTGTCGAACAACTATATCAACTAGTTCCTACACCGACGCTTGTCCTTAAGGTGTTTTCCGGAAAGAGCCTCCAACACGTGGCCTTTACGACCATTTTTCTCGCAATGACTTCAATAGGTCTTCTTCCTCTAGATTTGATTTACCTTCTCTTTTCCTCAGTGTGGAAAAGGCCTTTCACGCCCATCCTCTTTCATGATGCCATTCTCTTCCAAAACTCAAAGAAATACATGGTTAAGAAATTAAAAAAAACTACATGTTTTTCGACGCCATGATTTATGTCCATTATTAGCAACATGATGGTAATCAAAATAAACACAGAATACCGAGACTTGTTACAACTTTCTTGTTGTCTCTCAAAAATTATAATAAGAGCTTGCCTCAACTCTTTCTCTGTCAATTTGTATTGTCATAGGATGATGGTGAAGTGTTCTACTCATTCTCTCCCCAATGGTTTCAACCATGTATTGGAAGTTGAGTACAGTTTTTGCCATTAACACCAAGTCCTCCTCCTTTGTACCCCATTTTGCAAGGAGTCTCATGCCAGCTTCTGTAATGGGTATCTCCACATTTCCAAATGTAGTCAATAGCATGTGAAGATGAAATCAAGATTAATCAACATTGTTTACCTCAATATTTGATTCTGGCCACAGCATATTTACTTTTTAATCCTTTCATTGTGCTTTAAATTCTGCCTCTTCTATGGCTCACAAACAAGTTGCACCGGCTCGCCTCTTTCTCTTCTTGTAGTAGCCTCCTTAATTCATAATTCTCTTCTCGAAGACTCGTTGATATCCTTATTCTCTGAATTATGAGAAGACGATGAAGGCAGAGGGAAGAAGATGCATATGCACTAGAAGATGTGGATGAAGCATCGTTCTCTTATATTTATTTATCCTCTTCCTCATTCTCTTCCTCATAAGTGTCATACATTACATACACCATTTTGCACATCCTCAACATGGCCTCATACATGTATTTTTCATCCTCCATTGCTGCACATTCAATCTTTGTTCATTCTCTAATTCACACTGTACAAGAAGACCGCTCTAATACCATCTTGATTTGGGTCTGCTGTACCACGAATTTACCCATGATATTTTATCATGGATGTGGTTAGAATTTCACCGAAACGAGCATTAAAAGAACACATATGCATGCTTTAACTAAGAGGAAAGAAGATAAATAAAAACATAAGAACATGAGATGTTGATAATGAAGTTCATCCAATTTGACTACGTCTCTAGGCCCAATGTCAATATGGGGTAAGCCACTTCATATAGTGTTGGAAATGGTGATGATGGGCATGGACTATGTTTTCTATCATACAAGTATATGTGCCCTCAACATGAGTGGCTTGTCTCTCCATGAGACAATCCGCTACAATAAATATCTACTCACAATAGGCCTCCTATCGCTGATGACATAAGCTCACACAAGGTGAGAAATGAGGATCCCTTCATCAAGTGTTTATTAGGATCTCAATAAAACATAACAATCCATGGCAAATACATCTCACATGAAGTATAAACATAGATCCCGCAACATACATCAAGAAAATATCTAGAAAACATATTACATTCGCAACAAATGATAAAAAAGATGCACATGAAATTAATATTGCATATACTAAATCCTCAAGTTGGCTAAAGAAGTAGGCTCTAATCGGGCCGCACCATCAATTCATGGAATCGAGAGGCATAAAATAGATTGTCCACACTTGAGAATCTCGACATCGTCACTCCAATCTGAAAATGATGAAATAAGAAGTCATGACGAAACAAACATCGAAATTGAATTATTATGTTACGAGATACCTGGGACCGACATAACATTTTTGTACCCCGACTGCAAGTTCGGGACTCTCAAGGAATCTTTCATGCCCTCAAGATTCCCCGGGGCATGGTTCCACCGTCTCCCCCATGGCTCGGTTCCGCCCTCCTCGCTTTGCCTTTCCCCGGCATTGTAAAAATGCGGGTTTATATATTAGTGGTGGAGCCGCAGCTACCAAAGCCTCGCCTCCGTGTATGTTGGTAAAGAGGAAATAAGGACAACAGAGGTCGGGGTTCGACCGACCGCCTCCCCCCAACTCATCATGTTGTTTTGAATTGGAAAATGGTGTGATATTTTGGATTGGCGTGCTTATATATTTTTTTGGAATTGAAGTTTTGGGACCGCCTCGCTGAGGACCGACCACGTGGACGGTGGGGTTTGAGTCCCGTTGTCTCGTCTCTGCTTCCTTCTCAAAATTATTTATATATAAGATGTGTGCGGGGACGGGTCCATCGTGAGGTGGCCCACCCACCGCCCATCTATGGTGCCATTTGTTCATAATGGTTGGGCTTTGGCCGCGTTGGTGTAGGCAGGGTGGTTGCCCACCACTCCCATTTAATAAAATATATATATATATATATAATTTGTGTTGTAGATGCCCGATGGGGGTGTGAGGGTGGAAACTCCACCACCTACTATTTTTAATACTTAGTTTTAAAAAAAATAGATACTTGAATTTTTTTCAAAAATGTGCTGTTAGAGGGCTTTAACTAGGCAGATTTCGCCATTTTTGAGATCTGTTCCCTTACCGATTGACGGTGAATTTGTGGGACACTTAAACCTCGCCTACCCCAAATTTGACGGAAACTTTGATTTGCTCTAACTTCCCCATACGAGCTCGGATTACATCTTTTTGCACCGTTGGAATTAGGATGACGAGTAATTCAATCAACCCTAGTTAGAGCAATCAGTCCAATTTGAATTTTGACCACATTTCTCGAGCCCCTTGGTCTTCCGAGGATGTCTCTGGAGCCACCCAGATATCCTACAATATTAGGATAGGTGGTAAGCTCAAAAAGGTATTGATTTAGAGATATGTTGATAATAAAAGGGTCAAATCCATCGTTGTGAGTCATGTTCAACATGTTTTCATTATGAGATGATGGGAAAACATAGGTTTTCAGGGGAAAGGTAGGCAACTTTGGTGGTTATTTTAGGAATGAATTTTTATAGAATTTTGAGTAATAAAAAGTGAAGGAAAATACATTATAGAGCATCAAACAATAGATGAATTCTAGAATGTTGCCTTAAAGCTCAAAACATTAAATTATAATATGGAAACTAATCATAACATTAGTAAGGATGAACTATGAATCACTCATTCGGTTTTTTTTATGAAATAAAGATTCACATTAAAGGGATGAAAACAAATAATATAACTCATAAATGCAAAGGATCACAACCCACCAAAATTATGACACAAGAATCCTGCAAATCACCCGATATTTCATTCATTCACCGGCAAAAAGTATTCTAAAAATACAATGCGCAAAGTTATTATTCTCTAAATCAACCAACATAACCTTTAAAAAAAATTTATCTCTATACATCATCAAATATTTTATCTCTTATCCTAGGTGTTCTAATTCATTGAACAAAACCAATTTTAACTAGATGCATTCAAAACTGGCATATACTTAAAAACAGAAACTATTTTCCTTACAACCAACCCAAGTTTAAAACATCACTAGCAGAATATTGACCAATAAACATTAAACACAATGCCTAAGATAATTTTCCATCTATTTACATGCTCAAAACTACTACTAGAAGTCAAAAAAATTTTAATTTGAGACAAAATAAGGCCGACTGCCTAGACTTGTAGTGCAAATAGTGCATTCGTAGAAAACAAAGTGACTTCATGATTTATATAGTTGTGGTTCCTTAAACAAATGAAGCCAACCGGGTGCGTTCAAATGCTCTTGGGATGATAATGGACCTCCGAAAAAGTTTCAAACACCGCACAACTCCCTTTGGCTTGTACCCCACTTTCCCAATGCACTATCTCTTTTTGCAACACCTCCAAAAATGAAAACTTGGTTACTCTTCTCAATGTTGCACCTCGAAATGCCGTAATGGGTGTTGAAACTTCACATAAATCCCTCATGATATGAAAATAATTTACTTCACCATCCCAAAGCTACTAAAATTTACATATGGAAAGTGTAGCAAGGACCTGTCTAAATTCCATGATATTCATCAAAAATTTATTCTTTCGATATTTTGAGCCAAAAAATGAAGTTTTCTGTGGTGAGGTTGAGGTTTCTCTGCTAGAGTTTCATCTTTGTATCAGCCTCTGCCAGCAAGTCCAGTTACCTTTCTGTTTTTCTTCCATCTTCTCTAACTTTAGTAAGATTTTTCACCAACATAAGTCTTCTTTTCAATACCAATTTTGTACATATAAATTCTTCACTTGCCTAAGTGCAGGCAAGTTCCAATTCTAGTTTATTACTATCTTTGTCAAGGATTGGCATAACAACCCTACCTCTTTAAACAAGGCCATCTTATCCTTAAGGTATTTCTCCGAAAGTTGGTCCACTTGATTTTGTACACCTTCATGTTGTTCCAATAGCTTCTCATATTCCCCATTCTCATAAAAAACCATAGTTTTACAATATCCTTGTATCACCTTGAAACAAACCTAGCCCTAAGTTTCCTTGAATACCGAATTGGCTCTTTGATCTTTTCAACATCAATCAACACTTTACCCTTAAATTTGGGCAAGATGTGTCAATGCTTTCTTTGATAACTCTTTCTTCTAGAATGGATAGTTTCTTGAGACACTTAATGTCTAAGCTCCTTATTCTCCTACTAAAAATAAGTAGTTTTCTAAATGGGCCTTGTCCAACCGATCCCTCGTAACTCCCTAATTTTCCGGTATTTTTCATCATTTTTCACCTCTCTTTGTGTGCTTCGATTCCATGATTTGAATAGGAGACGATGGAGAAACACAAGTACAAACTTTAGTTCTAGACCTTGTTCTTGTCACCCTTACCACCTTCTCTACCTCATGTTGTAGTTTCCTAGCACTTTTCTACTATCCAATTTGCCTTTTGGTCAAAGGTTTTTGAATGTGCTTGTTATAGGTGAATCTTCCTTAACAAAACCCGAAGGAGTGTATTTCTTAGTCTTTTGATTTTTTTGTAGACTATGCTTCCAACTTTAAGAGACCAAGAACTCTTCCATGTCCGTTATTTCTTCTCAAGCTCTCAATACGAACAACTTAGTTAATTAAAATGAAATAAACTTTCCTTCACTTGACTTCATTTTTATTCGCAATTGGTCAACCATTTACATAAACTCATATAAAATATAATAAGGAAGACTCATAACTTTCGCCTATTGAAATGCATTAAGAGCCTAATGTGATATTGCTACACCCTACTAAATCTTCCTCACATGTGAAGTACCTTTGTATGACCTCTAACAGTTTTCCATTATGATCCTATAAATAAATACTTGAGACATATGAACTATACCTTCATATGTTTTGGCTTGAAAAATCCTTATTAAAGGCAACCAAATCAAAATCCAACTTTGAACCACTCCTCTCCACCTAAAGGAATCTGAAGGTTCAAATATTGTTTGGGTTGAAGCGAGAAAGTCAAAATTTCCAATATTTTCTTCACACCATCAAAACCCTCACAATCTCCTCACCAAGAGCAAATGATATCCCGAATTCTTTCACAAAACATCATAATCACTTTTCTCAAAAGCCATTATGATGGCAAGATTTTCATTGATGGCCGAGATGTATTGTGGTTCAAAATGTACAATGGCTCCACCTTTGTGTTTTTTATCCCTTCCAGGTCAGCATATTTTCACTTTTGCAGCGATAAATTGGGTAAAGTTATGAACCACCTTATGAAACAAATGGAGGTGTTTTGGTTTCCAAAACGTAAGGACAACATTTTTGTAAACTCCAAGTAATCCAAATTATATCAAGATCTACAAATGCAAACTTACTCAACTTAACCCTATAAAACTCAGAAATTTGAAAATTGTTAACAAGAAATTTTACTATGATGCTCGCAATGCAATGTGGTCAAAAGCGCAATGCAGGAAATTTTATTTTAAAACAATTTTCTAGTACAAATTTTGAGGAAAATCTTTTTTTTTTACAGCCTTGTGGCTCAATCCACAATTGCATGGGTTAAAGTCATGAGAAAACAAGCAAATTGGAAGCTTATAAGAAGTGGATGTATCCATCAGTGGGTGGATTCATACCCTTTCATGATGAAATGCAATGCCAAATTAGAGAAAACACAATGAATATAGATTAATAGCACCATCAATTTCAATTTCATTTGCAAGCTTTACATGGTCTATATTAGTTTTTCAAATTCAACTTGGAAAACTTTTCAAGGTTGGAGAATGAGAATTAGACTAAATTTTCACCCGTGAGGGGAGTTTGACATTAGCATGCAAGAATGAAGAAAACCGAACTCACAGTTGCCCCTACCTCCTTTTCGCAATGTAAAAACAAGTGAGTTTAGCCTCCGATGAAAATATTGAAGAACAAAGTCTTGAGGAATGAAGATAATAATCCACCTGAACATGAAAAATAGCCTGGAGGAGAATGAATGGCGTTTACTGGCGATTTACGGTAATCATGAAACAAAGTGCATTTATGAATTCACAACACTTGGGGGGAAGTGAGAAGGATTGTACTCCCTAACCATTACCTCTTTGTCGAGATCAGTGACATATTGTCGAATAGAAACTCAAACTCACACGCCACTCCTCCAAGACTATGACCAATCCCTTGTCATGATTATTTTGATGTAGACTTGATTTTCATACTTATATTGTGATAACCAAAGTTTGATAACATTGATCACTGTATCTCCTCTTAATAATGAAAACCGACCTTTCATGATTGCAAATTCAAATCATGACTCTGTGACCTTACATTTCAAATGATGGCAAGAAGAATCTTTTAACTCCGTGACATTTTGACAAATTTAACCTTTTAATACCAAGTGACACTCTATGAAAACCAAAACTAATACACTAACATGACCTCAAGTGACATGGTAAGAGTAACATAACTAAGATCACAAACCTAGGAGGCTAATAGAACCTTTAAAGTATTTTTGAAAAGCTACAAGACCTTTTGTCTATTATAATATTTGATTTCAAAAAAAATTTCATGAATTTGATAAAAATATTGATTATTTTTCACCGAGATTTTATTCTTTACATGTAACATAATAAATTTGAAATTATATTTATTTACTTTAAAATATTTCAAAAAATTATGTAAAATGTTTCGCTTATATTTATTAAAAATCAACTAACTACATTCTTTACATTAACTATATTTACAAAAATACATCCTTAAAATGAAAAAAGATAAAAAATATTAATTCAATAAAAATATATGTTATTTTTTTATACTTATTAAAATTAACATAATTATGTAAATTAAAGAATTAGTAAATGTTGATACACATTATTCATAATAAATATAAAGACATTTACCTCATGATACATGCCATATTGTCAAGATTATAAGATGAAAAAAATTTAATAATCAAGTATAACTTTATTATTATTTTTAAATAGGATGAGTACTTCCACTTAGTATGATCGGTAATTCTATATAAATACCTTACCGCTAATTTTTCACCAAGTAGAACAACTATCTTATAAAGATGTAGTCCGACTTATAGACTTAATTGCTTTTATAAAGATGTAGTCCTACCTATAGACTTAATCGCTTTTTAACAACTATTTTTTCTAGTAATTTTAATCAAAATCTAATGTGATATTTTAGAAACTTGAGAGTTTAAATTGTTTAATATGCATAACCTAGGGGTGTTCTTGAAATTGTATTGGTTAAATTTTAGTGAATTCAAGTGAAAACGAATTGAATATCTTGACTATATATATATATATATATATATATATATATATATTCTAAAATATTCTCTCAAAGTTAAATACCTAATTTTTACTTAATAATAAGTAATAATTTAATTAAACTTTGTCAATCGTGACGCAATTATAAGAGTCATAATATCTATAAATATCAACCTTCTATCATAACTATTACTAAAATATTCCATAATATTCAATAAAAATTAAATCTCTACTCATTTAATAATTATTAATAACTTGAAAAATAAAAACTCTATTCTAAAGGCAAAGTATCTATCCATTTAACAAAATTCCAACAACATAAACCTCATTCTAAAGGCAAAGTATCTATCCATTTAACAAAATCTAACAACATAATTACGCAACCGATGACAAATACATTTCGTTACACCTCAAAGCCGATTTAATTAATTTCTACCTTAATAGGTACTGGTGTCGATTTAAGGAATTGCCTGGGTCCATTTATTAGAGGATTCGCCATACAATCTGAACGATGACTATTAACAATTTGTTGCTGGTTATCACATTTGTGACACTCTTGGGCTGCAGAATCAATGGAGAGATGACGGCGCGAAGTAATTTCAGAAATTTCAGCATCATATTTGTATTTTTTTTTTGGGAAAAATTCGATTTTGTAGTATCTAAAGCTTCTATAGATGTTTATCATGTGCCATTATGCAGGTTTACATTGTTTACTCAAGTAGCCTCGCGACGGTGAAAGGGATTCCATAGTTAGTGGCAACGTGGATCTGCTTTCCTGTGATTAAAGGTATGGCGCTCTTTAATCGTGGCTGCTGAGTGTGATTGAACAGCAATGTATTTTTGCAATATTTTAGTGCTAACTTTATCATCCGATGGCGTGTAGTGGCGAGGATGCACAGTCATCAATTGTTCGTAGCTATAGCCATGCTTGCGGCTTCTGCAAAGGTCTCCAAAAAGCAAGCATCTGCTATTTCTGGTATGCCATTAAATTAGGTCCTGGTTTGTACCATTGAGAGATTGAATACAAGGGATAAAATAGCTTTAAATGTGATAATGTACTTGATGGTTGTGACTTTTCCGATCAGAAAAGGTGGGTCGTATCAGTTTTCCCCGATCCACCGCTCCACCCGCACACAACGCGTTCCTGGGACTTCCTAAGCAATCTGAATCCGGCTTGAAGTCACCTTCTTATAAAACTACTAGGGACTCCATTATTGGCATTTTTGATACAGGTTGGATACATATTGTGTATATTCTTATTCTTTAGTTTAGTGCAAGTTTTGAACTCATTTTGGCCAAATTATTAGTCTTCGTTGATGGTCTCAGATATTAGCAGGGTTAGTTTATACGGCAGTCTATCAAATAGTCAGATTTAGATCCGGGTTCATGGGCATACACTGTGTTCAGGATGAACTGTTTTCATGGTTTTCTTCTCCTGTAATTAATGCGTTTGTTTGCTTCGAAGTGGAGAATATCCTCTGCTTCTTTGAAAAAGCTGACGTGGGTCAAGTACAGGTGTTTGGCCTGAGTCACCAAGTTTCAACGATGCCGGAATTGGTCCAGTTCCTACTCGGTGGAGAGGAGCATGCAAAGGAGTACCGAATTTCAAGTGCAATAGGTCCACCCTCAATCTTGTATCTACACCTTATCTTTAACGACTCAACAGATAAGAAAAACATGATATTGGGCAATGATCATAGGCGTAATTTATTGTCCACCTCGTGCAAACTCACGAACATCTTGATAAATTGTTTGTTTTTTTCCATGTTATTAATTTGCTTCAATTAAAGGTCAACTAAGTAAGGGATTGTGATTTTCACTTTTTGATAGTTTAAATCTTTCTATATTTTGGCCATTTTCCATGGCAGATAGCTTGACTTAATTAAAGGTCAGGGGATATTTTAAGTTGTGGTAGTCTAAATCTTCGGTTTGCCCATATTTTTAGGTGTATTTTTCTGATATTTTGTTTAAGTATGATACGCATTTGAAATCACAAATTAAATTATGAAATCTATATTATTTTAGGAATGCTGAATTTATTTATGTAAATATAAATATATAATTTTCAAATTAAAAAAAATAGGAATGTTGTAACTTTTTATATTTCAATAAAAACAAAGTAGAATAAATCACCTCTCTTTTTAAATATTTAGAAAATTTGACAACTACACTAAACAGTTACTTCTCAGATACCAGGCTCTTATACCAAGCTCTTGTCCATTCAATTGCCAAATATTCAAAAAATCAACAATCAATATAATCTCAAGGCTTTCATCAAAAATAATTGCCAGTCAAACTACTGCAACTCTGGAAATTTTGTACCCATTACCAATCAAACCTGCACCCCGCAAGTTTTAACCGTTAGAAAAATAAATACTTTCTTTCTCCACTCAAACTACTGCAACTCTGGAAATTTTGTACCCATTGCCAACCAAACTGCACCCCGCAAGTTTTAATGTTAGAAAAATAAATACTTTTCCTTTCTCCACTCAATAAAATAGAAAAAATATACTTTTCCTTTCTCCACCGAATAAAAATAGATTTGTTTGAAGAACTTTAAACATTTAAATCCTATTTTCTCAAATAGCCATTAAGTGTTTTAATCATAGTTACCAAATAAGCAAAGTTCGGAAATTTGTCCATTCAATTCGAAGAGCTTAAATGATTAGTTGAAATTCGTCCGCTTCGTTCACAATTTATAGCGAATACCTAGTTGAAATTCATCAGCTTAGTTCACAATTTTCTTCATTTCAGCTACAGTAGGCACATAGAGCAATACTTTAACTATGATTTCAATCATGTAAATTCTTCCCCACGTTATTAAGAGCTGCTTAAAAATTCGTTAGATAAGGTCATTAAAATTTTTAATCAGAGCTCAATAGTTCAAGGTTTTACACTTCACCCTGGGTTTTAATGGTAGCCTTAAAAGCTTTGATCAAAGTGATGTATATCGTTGAAAATCAAAATTTGATGTATATTGCATTAAGAATCAAAATGTGATATATATTGCATTAAAATATGTCTTAAATTTCTGGCCATGTACAAACAGAAAATCATTGGCGCACGCGATTACACTGAGCTAGATCTAGACTGCGGGAAGGATACGGAAGCATCCATTGTCAGCGAGAGACGACGATGGGCATGGAACACACACAGCCTCAACTGCAGCGGGTAGTATTGTGAAGAAACCGACTACTACGGGCTTGCCAACGGATCTGCAAGAGGAGGATCTCCCATCTCCAGAATCGCAGTGTATAGAGTCTGCACTGCTCAAGGTTGTCAGATCCGGTATTCTAGCAGCATTTTGACGATGCCGTGAAGGATGGGGTGGATGTGATATCCATCTCACTGGAGCCACCGGCGCGTCAGATTTCTGGAGTGACCCAATAGCGATAGATCATTTCACGCGACCCAGAAAGGAATAACGGTGGTATGCTCCGCGGGGAACGACGGTCCTGAACCATATTCAGTGGTGAACACCGCCTCGGATTTTGACGGTCGCTGCCACAACGATCGACAGAGATCTCCAATCAGACGCAATTTTGGGTAACGGTAAGACATTGAAGGTGAGCAATTGCAGGCGCAATTGCAGGCGACGTTTGCAATTAGAATTTTTTGTTTTGTAGCAGAGATTAACTGTGACTTTGTGCCAGGGAAAAGCCATAAATTTTTCAAATCTTAGACGTTCGCAGATGTATCCTCTTGTCAACGCAGAAGCCATCGCTATGAATAACAGCAACCCATCTGAAGCAAGGTAATCAAATTTTCTTAATCCTGCACCTATTTTTATTTTATCATTATCATGAATTATCATGGTTAATTTGATGTTAAAGGTTTTTTATTTCAACTTAAGATCCACGAAGATTTTATTAATATTTTTTTTATGTGGTTGTACTATTAAATAGATTTTAGACCACTGCCTTAACTTACTAAAACTCCATACCCAAAAAATATAACTCTATAACTAAGGCACATGTTTATATGACTTTTTTTCAATTAATCACTTTAATTGAAAGAAAAATTTAGATGAATATTAATATTTGATTATTATTAAGAAAATCTTAGAATATTTTGTAAATATTGATGATGATAATGAGGGTTACCGTACTTTAAGACCAATGCAACATCGGACCTTAAGAGAGGAGAAAGACCCTAAGTTTGACTAAATCTTGTTTCTATGGTCAAAGATAAGGAAATAAGTGTTCTAAGATTGCTATAGGTGTGGGTTGGCTTAATAGGTCGAGAAGATTGGAAGTGTGACAGATGGTAGGAAAATGTGAGCAAATGTGAGTAAGAGTCTCAAAGGAAGTTATTTTCATCTCCACTTGCTTAAATTCGCATCCTCCTAATGTATCTATTGTTCCAAGGATCTTGGGAAATAGACCACCGCCTCCGTCTCACTCCCTAAGCTCATGGGAATTAGTTCTATCTTAGCGATGTTCATTTTTTCTTCCCGTCTCGGACAACACAGAGATAAGTATGATTATCAAAGGTGGGGTTGAGAACTTCATAGTATTTTAGCTTCCTTTTATCCTCCATCTCCCGATCCTCCTAGAGTCATATCCTTAAACTTGAGATAATAGTATTTGATATTATCTTTGCTTTTGATACCGAGCTCCTCCTTATTTTCCTAATGTCCGAGCGAGGGATTGTCATCCTTATGCCACCCACACTTCTGAGGTGAAGGTGAGGGTTTTGACTATAATTAGAAGCAATTTTAAGGAGCCTTTGATTCCATGTTGTCAAGCTTCTTCTTATACATCGATATCTAAACATAGTCGTACTTTCAATGGGGGACAAACCGTATTCGATCAAGAGGATAGGATAGGGATTATTTCCCTTGTTCTTAAGGTTGTAGGTTATGAATTGCTTTAGAATGATCTCAATATTCTATGTCTCTTTTGGATATACTGCAGAATCTCAAACTTCAAGGACCGTATCGCATACCAGGTGACAAGGTCTCAAAGAGGAACCTCTTGTTACCCAAATGTAAAGATCGACCGACTTCTTACAATTTTTTTCAAGCTCATAATAATCTTTTCTAGCCCTAATAATCCTTTTCTCATGCTATAATTCCGCTGAGATGATGAGGGAAGTCAATGCCCAAATACTTATAAGAAGAAACCTAACCTAAGCATCGGTTGTTATAAACGAAACTACCATGTAATATTTTTGGATTTAACGATCATGACTTTAATCTTGTTTCCGTATTAACTATCATATCCATCTTGAGCAAAGAGTCATGAAGAATCCGGAGCCGTTTTCAAGGTCATCATGGTTTTTTGCAAGAAGAACAATATCATCGACATGGAGGAGAAGAGTACGATAACACTAACAATCTCTGCAGTTCCTTTGCACTTCGTAGATTCCATACTCTTCTAACTTATCAATGTATATGCCAAAAGGGTAGGGATAGGGGACACCTTGCTTGACTTTAATATTGCATTTAATGTCTTTAGAACACCACTCGTTGGTCTTAAGCTTGGGAATGACAAGCCAGGAGACTAATCACAAAAATCCTCACCACAGAGGACCATGATCTCTTTGGCCCTCGCAAAGCTTATCTCAAGGGACAATGTCGAAAGCTTTTCTAAAAGTCCACAAAACAAATGATGAGATCAAATTTACTATTGCGACATTCCTCTGCAATGATTCTAAGAGAGTGACCCGCATCGTCAATAGTCATGATGCCCCTAAACCAAGATGTCCTTTAGCTCTTTTCCCCGCCTTTCAAGTCAAAGGCTGCTTCTCCAAAAATGAGCCCATAAACCTTGGCCACGATATGGCTAACCATAGTGGTCCCGTAGTTGGAAGCGGACACTCTGTCCCCATTTTTAATATAGGTACAATAAGGATTTGCATCCAAAATGAGGGAAGCCATGCGCTACAACCAAATTGAGAAGCTTGTGGAGATAAGGAATGAGGATAGATATTCTCATTTTAAGGATCTCACTTTGGTATCCTTCAATATCTTTAACTTTCCATTAAATTCAGCTATTAATACCGTACTCAATGTCGTTAAGAGAGAATACCTCTTTAATTGGAGTGATTAAAATGGTGCCTATGGTGTCCTGAGAGTCATACAACTTAACATTGTTGTCCTAGTTTTCTAGATAGAAAGGTTATCTGGTTTTACCATTAGCAACATCGCCAAAAACAAATTTGGGTGTGACTTCTTAGAAAGGTGGAGAAGGTAATCGTGTATTTTATTAATATATATTTTTTCCTTCTTGATGATATTCTTGTATATATTGATATTTTGCAACTTAATGATTTCATTAGGAGTTTACCTCTATTTCTTTCCTAGCCATTTTGCAATCTTTATTGTACCATGGATTGGAATTAAAAAACCTCGCTAATAGTGTTGGAAAGGATAGTAGTGAAATGGTAATAAATTGGATCAATGTTATTATTATAACTATGGGGCCTAAATCCCTTAAAAGATATTTATCTAATTTATATTAAACAATAACAATAAAATTGTTTTAAAATAACAAATTAATTAATATAAAATATTTTAATTTTTAATGAAATAAAATAAATATTATAATTGTTTTAATTACTTTTTATATTTATTTATATTTTTATTAAATATAAGTTAAATTTATCGATAATGACGACCATGAAATTTTATTATTCACTTATATATCAGTTCTTTCATATAAATAACTTAAAATATATAAATTGAAAAATTTATAATTAAATTAAAATTATAGAAATTATTTGTTTAATATAAAATATTGTACTTAAAAATAATTATAATTTTTTTTAATATAAATTATAGTTCAGATTTATTAAATAAAATAAAATAAATGTTAAAATATATAAATTAAAAAAATTAATCTTAATATAATTTTAAATTTAAAATAAAATATAAACATATATTTAGTAAAATTATAATGGTGGATTCCAAACTCATCAACAATATTCTAATACATGTGATTATTAACAATATTCTACTACATGTGATTATTACTAACAAAATATAGATCCAACTTATTTGTAATTTTAAAATTTAAATTCACTTATATATAAATGTTACTGATTGGAGCACTTCCATAAAACAAACTTAAAATTTATTTACATGTAAAGTTAAAATAAACCCAAATTAATTGAGTTAAAAGGAAAATTTTTATCCATCCAAAATTCAAACTAAACTAAAAGACTTAGTCGTTTCATCGTTTTCAGGTAAACCTTGCATATCTATACAGACTTTAAAGTGAGCGAGAATTAATTTATAATCGTGGCTGTTCTCAGTAATTGTTCTCCTTGACACTTTGGATGCGGCAAAAGATGCAAAGGAAAGATTGTGGTATGTTTAAGTAACTACAGTTCCATCACCCAGATTTGAGGAGAGGAGGACTGCAGGACGCAGGAGGCATAGGGATGGTTCTCGTCAACGATTCCGAACAGCTTTAAGTTACGACTATGGCACATTTCAACTACACTCAGCGATAAAGATGGATCGGAGATTATATCCTATATAAGAATCAACGGTACTCTATCCTCTGATCTCAATCGATATTCTACCTTACTTTTTTTTTTTTTTTTTTTTTAAATGGTAATTTTCTGTCATATTGAGCTTCTAATGTTTGTCTGATATGTCTCAGAGCGCCTGTAGCAACAATTCTGAGATCTGTGATAAGTCTCGAATTACAAGCCTGCCCCAGTGGTTGCCAGTTTCTCGTCGAGGGGTCCCGGCTTATTAACTCAAAGCATCATCAAGGTTGTACTTGTAATATAAATCAGCTAACTGTCAATTCAGTCGTTTACTGAAAAATAAGTATCGCTCGTTTAAACGATAATTGTAAGCTTTGCCAGATATGCCGCTGCCCGGCGTGGCCATACTCGCAGCTTGATACCTGTTAAAGAGTTCGCAGATATTCCGCCTGAGAGAAGCCTTCGCAGTTTTCAGTAGTGAGGGAACATCCATGGCTGCTCATGTCAGCGGGGCAGCAGCACTCTTGAAATCTGTGAATCCCACTTGGAGCGTAATCTGCCATCAGGTCGGCCCTCATCACCACTGGTAAGACTGCGCAAGGCTTTTTATACTATTCGTTTATCTGGTAATTAAAAACCTCACAATTCTGAAATTTGGATAACCATAAAGTAGCTTATTAACATTTATTCCGATAAATTACATCGCGATGAGTACCGGACAAGATATTGTATTCACAGCCAATTCCAAGAACAATGCCGGCGCCCCAATAACAGACAAATCTGAACAGAAAGGCTTCTCCTTTAGATATAGGATCAAGAAGTGAATCCTATGAGAGCACTTAATCCGCCTCTTTTACGACAATAACCGTGGAAGACTACTTACTGTTCCTCTGCAACGTGGGATTTAACAACCGCGATCACTCCTGTGTTCGGCAGGCAGAGCTTCAGCCGCCCGTCGCATCCCAAGGACGAGAATATCAGCGACATGAACTATCCCACAATCGCCATCGCGGTTGAAGTCCACCAGAACGATCAAGAGGACGCTGACAAACATAGGTTCCGCTTCTGGTTCCGTGTACACAGTAAGCATAGATGCTCCGAAGGGATTAGGTGTTAGAGTGTCGCCGAAGCAGTTTGCTGTTTCGCGCATTTCTGAGAAGGTCACATAGCGTAACATTTACGCCCAGCGATACGAGCAACAGGAGAGCACGTTTGGTGCGATTACGTGGGCGGATGGAACCCACAGCGTCCGACGCCATTTGTGGTACATAGGTTATCAAGACCAGATCACTGAACGTCGGTTTGCATGGAATCAGTGACCATCCGGCGGCGCTGCACGCACGGGTTCCCTCTGATTCTCTTCGCTTTCCATTTGTTTGTTTGTTTTTCCTTTTGCTCTGTTGGATTATAATAATAGCAATTTCGAGGCTGCTCTGTGTCCTTTATAATTGTGTTGACGGTGCAATTCATATTGTGCAGATTCAACGTTTTTCTATCCAATATTGAAACCGGGGTCTGTTTAAGTTCAATTTGTTAAGGAAAAAAGTAATACTATTTTGTAACACCACCTGCCACAGTCTCTGTTTTTGTAAAAAACATTAAATGTTGCAGAACGTGCTCCTCATTTCGCTGTAATTTATATCTTCATAAAATATTTTATGCTCAAGAAATTAGGCATGGAAATGATAAATGTATATTTGGAAATAATTGTATTATTATATCTTCATAAAATAATCTAAATTCATGAAATTAGTTGAATTAGGCTGCAGTCTTCTTAGGCAACGTTTTGCCTAGAAGCCGGCAAGATTTTTAAAAAATCTGGCAAGATTTTATCATAATCATGTTTACAGTTGTTAGACTTTAGTATTTTGAGTGCCCTAAGGGTTTTTAGAAGCAATCCATTTCCACTATCAAAAATGGATTCTAAACACTCCAACTCCCTGATTTCTTGAATTTTAGCTGGCCCGGATTCCAGCAAAAAAAACTGACTCCTTGAATTAGTCATAGGAATAATTGTATTTTCATAATATATTGTTTTAATAATATATTTTTCGGTAGTAGTATAGCGATAATAAAACTAATATTTTATTGGTTGATTGATCTAAAGAACATTGAATAATGAGTATAATCTTTATATGTATTATTTATTTATTTTCATAGAGGAAAACACTGTGTATTATATTAGTAATAACAGTACATTAACATATACATTAATCCTCAATTGATAAAAGTGAGATATCATCCATTTATGCGCTCTAAACGAATACACCTTTTCATAGAATGAAAAGACATTGTTCAGAGGACACATGATAATTTGAGAATGCACAGATTACCCTATACCAATTCCGGCTCACTTGATAGATTGGAGAAGACTTATAACCCTGCATTCTTAGTCCATACGAAAACATGTGATAATAAAACAGATACAAATAATGCATTGAACCAAAATATTCCTGTTACTGCAATCCTCAATGTTGACAGGCATGCTTGATGAATAATAGATCACTGTAGATGATGTGCAATCGGCCTGTCAGCTTTTGTATGCACCCCGTTGATAACTATCAGACACTCCTGGCCCCATACAGGTTGTTATTTTGTGTACTCTGCCTGCTTGTTGAATATGGTAAACCAGGTTCGCTTGTATAGTCGCAGGTACGCAGAAAAGAATCCACTGCTATCAACTAAAACAGACTTGTAAACATGGTAGATAATCTGTGCTGTCCGTCGCCTGCTTGAGAAAATATAGTTAACCAAACCAAAACTCCATGTCCCAATACTGATGTTATTGGGTGTACTATTCCGGCTCGCCTGAATTAAAATAGATAACTCGGCTTGCATATATCAGCAGGTACAATGAATAGGATCTTCATCCGTAAAAACCTGATACAGTCCGATCAACCTGGAACAAGTGTTATTTGTAACAAAATCAAAAAACAAAATTGCCATATCATTGAAACCATATAGATTCATGGAAAAGGAATGGTGTTCTGCCACACAGAACCATTCCAATGAAGCATGTTGATACAACCAAATTCTGCCCGAATGCCCTTTTAGACAAACCATCCACTCGACTATTATTTTCTCTCAGATATATGATATATGGGAGGATGATTCAATCTAGTCCATAATCTTTTGGCTCTTTTCAGCCAACCCCGGATACTTGGATTCGTCGCAGTAATATTACCCATAAAACCATCCACAATCAACTTGAATCTCCATAAAAAGTTATCTATGGAAGATCTAAATGATTTGCAGCGAGAAGGGCACCCTCTGGGGACAAGCCATAATCTCGCAATATTGTTTTGTTCATTACTACCATTCCAAAGAATAGTGGATTCTCTCCACTGGCGATATCTGCTCCCATGCACCACATCTTATGATCCCATCTCGTAATGTGCCCGTCGAAAAGAAAGCAGAATGGGAAATTCTCTCATGAGGCCGAATCCGAATAGATCCATCCATCACTATATCTCGAATCATAGGCCTCGTCATCTAACCATTGTTGATAGCACATAAAATTTGCAATATATTAAGGGGAACATCTTGAAATATTTGTCTATTTCGGGGCCGCCCATACTCCCATGAAGAAAAGGAGTTGTTTGAATCTTTTCCCTCTTTTTTCTCCATTCCTTAGCAACCGATATGAAATCCCTAGATACATGTCGGATCCATTAAAAATCGGCCAAAATAACTTCCACAATTGATTGGATGATAGGCATATAAAGAAAATGTGGTTGATAGATTCCTCTGCCAAACCATAGAAAGCACATCGATTGGGACCACAATGTCCCCTTGAGCAGTGGGGTTATCCCATGTTAATATCTTCCCTTTCCATACTAACCAGCAAATAAAATGATCTTTGTAGGAATCGATTTCAAAATTGAGAGAAGGTGGAAGATATTTGGTCCGCATACCTAGATATATTTATGCATTGATAAATGTCTTTAACAATCACAAACTCTTATCCTTGCTGCCGCACTATCCCATGATATACCGTCACCCACCACATCATAACATAGACCAAACCCACTCTTAGCAACACTATATATTGGGACCAAAATCTCACCCCTCTGCCATTTCCGTATGAAGTTGTTCCGCAAGCCAAACACGGAGCACCGAATGACCAATAGGCAATAGCTTGAGACATATAAATAATACCACCGTGAGCTAATCCTGAGGAATATTGCACCCATCTCCAAATTGCCAAGTGAGATGAGAAGCCACCCGATCGAGAACCCCGCATAAACTCTTCCATATGGCAGATATGTTGGGAGGTATATGAAATTCATGACAAACAAGCTACCGCTTGGGATCAATTCGATATGTACTTACAATTTTTGATGTCATTCCATATGCCACCACTTGTCAACGCTCGCCAAGTACTTGAACAAGCGCCATATTAAAAGATTGGAAGTCCATAATACCCATCCATCATGTTTTTGGGTTTGCATAATAATTCCAATTTCACCAAATGATATTTGTGATCTAAGTAGTTACCTCCCATAAGAAGTGTGCAAGAATCTTGTTTATTTCATCAATTGTTTGTTGAGGAAGATAGAAAAGATGTGCCCGTATACCACCGCTGAGGTACCGCCCGTACCATAATATGCTAACCCCCAAGCATAGCTATCTCGCGTCCATTTGCAGACCTCTCTTTGTATCTATCTACCATCCAAAGACTAATCACGTGTCTCCCGTAATTACAAGGCCCGATAAATACCCCGTATATTTAAGTCCTCTGCCAACCTTCTCAGGCCGACCCTTAAATTCAAAGTTAATAAAACAAGATATCCTCCATATCCTTATTCATAAATAAGAATAAATTTGTGGTCATTGATGTGTAGCGCCGCAGCCAAATTTTTCAACTAAAATGAACATAGACCTATGAACATAGATACAATAACATTATGAAGTAGAAGGACGATGAACATGATAATACAACTATCATAGACTAATAATAATTTAAACCAACGAGGTTATCATGTATGTATAATTACAAGGAATAAATTAATGTACACTAGAAGTGTATTTGATGAATTTCAAAGTTCTTGCATCAACTTGATGTTGATCTTACATGAAAGTAAAAATCCTCGCTGTAATAATCCTACTTACTTTACGGGTGGTATTTTCCTTCCCCATTAACTCCTGAAATGTGATAGAGATGTAAAAGGAGAACAAATAAACTACAATGTAGAGAAGAGCCAAATCAAATTCAAAAGGTTCTACCGCAAAATAATAATTACGTGTCAAAATCTCAACAAGCATTCATGTATCACATTAAATAGTCTTTACTGACATTAGAATTTGACCATCCAACTTATGGTACATACATTCATGTATCACATTAAATAGTCTTTTACCGATATTAGAATTTTAACATCCAACTTCAGGTACATACGATGCTTTTCTTTTTATATTACCTCATTGTAGTAGTTTTTGTTGATATTACTTGTCCTTTGAATTAAATATTAAGATTTTCTATTCTATCACGTGTCAAGTATTTTATATATATGTGTTCATGTAATTCATTTTTCGTATTTTATTAAAATAACTATTTTTAGTCACTCAAGTATATACTTCCTACAATTTGCTTTTTTTTCATTGATCTTTCAATTTTCCCTAAATTGTTGTTTGTTAGTTGATTTAACTTTAAGTTAACTAATTATGTGTCACCACACTCTCAAATTAGGATATCACCACATGCCACTAGGTTTCAATCCAATTATGTCTTTTAGAATTACCTCATGTAAATATAAGATTGTCGTAAGTGTTTTCCATTTAAGTATTTGTTACTATTGAGAGGAATGCACCCAACATAATAATTGGTAAAAGTGTTAACTCTAGGGTTTCTATTGAAAGACTAATGTATTGTAAGATTAATCTTCACTTTAGCACACTCCTTAGTTATACCTCATTAATGAATCATATAGTCTAATCTTTCATGGCACCATGCAACTTTAAGTTAACCATGCCTCACACTTTTCAACCCAAGTCATGATTGGAATGCTAACAAGTGGAATTAAGATACTCTACCCATCTTTGAAAACTCGAACCCTTTGTAAAAGCCTCATTACCCAAGTACTATCCTTTGTGCCTACATCCATCCAAATAATAATTCTTTAATCGATCTTTTGTCAATATACTATCATAGTTTTCTGCTACACCGAGAAAACTAATAGAAACTCTAGCCTACATCCATCCAAACAATAATTCTTTAATCAATCTTTTTTTCAATATACTATCATAGTTTCTTGCCACACTAAGGAAACTAATAGAAACTTGTGCCTACATTCATCCAAACAATAATTCTTTAATCAATATTTTGTCAATATACTATAATAGTTTCTTGCCACACCGAGGAAACTAATAGAAATATTCGATCATAAAATGACTAATCATCGTTTAATCAACGCATGAAAATTATTTAACAACAAATGAATATCATCATCTAATAACATAATCTTCAAATAACATGTATCTTCCTCATTGATAATATGAATATCAAGAATCAACCTAAATATGGCAAATAATCAAATTATGAATATCTTATTTCCTCAAAAACATAATACATGTATTATAGTGCCTCTCATAAAATTCAAATAAAATGAGGCAATACAAGCTAGAAGAGTGTTTGAAAATGTAACATGTTATCCCCTATGCCATCGATATAATAATCACTCTTCTCCTTCATGCTAATGATACTATTATTGTGAGGCAAAGTCAAGTATGATTCCGATGCTGAAACTATGAATCCTCCATGATTTTTGTTCTAAGATGGGCATGAGAATCCTCCAATATTCTTGTTCCACTATTGGTATGACTTTTAATAGTTTCCAAATCAAAATTCATAATAATGAAATACAAAAATATCACAAATGATACTTCCATATATGAAAATAATAAGTTGGAGGAGGTTCCTTCATACATATATCTTGGAATCAATATCCATGTCAAGCTCACTAGAATTATAAGATGGAGAAATCTCGTAAATGGAGGATGGAAAGCTTATTATGGATTGAAAAATATAAGTCAACATATCTTTGGATATGTGTAATGAAATGAACTTAAAACATAATTAGCACAAATTGTATATAGAAATTCAAATGATTAGTTGATAAACGTAAAGAATATTTGATTAATAATTACATCATTCATTATTGTAATGCATAATAAGAACATACTTGGGGAGTTCAAAACCAAACTTACTATATATTGTGAACATTGAGTGGCTATCATCTCACTAACCATATCCAACATGTTGGGGAAAACTCTTTTCACACAACCATAGGCCTAGTTACACTATCTCTTTCTATAGTTTTCCACCCTCAAGCCTCCAATCAACAACCTATGCCTCATGAATCTCCCTATCAAGTATGCCTATGAATCTCCCTTATCAAGGAAAAAGAGTGCATCACATCTTCCTTCATCGATTAAATAAAACTCAGTTGTTCCAAAAAATGGAAGGAAACATTCATGCACGTAATTCATGTTATCATGCAATTTTTATTCATTCTTTTTATTCCAAAATTTTAAGTGAAGTATTATGCACATAATTCATGTGTTATCATGAAATTTTATTTTTATCTTATTTTTTTCCCCTAATATTTTTCATAATTTGTTTTTTACTTATTTTTACTCTTAATTTTTATTAACACGACTTTTTCTATAAGTTTATTTACTTTGTTTTTCCTTTTTCTTTTTTTAAATATATATTATTTACTTTACTATTTTTTTAACTTATTTATTTTTTATTATTAACTTCACTTCATTATTTATTATTTTATTAATTAAATAATTATTATTCTAAATTTTATTTATTTATTATTATTTATTTATTTAATAAATAGAGTATCATATAATCTCCCTCTTTAAGGAACCGTGTCTCGAAAGTTAACTTTGATTATGTTAATTTTTTATTATTTTTTAAGATTCTCCTTGTATTGTCCACATCACCACTTGTTAAACTAATATAATGGCATCCTATGTGGCTAATATGTATCAAAATTTCCTAGGAAGTGTGGGAAGTACCCTAACACTTCACTTTTATAGAAGAAAAAAATTTATTAGGAAGTGTGAGAAAACTCTATGCTTCACTACTTTGGAAAATAAGCATCAAAAGTTCCTATGAAGTGTGAGAAATATCATAGCTCACTAATTTTGAAAACTAGGCTAAAGCCATCTCGGTCTATCGTGACCACAAGTCTACAAATCTCATATTCCCAAGAAGGTACTAGCACAATACTCTCATTGTTGAATCTTGTTGTACCTGAGGGGGGGAAGGAATCGCCTAACACAAGATTTGACAATTAAAATTTTTATCAAACTTATTTATAGCTTAATATGTGAATGATTTTACAATGTAGCAACAAGTATTAGGTTAATGTGAAATCAACCTTGTTGTGAGAGCAGAAATAATAAAGAGATTGATTTCTGATCATATCAAAATGTAAGCAACACACATAGAGACAATAGATGTAAGTGGAAACCCATAAAGGAGAAAACCACATCTTATTATAGATGCATAGGCAAGCTCCAACTCCCTCACCACCGTTTTTCTCCTGTGCACCAACCTACAGGAGGCTCCAACCTCGCCGCCTACAACCGGCGCTATCAAGCTTCAACCTGATAGGTGCCCAACTTTCCTTTAATTATCTACATAAATGTTTGCTGATTTACTTCAGTATCGATTCCGTTCGTAGCACTTTTCCGCTCTCTTCCTTATCTTCTCCGCCTTCAATCTTCTATACCGCATTCTCTATCCTTACTCTCTCTTACCACTTTATGCATATCAAAGTTGATATTATATATAGAGTTCATCACATGAATGTTTGTATTTTACAAGGAATTTGGAGTGAAAACCAGAATTTTTGACTTCTTCTTCTCATTTATTTGTCCAACTCATTAAAAATATAACAATATGTACAAATTTTAATATTATAATGGTATTTTTCTTTTCTCTTTGGATTACTCTGCTTTTGCATCACAAACAATATAAAAACAATTAAAGCATTTACATTTTCGCCTAATGCATAAACTTCGCTCACCCCTTGGCTTGCCGGGCTTTTTCATTTCTATAGTAGTCATGCAACTCGTCATGCATAATTTGTTCACCTGCTCTTTGCATATTTCACTCCGTTCACTACACTTTGAATCCCTTTGCCGCACATCTCTTCAACTCCGCAATCTCTCGTTTACCTTTGTCGTGTCCATATTCTCCAAGTTCGGTCCCATTTTTCTCAACTTTTCATCAAAGTCAGTAGGCATAATTGCATTCAAAATTTCATGCCCAATCATCTTCCCAATCCGGCTATCTCACAACATCCCTTTATTCTATGCGTCGGAAAATTAATCACTTAACATGTGAATGTTAATATCTCAAATATCTGATATTTGGGATATTAATTCCAAGCCCCTTATGTTATACGCTCAACCCTTCTATACTTCTAATGTTCAACCAATTCATAATCCCCATATATTTCACAGGCGCTAACTTCACAAACGTATTTATATGGCCTACACCCTTAATACTCAAATCTTGTATGAATTGACTTGCAATGGTTGAGCCATAGTAATATAATGCATATAATCACAACAACTCAATATGCAATGCTCTCAACGCTTACCATCATATGTGTACAACATTCTAGACCTTAATTGAATCATTTTGAATTAAACAAGCCAATAGCCATAAGGTCCGCGTCCCACTAATCGATAAATATACCTTGGCATTGGTGTCGCCCTCTTCCATTCGACGTGGAGAGCACATCGCCTGTCTCCGTGTGATCCGACGGATATTACGAGATGCACGAACGATAATGCGCGATGAGAGCGGTTTCGTACCGCTGAGGCCACGTGTCGTGATGTTAATGGAATCGCTCCAAATTCTTAAATACCGCTTGCTCGACGATGCGTTGAAATCAAACCGGAAACCCGCCTTTACTATTCACTCCCGCAAGGCTCCACCCTTCTTCCTTCCAAGTTCCGCTCAACACTTCAATGTACTGTTCCACTCACTCCGCTCCATTGAAGGTGCTCCCCCACACGATCGCAAAAATTGTTCTTCCTCGCGCGGTAGTTCTTCACCGCAATCAATTCGATAACCGAGATCGTAATCCCCACAAAGAGTTTATTGTGCGTGCTTATATACACTTCCGTCACAAGGTCTCACCCATACGGAATTCCTAATGTAACACACACATATAATCACGCATAATTATTCATATCAATAACTCAAGAATCCTCCACACAAGTCACATAATGCATCCAAATAATTTTAAAGGGATTAAACTCTCACGCATATAGAGAACATAGGAACTCGAATTCTCATACAAAAGAGTTCTTATATCTCTCGAATCGATCCTTACAAGGATCGATTCACTCCTCACCTTTACAAGTCACCCTTCGATGACTCACAAGAGACGATCTAAACCCCAATTTCAATTCACCGGCGTTGGCTTGCACGCAGGTTCCTACTACAAAACCAGATTCTAATCATTCTCTCACGATGTGGTTCGAATGGTCAAAGGTGCAAATTCAATCTTTACATAACTCACCATAGTTATTCTATAGCCTCAAACGTTTCAAATAGATTCTACCGAGAACACGGTTATGGACAAAGAACTTATGTGGAAAATTATCCATAAATAGATATATATACATACAAAAGATCAATTTCAAAAGCAATCACTTAAAATATTCGCTTTAGTGGCTATTATCCTCCTACTCTTCTACCGTGGCTTTCCTAAATCATTCTCATAGACATATAACATTCCTTTCTAGTAGAGTTCTTACATCAGACACACTGTTCTCTGCACAATGTTTCTAATATTGTTGTCCTGGCCAGATTTTTAGTTCATGCCACAACTGGCTTCTTCCTGCCTCATGCTTTGTGCTACTCGACTATTACATCTTTACTTTGATTCTCTCTTGCCGCCTCTCGTTTGTTCTTGTTATGCTCCCCGTAAATGTTACCTCGCCGTATTTTCCTTTGCCTCTACTATTGTCCTTTATCTCGTCTCTTCCTTTGCCTCTCCTTTGCCATCAATGACAATATTTCCAACACTCATACCTTGTGATATGGAATCAAATGTTATTTTTGATGCTAATTTCATCTTTAGAATTATAAATAATTTTTTATCTTTTGCTTCATGTGCATAGGCTTATTGAGGTGTTTATGAGTGTTAAAACAGTAAATTTATCAAATTTCATGTTAAATTCATGAGTATTTTAACTTAAAACATAATAATGAACAAGAATAATAAAATGTACAACAAATCATCAAATAATCCATTAACACAATGTTTTAATGAAGGATCTCACCCTCCTAGGCTACATCTCCTTGGTCTAGCTTCCATGGTCCAGGTTCGTATTAGCACAAATGTGAAAAAATGATGTGTACAATCAAATAATGCTCCCGTAAACCTACTAATGTGTTCAAAATGTCCAAATCACCCGTAATAGACTCCTCTTGCTCCTAATTTGGTCGAATTTTGCAAAATTTGCGGTGGCTCAATTATGGCCTAAGAAACCCCACTAAAACTAGAGAAAACCTGCCTAGCACTACAAAGGCAGGACATTGGTGAGGGTCATGCTAGGACAGTAGACCTTAAGGTCCATCACCACACGTCACATGGTGACGATCCTTAAAAACGCTGTAAGTGTATATAGTGATGGTCCTTTAAGGTTCGTCACCAAAGCCATTTTCAATGACACTTTTGGTGAGGGTCGTTAAAGGCCCATCACCAATTCTCTCTTTGGTGACACTTCTAGTGACGAACTGTTAATGACCCTCACCAATGCTCTTTTTGCTACTTTTGGTGATGGTTAAAAAATGTTCGTCACCATTGATCATTCCAATGAGTTTTTGATGACGCTATATGCCTCTTAATATATATTTTTTTTCAAAAGATAACGATTTAAGGCCATTATTGTGGAGTATTTTTTATGATATTTCCAAGGCCATATTGGTTATAATCAGTCAATTTTTTAAGAAGTAATTAGTATGTATCATTTCCCTCAAGTAATCACTAGTCGAATAGAGTTTTCCTATGAGTCAACACATGATTCATATCTATTAAGTTTATTATCTATAAAATTCCCTTTAGATAAAGTTCCACTAGTGTGTATAGGAAATATATTATTTAATACATAATCAAGCTTTGCCAATTCTATTAATGAGAAAGACCTAACACTCCTCAACAATCCGGGCACACCTTAAATTAATGCTTTGTCACACCCTAACATTTCTTAACACCTCACATGTCTTGGAACATCTTTGTACCTAGAACATCTTGTCATGAAACTGATGCCCAAGCACATGGTGGCATGTGCTAGCACAACATGGAACTCTCCTAGCATATGTTAGCATGCATGTAGTCCCTAGCATGCCCTGGAACACCTTGGTTGAATGCATTGACATACATTAGGCGCACTTGGCATACAATTCCACTTGGCATGTATTGGGACCTATTATTAGTGTGACTAGCATGTCCCTTTTGAAAAAGATAAAGTCCTGACTTATTGACCCTCTTATGTGTTCATTTCCTTACATTTTGGATTGGTTCTTCCTTTTGTTGCCTTGACACTTCTTGACACATATTGACATACCTTGGCACCCTGCACATCCTTAGCACCTGACATGTATTGGCATATCTTGGAACTATTTGGAACATATAACTAGCACACCCTGGAACTCCCTAGCACACTTTGGCACTTCTTTACATGCCTTGATATTCCCTAGCATGCCTTACCAATGCTTAGCATACCTTGTCACTCCCTCCTTGGCATGACAACCAGCACTCATTAACACTAGTCCCTGGCACACGTTCCTCATATTCATTAAATTCCATGAATTTTGACCTAGTGCTCCCTTAATGTTTTGTCTTATTACTCCTTAACACTCCTAAACATGCATTAACACTCTCTAGAACACCTTAGCAGTCTTCCACATGCCATTCCACTTCATAGCATGCATAACAGTCCCTGACACATATTGGCACTTGGCACGTGTTGGTGCTTGGAAATTCTTAAAATGTATGGAACACGTTGACATGCCTTGGTATGATTTGGCACAATTTAATATTAAATTTATTTTAGATCAATTTTTGGAAAGTATATGAGAAGCAACAAAGGAAGACTTGGCACTTAGAATGCATTAAGACTTTTCACTTGGCATCTATTGGCGCATAGTCATGTTGGTGTGCCTAGCATACCCCTCTTAGAAAAGGTAAATTGATGACTAATTAACCCTCTTATGTGTTCGTTTCCTTGTAGTTTAACTTGTTTCTCCCTTTTTTTGCCTTGACAGTCCCTGGCACGCATTGACACACCCTTTCACATCTTGGCATGCCTTATCACTTGGCACATCTTATCATGTTTGACATGCCTTCGCACTATCTGGAACATCTTAGCATTCCCTAGCATGCCTTGGCACTCATGTCCTCACAACAAGCCTTTACATTTTTTCACAACTTGGGAACCCAATCAAGTCCTTGGCTACTGTAGTTCATGTGAAAACGTTGGCCTGCTTCAAGCCCAACAACTTGACCAATTGCACCTACTACAAGTAGATTGTGCCTTGTTCACCTAAGAACTGCCTATAACTCATCTTATGCCACTCATGTCCAGTCTCAACTTGTCCCACTTAACTATTTACAAAGACCAGGATCACATGATCTAGCCATGGCTATAAAACAACTAAGCAACATAACTTACAAAGGAAATATTTCATATGTATGTTTAGTTCATATAAACAATAGAACATTAACTGAGAGTTTGCAAGAACCACAAGATTCACAAGGCACACAAGATATAAGCTGACACAAGCTGAGTGCCCCAAAAATTATACACAACAATGTACAATATGCAATTATCTAAAATAGTTTAAAACATGAGCATGTATCCAAAGTGTGCCACATCTCATATAAAAAAAATAACTAAAGGAAAAACAATGTTGTGCCTAGCACAAAGTGATCTCCCTTTGTCTAAAATTGCTATGTCAAACCCCTTATAACAACCGTAGGCTTGCCTCCTGTAAATCCTATTCTAAACTTCTCCTAACACACTTCGTTCTTAGCACATTTGAATTTTCTAACACTCCCTTGCACACACTCTTATTTGTTCCTTTCCATGCATTTTCACCTAGTTATCCCTTGATATGCCCCAACACTCCCTAAAACTCTAGTTCAACATGCATCGTCATTGTCTGACATGTGTTAGCATGCATTTTCATTCCTTTGCATGCCCTGACCCTCCCTATATATCATGCCCTCACAACTACCCTTACTTAATTTTCGACTTGCGAACCCAACCAAGCCCTTGCTTGACTACAAGAGCTTGACCAAGTTATAGTTACTACAACTAGACTATATTGTTGAATTGTGTAGCTTGGGAGGTACTCCACAAGCCTAGTGAGATGGCTTTGTGTGAGTTTGGTCACAAAAGGCTTTGTGGAAATATAAGCAAAGAAAAGGGATTTTGGACCCAAGACAGGCTTTAAAATCTAAAAGAAAATTAAAAAGGAAAATTAATATTTCCTAAGGTCTAACTCGATAAAACCCATAAGTTCTAGAGGGTTCTTAAGAGGTCTAGGAAAAAATGTTTAAGGTGTCCTTGGGATGAAGGAAATAACATCAAGTGAGAAGGAGCTCATTTGATAAGGGAGCGAAGAGACATGTAGTCCTAAAGAGGCCATGATCATTATCATGTATAGCATTCATTAAGACGCCTCAATATGCTTTCGCACGGTATAATATTAAAGTTATTTGAGATCAGTTATTGGAAAGTAGAAGATTAACCCTATGATGTGCTCATTTCCTTGTATTTTAACTTGTTTCTCCTTTTTGTTTCCTTGATAATCCCTGGCATGTATTGTCACACCATTGCAGATATTGGCATGCCTTAACACTTGACACATCTTAGCATATTTTACATGCCTTCTAACTATCTGGCACATGTTAGCAATCCCTAGCATGCCTTGGCACTCATTCCCTCACAAATATCCTTACATTTTTTCATGACTTGGTTACCCAATCAAGTCCTTAGCTACTCCAGTTCATGTGACATTGGTCTGCTTGAGCCGTAACAACTTGATCAATTACACCTACTACAAGTAGATTGTGCCTTGTTCACCTAAGAACTTCCTATACCTCATCTTAGGCCAGTCATGTCCAAGCTGAACTTTTCCCACTTAAGAACTTACCAAGACAAGGATCACATCTAGCCATGGCCATAAAACAACTAAGAAACATAGCTTACATAGGCAATATTTCACATGTATGTCTAGTTCATATAAATAGTGGAGCATTAACTTAGAGTTTGCAAGAACCACAGGATACACAAGACACACAAAATATAGGTCGGCACAAGTCGAGTTCCCCAAAACTTATACATAACAATGTACAATATTGAATTGTCTAAAATAGTTTAAAACATGAGCATTCAGCCAAAGTGTGCCACATTTCATATAAAAATAATAGATAAAGGAAAAATAGTGTTGTGCCCAACACAAAGTCTCCCTATGTTTAAAATTGCTTTGTCGAGCCTGTTTGCACTCTATAATTTAGAATATTGGCAAAACTAAACTATAAAGAACAACATCAAACCGCTTTGGAGTCTAGGACCTAGCCTTCTTAGACTCAGAGATGGCTCTCTTTGTTTTATGATTTAAATTGATTTAACTTGCTGGTTATACGTACTGATATTAGGCTAGTTAGAGTGATGGGGGTTGTTTTTTTGATTGATTGTGTGGTTGGATAGATAGGGTTGCAGAAGCTATTCCATTGGGCGATGGAGTCAAAGGCTAGAATGGCACATCAAAATCAAGAGAAATCACAGGGCAAGCTAACTGTGCTAAATGGATTTTAAGAGCTGTATGAATTATGAGGTGAAAGAAACAGTAAGGTTTCGTAGTGTCTAAAGAGAAATTAAGAATTCTTTAATCAAAATTCAACAGAAAAAATTCAGATTGTAAATTAAAATAGAATTAAGGTGCTCCGACAACGAATCTTAATCTAAAATTTCTGATTTACAATTAGATGAGCAGATACACAACATAGAAAACAATGGAAGCATTTAAACAAAGATGAAACACATCACCATTTTGACACAACTCAAGAATCCTATAAACGGTCTTTGATTATTGATGTCCAGCTCCAAAAATTAAAGTGCTTCAATAGTAGTTCTTACAATACAGGTGCTAAAATATCCAACCTTTTATAATGAGAATTCTAGTGGTATTTAACTAACAACTAAGTTGGTTTTCCCTAATCTACCCTGGAAAACTTTCATTGATTACAATTTAAGCAGAAAATGGACAAGTATGGCCATGCAAGGCTATGATGAGGTGAATTTGTTAGCCACCGTTGGTTGTATTAACTTCAATTACCCTTCTTGAATTATAAGGTGAATGCAATTGGGCTTTTAAAATTCCAAAAAGACAAAGTGAGGCAAAATTGATGTCTGTCCCAACCTTTCTTGCACCGCCTTGGCTGGATCATTAACTCTAGTGCGACACTGATTGCGTTGTTGTCCTAATGTCATATTGTCTGGCACTATTTTTATGGAAAACGGTTGCCGAAATATATTATCCTTGTTCACATCTAAGAACCATCATCAAAAAACAAATTCCTGAAAATCTTGGGATGTTTGTCATGTTGTGAAAATTGGGTGAAAATGCTGAAAATAGAGGTCAAATCAGACATTTTTTTGTCCCCAATGGTGACACCTATGAAAAATATGAGATATTTTATTGTTCTTTGCCTCGTTCTGGTCAAAAACCTCTCTTGGATTTTCAAAATTCATCTCCAGTGCTCCACAACAATTGCCGCAAAATCATGACCAACACAGAAAAAACAGAAATCCGAAAAATAGGGCTGAGAGATGGCTTTTGATTATCCCAACTGAAGACACTTGTTCAAAATCTGGGAGAGGATTTTTTTCTTCAACCTGTGCTGAATAAAAAATTCTCTCTTTTTTTCAAAATTCGTTCCCATCTGCCCGAAATCTCCCTCGAAAACGAACTGGTAAAACTGGCTAAAAAATGGTTTTTCATTTGGGGAAAACAGTTTCGAGGAGAAAAGTGGTATTTCGGACCCTTATGAAGTGGTAAGTGGTAATATAAAAGGGGGGGGGGGGTGTCAATTCATGAGATATTGACACATAAGGGGGTCCCTTTCTTGAAAACCATTCGTTTCGGACCCCCCCTTCAACGATAAAGTAAGGAATATTGTAAAGGGGGGTCATAATGAAACGTAGGTCGTTGGATTTAAAGATGACGATGGCGTAATGAGGTGGAAATACTTTGCTTATTGTCGGGTATTTTGGCCTATTTATTCATGAAATCAGCTATAAACCTCCCAGTCCCTAATTGACCTGTTATACACACAAAACATAGTGACAACTCGTTCACATAGACCTAAAATTATGTAGAATTTAGTTATGAAGTGGCATTTCATCCGCACACTTCACAACCTTTACAGTTAATTAGTTTATAAAGAATACGATCAATGATGTGATGCGATGGGGTGGTGACATGGAGGGTAAGTCGGATGGGACCGCAGTGCACATTACAATTTGTAGTGTTTATTTATAAGCGTGGAAAATGTAAACTCTAAAATCTGCGAAGTACAATCCACGGGGGAGGAGATGAGTGATGTGGTAGGGAAGAAGTGGGAGTGGATCGCAGGCGTACTTTGAAATTCTTAAGTTTTATTTATAATCTACGGGGTTAACTCCTTAAATTTGCGAAGTGTGGGGAAGAGGGGCCCACTGGCATTTGGCGGAGTGTTATGAATCGACGGAAGGTTTTTAAGCGGTCAGTGTTATGAAGTTTTATATGATATAACAATGTATTGCAATGGCTATGTAATGGGGCGGAGCTGCTGAGGTGCGGCTGACTTACCGCATCACAAACTAAATAAAATAGATTGCGGGCACTCACAAGGTAAAACAATGCGATGCGATATCGCAAATCAGCGATCGCATTATTTAAATTTTAGTTCCAATGCCAAATACATAAAGTCTGCGAAATGCGATGAGGGCCCCACTTTGATCATGAAAGGCGGAAGAAAGGTAAGGTAACGTATCTTTCAAAATGGAAGATGAAATGGAAGAGAAGCATGGCGGGGAATGGGTTTCAAAGCATGGGAGAATATGGAGGAAACGAGGGGGACAAAGGGGGTGAATGAAATGAAATGGAACGAGGGCAGAAATGAAGTTTGATCCCCATCACACCTTTCCAGCAACAATTTTTCTCCTTTCCACTAAACTATAAGGAAAATTGATTCATTTGATGCTCTTTGACAATCAGGGTCTCCCTTTCTTCTCTGAAAATAAATGATAGCCATAGAATATTATTTTCAGTATATGAACAATATTCTAATCAGTGATCAATCACCTTGTGATACTGTGAAATACATGAGTCTAATAGAGCCCCTTATCGCAATCGTAGGCTAGTCTCTTACAAATCCTATTATGAACTTTTTATAACACACTTTATCCTTGGCACACTTGAATTCACTGAGACTCCCTGGAACACACTCTTATTTGTTCATTTCCGTGCATTTTGACCTAGTTCTCCCTTGTGATACCTTGACATTCCTTAACACTCCTCAACATGCATTGACATTGTTCAGCATGTGTTAGCACGCCTTTTCATTTCTTGGCATTCCCTAACCCTTCCTAGTTATCATGCCCTCACAACTACCCTTACTTAATTTTAACTTGGGAACCCAACCAAGTCCTCGCTTGACTATAGGAGCTTGACCAAGTTACGATTACTACAACTAGACTATGTTGTTAAATTGTGTAGCTTGGGAGGTACTCCAAAAGCCTAGTGAGATGGGTTTGTGTGATTTTGACCACAAAATGTTTTGTGGGAAAATAACCCAAGCGAAGGGGCTTTGGACCTAAGATGAGGTTTAAAATCTAAAATAAAATTAAACAAAAAAATAATATTTCCTAAGATCTAAGTATATAAAATTTGTAAGTTCTAGGGTGTTCTTAAGAGGCCTAGCTAGGAAAAGCTATTTAAGGAGGCCTTAGTATGAAGGCAAGAACATCAAGTGAGAATGAGCTCATTTTATCAAGGAGGCTAGGAGAGATGTAGTCCTAAAGTAGGTCTAGTTAGAGGTTTCAGTAAGTGTTGCTAAAGGGAGGCCATGATCATCCACCAAGAGTAAGATCATCATGTGAGGGTTCACAAGAATGTCACATACCTTAATGGGTTCAAGATAGGAAGTAGGATGGCATATTGTGGTTCTCTTAGGGAAGATAAAGCTCAAGAGAGGCGACTCATGAGAATTTGGGCATGTGATTTCAGTGGTGTTTCTGTGTGAAGTCCGCATCAAATTTTGAAATAGTAGAGAGGGTTGAGACCCTACCTTGTGCTGGTTACTACGTTGCGAGGTCTGTGATAAATACCAACACAAATGGAGGAGGGTATGCACTACAATTTAGGGCTAGAACAGAAGTAGTCACAGGTGGAATATTGACTGAAGTAACCACATTTTGAGGGTCGTAGAGATCTAAAGTTCAAGTCAAGATTCAGTCAAATAAATGACCAGAATCTATGGATCCATATGAGCTAGGCCGAGTCTCTTATAGACGAAAGAGTTTAATTTTTTGCTATGGGTGGATATGGTTTGTTCTAAAGAAATTAGAATAGAAGTATAATTCCCTATTTAGGGAGGTTTCCTAGCATGTTCAATCCATAAGGTATGTCATTAATACTGTGACAAATTTTCATAGAAGAAGAGGGGTTGTGACCCTTAGAGAGAGGTTTATCTCTGCAATATATACCACAAATTTGGAAGATGGTTTGCATAAGTATGTGTGGAGATAGAAAATCCAAAGGAAGGTGGAACCTGAGTAGAAGATGGAGCAGAATAAATGTGCCATATGAGGAATGGATTGACATGAAGAGGAGTTGATTTTGTTGGACTGTCCATAGAGTTTTGGACAGAGATTTGAAGCAGCCTATAAACAGTTAGTGAATGGACTGTTAATGGATGATTTGTGACCCTAGTTTAGTCATCTACAAATTGTTAGAAGGATGATAAGGTGAGTATTTCAGATTTTTTCATAGATTGGACAACATAAAATTGGCACACAAGAATAGTGATTTTGAGAGGAATCAAATCACTATTAGGTGGCATATTTGAAGAGCCCTAGATGAGGGCAGTGTTGCGGGAACTAGATCAGTAAAAAAATTTACCGTGGTTGGGAAAATTGATGGCAGTCCAAGTACAATTGGAGGGTTGTTAGGTGACTATCAAAGAAGAGCTCTAAGTCCTGTACTTGTGAAGGAAAACAAGACTGGTAGAAGGGTAGGTGTATTGGGCCTAAGGACGTGCAAAATTTGAAGGACTAAAGTAGAAGTCAAATGGACTATCTAACTAGCCCTATTTCACTGTATTGTAGAGTATTGTGTCATTGAGAAGAAGGGAAACCTCCATATCCCTAGACTTGTCATCTTGGAGCAGCAGTATGGCAAAAGTGGGTAGACCAAAGAGTTGTTCATAACAGAGTTGTGAACAGCTAATCGAAAACTTTAAGTGTTGGAAACCTTAAAGGAAAAAAGAGGTAGATAGAGGGAATTGTTTTTTGAGCCGAGTTCAGTAACATAAAGGAATTTAGTTCATTGATAGATGCAGAATGAGGAGTTTCATAATGGGAGGAAAGAGGTCCTGCCAAATGTGTTTAAGACATGTGGATTGAAAGGGCTATGTGTGTCCACCATAAAAAATTGGGTCCAAGTGTTGTCCTGTTCAAGGTATATTGGTTGTCAAAGGAATAACACCAGGCCCTAGTTGTATTCCTTGTATTAGTGTGACTGTAAAGGGCCAACATCCCTGGTGCGAGAGCTCTAGCTTATTCTATTACAGTTTGTAATTTAACGAAGAAAGTTTTGAAAAAGTTAGAAATTTTCATGTGCACTATTTAATTCCTTGATGTGTGTAGATTTCATTGTGAAAAGTTGATGTGTTGTGTCACTTGAGTGTGTTTGCATCAAAGATTCTAAGACCAAACCCAAATTCTCATGTGTCATGGAAATTCAACATATGCCTTGTTCACCTAAGAACTACATGTAACTCATATTAGACTACTCATGTCCAATCTCAATTGATCCCACTTAACAAGTTACCAAGACAAGGCTCATCACATACAACTGTGGTCATAAAACAAATAAGAAACATAGTTTACATATTGACATGCTACAACACCTGATATGTCCTAAATGCCTTGGAATTTTGTGGCATGTGTTAGCATCCCCTACATTCCTTGACATGATTTTACACTCCCTAACACACCGTAGCACTTCCTGACACACCTTGGTAGTTTAACATACCTTGGCATTGCCTAGCATATAACCTTGTAACTCCCTTTACACATCAAGAATGGAGAAGCTTTACCATGAAGGCTAGACACTATGTGATCCTTCGCACCTTCCAACAGAATTCTTCAACACTTTGCTGTCTTCTTTTTCCACGCGTCAAGTGCGGCAACATCGCTAGAAGCAAGTTTTGGAATTTTTGCATCTATGAAATCCTTCAACCCATTGTCATCCAGCACCGCCTCCATCATGTCCTTCCATGCAATATAATTCGAGCAGCCCTCAAGGGCATACTCCAATCGCAATCCGTCGAAAGACATCTCAACTTCGACACCAAGAAAACACTGCTGCAAATTCGAATTCCACCAGCTCAAAACTCAACCGCTTCAATGTTTTGCAATTGCTCCAATGATCAATATCCCTCCGATGCCATGTAGAAATTTATATAACTAATATTTTATATCCGAGATTCTCCTGATCACACACTATTTGACTTCATGCACAATACATAATCTCTTCTACCATTGATCATTAATTGCGGAAATAAAAACAATCGCATGCACACATTAAAACCATAAACATTCACACATATGAACACAGTATTTATGGGAAAGCTTAAAGCTGAAAACCCCCAACTATATGTGTATTATGTGTCATAGAGATCATGTAACAGTCATTATACAAAGCTCCTCAGAAGCTCTCAGTATAATCTCCAATTGCTACACACTAAACATGTCTGATCTAGCAAATCACATGCTCCTATATCTGCCACCTGATAGCCTACCTCTACTGCGCAATCAATGTTGAATAATGGCTCTGATTGAACTTGAATTGGTCCAGCCTTGCTCACGCAATCCTCATTGGCATCTCCAACCATTTTGTGTTGCAAATCGTGCAACACTATAGTCACAACTGATAGTCACACTGCTCTTTCACCTACCTCTTCACTGGTCTCCATTGAAACTATCCATGCACTGTAGTTAACTAATGTATTCTTTAGTTCATTAATGAGTTAATAATTAGTGAATTAATTAATAATTAATTCACACCACTCTCACTAGTATATCAATCAGTTAGACTAGATACAACTAGCTCAACTATGTTTAACTCAGTTAAACTGAACACAACTCCACCAACTACCTCAATAACTCCACCAAACTCTGTCACATGAGTTCTAACTGAAGTCTCCATGCAATAGCTCCACTTAACCCTCGGGAATAGTGTAATTCCTTCTGTCAGCTCCTGTGCCACATCTGTGCACTTAACTGAAGTGCTCCAAGAGAATAAGATAATGTTTAGAGTCCAAATATTATTAAGAGCTAATAATATTCAACATATCTATTTTTAGACTGGAAATCTAAAAATAGATTCCACTCAATATGTCTAAAAATAGAAGTCCATCTATTTTTCCAACTTGACCAACCATCCACAAATAGCATCCTGCAACTCATAGAATATGATCGACATGTCTAAAAATAGACATAGTCTAAAAATAGACTTGCGCCAAAAATAGCCTGCGAGCCCACTTAGTGAAGGTGACTTCTTTCCACTAAGCTCATCATCTTGTTGCAATCTCAACAACCCTAACACCTAGGACATCTTGACATGTTGCCTTGGCCTCTAGCATGCCTTAACACTGCCTAGCATACGTTGTCAATCCCTCCTTAGCACAGTTGGAAGTCACTGACACTTCCAATCACAAACTCTTATTTGTTCATTTCCATGCATTTTGACGTAGTGTTCCCTTGTGTTTCCCGGGCACTCCTAGTTAACACTTCCTTGCACGTTTTGGAACATCTGGGATGCATCCCACCCTGGCACTCTATCATTCCTTATCACTTCCAAGCATGCCTTTTCACTCCTCCTTATCACACATGGAACTCATTGAAACTCCTTGTCACACACTATTATTCATTCATTTCCATGCATTGTGACATAGTGCTACCTTGTGTTTCTCTAGCACTCCCTAAAACACCTTGGCACACATTGGCACACCCTAGAACTTGGCACAACTTGGCATGCTTTCCTAGCACTCTATCATGCATTGGAATTGCCTAACATACCTTGTCACTCCCTTCTTAGCACACTGCCCATCAATACCTTTGTGATATCAGACTCCATCTATAGGATGGAGTATGACCAAATAATTATTCATGTCTAAGCTCGAAAAACAAGCCAATGTAGATTGATGCATGCACTTTCCAATCATGACAATCAATTTATACATCTTCTCAATAGAAAAAACAAGTAATATTTTTTCTCTACTAACTTTACAACATAAACACCAATTTCACCCATAATGTTAGGATAAGTTGAATGATATGACCGAAAAGGTGGGAGGAGTATTTTGTGGTGTATTGAACAGGACTAGGGGACACACATGTAGCATGGATGGGTAGAAGTGGGATGTCCAAGAATGGTTTACTAAGATCTATAATCCATGCATTAGAGAATGAGAAGGGGGATTAAGACCTAATATCATAGGGGCTAGGGGGCCTAGAGTGAAGGTAACAAGAGAAATTGAAAGGGGAACCCTCAATAGTGGTGACAAGGGGATTAGGGCCCCCATTATCACAACCAATAAGCTATTAACCCATAACCCCTAAATTCCGTATCCCTTAACCCGAAGCCATAATAACTTAACCCCTACAATCATAACTCATAAGCCATCAACCCCTTGACGCATTAAACTTTAGGCCATTAACTCCTAACCTAGAATCCATGAACCCCCTAAGCACTAACCCCTTATTCTCTTAACTCGTGACCCTTAAACCATAACTTTTAAACACCTTAAAACCTAACCCCTTAACCCCTAACACCTAAATCCATTAATTATTAATCCCTTAACCCCCAAATCCCTTCCCCCCCAAGCCCTTGTCCCTTAACTCTTAGCTCTTGAAGCCCTTAATCACTTAGTATCCAAGGAAAAAAACAACACCTCAAACCAAAAAAATAACCTCTTAGGAGAATCCTTCACCTCTAACTAATAATATTGGTACCATTTGATTTTTAGAGAACTAGGTATTGGTCTCTAGGGTGTGTGTTTGTGGGTAATGCCCTTATTAACATGTATACAAAATGTAGAACAACCGGATAATTTGCAAAACCTCAATAAGAATTGCTCACAATATCTACACTTCATGTTGACATGGAGCTTGTAGTGCTCTCCCATATAAGGAGTTGGTAAAGAATAGATCACTCATAATGACGCAACCTATTCAAACCTAATGAAAAAGGAGCTAACCCTTGATACAAATATTTTGTTTGCTAAAAAAATGCAATTGTGTCAATGTAGAATACTATACATGGGAGAAAATAAAATGATATTATCCACATCAATGCTTGAAATAGCCTCACATTTTCCATGAGTGGTGAGCCAAGGGGTGAATGTAGGGCACTATTAAAGTTAGATCATGTTTAAATTTCTTTTACATCACGATATTGTTCTCCATTAGGGTTGATGCATCATCACAAGGGAGCATGACACTTTTGTGTGGGGGAGCGATTACAATTGTAGCACAATTCAAGTGACACACCTCCAGTGTAAATTACATCATTATATGTTTGTGTCAAGTTGTTAAAGAGGTTATTTATAAACAATAAATTTAGTACTTGGACTTCATCTTTTCATGGCCTTAACTCTAAGATGGATTTGTACTAGGAACACTTCATGCAAATAATAGGGGGCCTTATTTTTTAGCCCACAAGAGCACTAGATGTTGCCCTTCAAATCCCCCTTGGTGGTTTCAAATTGGGTTTACATTAGTGTGTAGTTGAAACTAATAACATCATGATATTTCTCTTCTCAATAACATCTTCTAGCTTTGCAATATACACAACATTGAGTTAAAAGATCACCTCATATGTAAATTCTCCATTTATTATGAGATTCAAGAGAATGTTCTATTTTCTTTTATCAAAATTTATATGGTCCAAGATATTTTATTTTATTTTATCAAGATTTATATGATTATTATATTTTCCAATATATCTCTAACTATCTAACTATTTTTATGAAAAAAATATTTAAATTGAGATCTTCATATAATACCTTATGTGGCTTTCCCGTTTTGAAATTTTTCAAAGTGTCACCTCCTTCCATGTTACCTTGCAATACCGCCAAAATTAACAAGCCAATATTCAACTCCTTCAACTATCAAATAGTTACTCGGCTTTTCTCAGTTGGGGAATTCTTAGTTTCATTCATATGGAAATTAGTTCAAGCTGTTCGGATCTGGTCACAGCTTTGAAGTCGCCTATTTCTCTGCTATCGGTCAGCTTTGAAGTCGCCTCTTTCTCTGCTATCCACCGATCTTCATCTTGCAGGATTCTTCAACTATCAAATGGTTACTCAACTTTTCAATGGGCACTCGGCTTTTCTCAGTTGGGGACTTCGGAGCTGGAAATTAGTTCAAGTTGTTTGGATCTAGTCACAGCTTTGAAGTCGCCTCTTTCTGTGCTATCCATCGATCTTCATTTTGCAGGAGTTGGCAACAATTTTACAGTTAAAACCTCAGCGTTAGGGTTTCTACAAGGTATATTTTCTTTCAATACCATGGTTTTACTAGGATTTTAAAGTTGGAGAGGGTAAAAGGAGACCAGCACATTAGTATGTTTAGTAATAACCCGCAGTTTCCAGCAGCTAAACCGGAGGCCCTGTCTAGTAATTTTTATCATGGAAGTCCCCGCAACGCTGGAAATTTATCCAGGTAAGAAAACTTTAGAGCCCCATCCACATTTTTTAGGATTCAATATAGGGTTCCGTTTTGAATTCAATATTTGTTTATTTTCATTTGTTGCTGCGAGAATGAAATTTGTTTACCAGTTATTCAAGTTCATAATATGCATAGTTATCCAACAGGGCCATGTGAAGATAATATACAGACCTATATAAAGGTCAAAAATGTTATGTCATAAGGATTGATTATGGAATCAGATGCTTTCGCTTGTAATAATCATTAATCCTAGTTCTTCTAGACTGCCTTTTTCTTTGATTGATTTTGAAAAGAGCAGAGAGATAGATGGATGAGATCAACTTAGATTTAACATATATCAGGGATTTAAGATTGAGACTTCATAATTATTCCAAGTCATAAGAGCAATGTTCATGGCCATATATAGAACAGAGACTGAGTTTCGTAAATCTACTAAAATCAGAGGTCAGGATCCCTATCCAAACAGAGCGAGAGATGAATTTATGCAGTCCATAACCACACTAAAATCAACAAACTGTACCATCTGAACTATGCCAAGATAATATGCATAGTTATCCAACAGTGCCCTGTGAAGATAATATACAGACCTATATAAAGGTCAGAAATGTTATGTCAGAAGGATTGATTATGGAATCAGATGCTTTTGCTTGTAATAATCATTAATCCTAGGTCTTCTAGACTACCTCTAACATTGCTTCAGGTATTAAGGCGTCATTTTGAATTTGATATTTGTTTATTTTCATTTGTTACTGTGTGAATGAAATTTGTTTACAAGTTATTCAGATTGCATTTTTTTTTCAGATTTTGCTATATGAACACGAAACTGAGAGATTGTTGTTGTTTTTTTGTTTTTTATTTTCATTTTTTTTAGATTGAGACTTTTGTTGTTGTGATTTTTTTAAGATTGAGACTTTTGCTGCTGTTGTGATTTTTTTTTTTTTAAGATTGAGATATAAGCTTTATTTATACCATCCCTGCGGCCTCGATTTTCCTGGTGTCTAAGTGCACTAAAATCCATGGCTTCTTTCTTATTTCTAGTGTATATATCATAACCGATAAATTCCCAAGATAAATAAGCCAAAGATCAACCATACCACTGTGATGCCAATAAGTTGCCACTGAGATACTACAACCACTGTGATATCAAGTGCAGCGGAATATCATAATTATGCCAAGTCATAAGAGCAATGTTCATGGCCATATATAGAACAAAGACTGAGGTTCATAAATGTACTAAAATCAGAGGTCAAGATCCCTATCCAAACAGAGCGAGAGATGAATTTATGCAGTCCATAACCAAACTGAAATCAACAAACTGTACCATCTGAACTATGCCAAGATAATATGCATAGTTATCCAACAGGGCCCTGTGAAGATAATATACAGACCTATATAAAGGTCAGAAATGTTATGTCAGAAGGATTGATTATGGAATCAGATGCTTCACTTGTAATAATCATTAATCCTAAGTCTTCTAGACTGCCTCTTTCTTTGATTGATTTTGAAAAGAGCAGAGAGATAGATGGATGAGATCAACTTAGATTTAACATATTTCAGGGACTTGTCAAAGCACCATGATTTCTGGACTGTCATATCAATACTGATTGTATGTCGGACTGTAAGTCTGAAGCCATCCTTACCTCATTCAAACATTATACATCATACGAAGTAACTATAAAAGCGAGGATGTGTCTCTAACATTGCTTCAGGTATTAGGGCGCCATTTTGAATTCGATATTTTTTTATTTTCATTTGTTACTGCGTGAATGAAATTTGTTTACAAGTTATTCAGATTGCATTTTTTTTCCAGATTTTTCTATATGCACATGAAACTGAGAGATTGTTGTTGTTGTTTTGTTTTTTATTTTCATTTTTTTTAGATTGAGACTTTTGTTGTTGTGATTTTTTTAAGATTGAGACTTCTGTTTCTGTTGTGATTTTTTTTTTAAGATTGAGATATAAGCTTTATTTATACCCTCCCTACGGCCTAGATTTTCCTAGTGTCTAAGTGCACTAAAATCCATGGCTTCTCTGTTATTTCTAGTGTATATATCATAACCGATAAATTCCCAAGATAAATAAGCCAAAGATCAACCATACCACTGTGATGCCAATAAGCTGCCACTGAGATACTACAACCACTGTGATATCAAGCACAGCAGAATATCATAATTATGTCAAGTCATAAGAGAAAAGTTCATGGCCATATATAGAACAGAGACTGAGTTTCATAAATGTACTGAAATCAGAGGTCAGGATCCCTACCCAAACAAAGCGAGAGATTAATTTATGCATTCCATAGCCAAAATGAAATCAACAAACTGTACCATCTGGACTTTGCCAAGATAATATGCATAGTTATCCAACAGGGCCCTGTGAAGATAATATACAGACCTATATAAAGGTCAGAAATGTTATGTCAGAAGGATTGATTATGGAATCATATGCTTTCACTTGTAATAATCATTAATCCTAGGTCTTCTAGACTTCCTCTTTCTTTGATTGATTTTGAAAAGAGCAGAGAGATAGATGGCCGAGATCAATTTAGATTTAACATATATCAGGGACTTGCCAAAGCACCATGATTTCTAGACTGTCATATCAATACTGATTGTATGTCGGACTGTAAGTCTGAAGCCATCCTTACCTCATTCAAAAATTATACATCATCTGAAGTAACTAGAAAAGCGAGGATGTGTCTCTAACATTGCTTCAGGTATTATGACTTCATTTTGATACCTATGCCTAAGTTGGAAGTTGAATCTTTAAACACCCTTATGTGGATGACGAAATGTACAAAATTGACTTAGATGCTATTAAGCCATCATTCGCATTCAGTCAATCTTTAAACTCATGGACTGGTCCTTATAAAAGCCTCTTATGAACAATCTAATAGAGGAGAGCTGGTAAAATTTCATCAAGGTAATATTGCAAAAATGAGAAACAATATGTCCACAGATATGACTTAGAGCATTTGTATTTAATCAGGACATTATCGACCAACATTAGATTCTAGAATTGGCCACGAGGAATAAGCTCCAATACTTGGATCAACCAGCCAAAAAAAAACTTTACTGCTGAGATAATGAATAAATAAAGGTGTCCAAAAATTAAGTCACATCATACTGGGATTATGACTCTAAGAGTGATAATCATTTTAGGTATCTCCACAGATCGGCTCTTTTAAACCATATATATATTCTTAGAAGTAGGAACCTCGGCTTCTTTTCTTGGATGCATAAGGGACTCAACTACTTTTGTAACTTCACTATGAGGCACCCAACAAGGCCTTAGGAGGGCTTTCAATCAGTTTGAATTCTTTATCAGAAGGGAAACATAAGATCGGTCACCCACAGATGTATACGATGCTTGAATCCCATAGGTGGTACATAATTCGAATTGCTTGAAAAACTCCTTAAATGAAGTAGGAACCTCGGCTTCTTTTCTTGGATGCATAAGCATTAAGGCATGCCTTTGAAAGATACAAATGCCATGAGTTTGAGAGGGACTCAAATCCTTTTGTAACTTCACTATGAGGCACCCAACAAGACCTTAGGAGGGCTTTCAATCAATTTGAATTCTTTATCAGAAAGGCAATATAAGATCGGTCACCCACAAATGTATACGATGCTTGGATCCCATAGGTGGTACATAATTCAAATTTCTTGAAAAATCTTTTTAAATGATGGCTCCCTTTGTTGACTTTGTCAAGAGTTTGATTAGCCATTCAAGTTCACCAAATTCTGAGGTGGATTAGTGGATTGGAAATCTCAGACCTCATATTATGTGCCCAGAACTGCACTCTTCTAATCATGATATTTGAACCAGGTCTTGTATGATCTTCAAAAAGGAATTTCTCTCTTTATCCACAAAACTGTGGGCTGGTCACTATGATGCACCAGATTTATATCATAATTTCATACTATCTGATCCTTTGAGGGCGAAAGAGGCCATGAGGATTTGAAAACATTTCTAGTGATTTCTTTCCCTCTTTCTTGGGCTTGTCCTCAGCCTAGCTCTAATACCATGTTAAATTTAGCTTAACATGTTGTTGAGGAGGTAAATCCCCTCTGCAGACAGAGGCGATCCCTACTAGCCCAGCAGGGGTCTAGCAACAATCACGAAATGTTACGACGCAAGTTCCTAGTTACGAATGAAAGGACCAAAGATGGAGGCCTACCTGGAATCCAATGCTATGATCTGAAGAAGAGAGCGTTCCCGTTCCTCAGCCTCGGCAGATCACAATCCTCCACGATCTCTGCGGATGGACACCTGCACATGCAAGAAACAAATAGATACAAGCATAAAATCCAGCATACGCAACTAAATATCAGTCAGAAAGGATATTACTCATATTAACATAATTGAAAACAGAGTGGAACCATAATCGTAATCATTCATTAAATAACAATCGAAAGAGATTACAACCAATGTTCTGACGTCGTGGTCTCCTTCGGATGGGTCTCCAGTCATTCACGTCTCGCAAAGGTCGCGAGGGAAAGGGCAAACCTCCCCAGAGTCTCTCGACGATAGTCTCCTTACTTGAGTCGGCCTTAAGGGAAGAAAGAGGGCTCTTACGGCACAAAGGCTCTTGGGAATTTGGAGATTCAAAGCTTAGGCACTTCCAGACTAGCTTGCCATGGAATTGAGCAGGCTTTTATAGATGGGGAAGGAGGGAGTTGGGATCCCTATTATTGTGGGATTGGCCCTATCAACAAGGAAGGTTCCATGGGAGGTGGCAAAACCACTCCCCTTCCATAGAACTCCCGCAGCCAAACCTCCCAACTCAAGATAGGCAATGGTTTCTGAGTTTGTTGGAACTCAACTTCCGCCATCTTTATTTAAAAAACAGTCCCTAAATTGGGTGGCGCGACTACTGCTCTATGACAGAGCGCCAGTTGGCGCGACCTCTTTGCAGGATTTTCCCCATTGGTGCGAGCACTGAACTGTCTGACCGCGCCAATGCAAAAAGGGATGTTTTTTCATGATTTTTGCAAGGAGATGTCTCAAGGGCAAATAAAGCTCACGCTTAAAGGAATGCATTGATGATGTTTTCAAGGCATGACAATGTTCACAGGTCACAAAATGGGTCCTCCATTGTGCGGGACGGGGAATGGTAGGGACGGTGACAAATTACTGTGTAACAGATGCCCCCTAAAGTATGAGGCCCGAGAGAGAGAGGGGTGAAATGATTTACGAGAACATGTTCAACTGAAGCCCCGCCGTCGGAAAACCTGTGTAGAAAAATACAACTGATATCTCAAGTACATGATGTATATGCGGTATGGGCGCAGCCATCCGAAACAGAGTACACTATAATCCGGATCCAGGGTATGGGCGCAGCCATCCAGTGAGGATCAAATAAATAGACTCAGGTATGGTCACAGCCATCCAATCAGTGAGTCATGTACATAATGATAATAATCCACAATCGCAGCCTGGATTACAACAGACACAATCCAGGGTCTTGCGCTCCATCTCGACCCAAATAAAGTACAAGTTCAAGCATGTGAATATGTGAGCTGAAGTCGAACATGTAAGAACATCGTCCGATTACCAGCCAATGATGAAAGCTGTTAACAGACGCGAGAGAAACCACCAATAATGACAATGGTCCTCAAGGTACTACAGGTACAATCTACGGCGTGTGAATAAATGAGTTGGCGTCGAACACCTGCAAAATCACTCGATCGGAGGCCAATGATGAAAACCTCACGTCGAATGCGACGAACCTGCCATTGAGGCATGCAGGCTCCAAGGTACCATAAAGGAGTCTCTAGATCAGCTTCCTGGATAATGAGCTGAAGTCGACAGGAAGTGATCTTGATCGAAGGTGGGCCATAATGTTTCCCACATCATCGACACGAGACAGAGGAACATGATGTTTTTGTTGTGAATCAAGGTCATATGAGAATCAGAGGAAGGTTGATATTTGTAGAGGCCAACTTCTCTTGAACATATAAACGGCACGACAGTGGACTTGGCAATATTTGACATCAACGGATCAGAGGTCATGGTGACAAGGCAATGAGCAGAGGAGAGGTCAAAAAGGATTACCCAAACCCACAGAAGCCAGTGAAAAGAGATGAGATGTCCCCAACCCGACACGAATGCAGACAAGTGCCATGTTCAAGAGCGACATACTGCCGACAACAACGACGACGGTTCCATTTTTCCCCCACCATTTCTGGCGAGTACCCCAATTATTTTTGATAACAAGCTTGAAGGGGATATCATATGCTTGTAATATAAGTCTGCCCTTCGGGCGAATCCATCCTAGTGCATTTAACGAGTCCTAGGAAGGAGGAACTCGGAGAACGTCATTTCGACTGGGTCCGATGTCATCAGGGTTTGACGAGTCTGACAAAGGGAGAACTCGACATCTTTTCATGTTTAGAGAGTTTGAAAAGACAGTAGAAAAGTAAACTCCACAGGTCCCTTTTCGTAAATAGTTCCTCAGATCCGAAAAGGTAGAAAACAATATCCGAGAAAACCTCCTAGTTGCGATAGGCTAGGGTATTCCTTTTTCGTAATCAATCCATCCCAGCCCGAAAAAGGGGTAAACGTATACTGGGTAGATGTCGATTCATGTCCATTTTAACGAGATCGAAACGACAAGGGCCTCGGCAATCTTTTCATGTTTAGAGAGTCAGAAAAGAGCTGAAAGATGACTCCAAAGTGACTTTTTCGTGTATTTACCGAGTCCGAAAAAGTATAAAATACAACTCGTTTCCATCGTCAAAGTCGCAAAAACCTGCTGCTGCACATACCAAGTAAGCGTAAAACCCATTTTCGACATAACATATTAAAATATTTGATAAAAATGACTTTTTACAACTCATTTTATGTCAAAAAGTTATAAATATGCCAAATTGGTAAAAATAAAATTACATTTACTATTTACCTTGGTAAAAAGCAACAGTGATCCATTTGGAGCAGAAACTTCTGACGGCGATTGCGATAGATCCGGTTGACCATTCAGTTTCTCGTCTGCTACAGGTAAGAGGCGCTTCCCTACTCTACATTTTCATCCATTTTTTAATATTTTTCCTTTGTAAATCAGTTCTCTGTGGCCACTTTTGAAATTTTAGGGCCGCGCTCATTGGCACGGGTATTGAGCACGGACCCGCGCCAATGGGCTCTTTTATACAAAGGGCTCGTGCCACGTGGCGCGATTGTTCACAAAATAGCCGCGCCAGCGGCCGAACCTAAAAATACGCCTAAAAATTCGATATTTAAACCAAATTGCATGGAATTTGAGGCCTACCAGAGATCTAACTAAGGGTTTATGACCATATGAATGCAGGTAATCAAGAAAAATGGTGATTGAATGGAAAGAACGAGAGCATGGAGAAGAGGATGAACAGGCCATCCAAAGTGAGGCTTGCATGGACGCCCTCAGAAACTGTGGGCTGAAGAAGTTCTTCCTTACGCCCTGTCTACGAGCTCAGCCCGAGCTCCTCCAGTATTTGATCAGTATTTGGGATGAACATGAACAAGTGTTCAGGTTGCGAGATCAGGTGTTAGAGCTGGAGGTTTCTGATGTTTATTTTATCACCGGATTGTCCCGCAGAGGTCCGATCCCTGTGTTGATTGGAAGCAGACCATCTGGGGAGAATATGGAAGAAGTGATGGCACGAGTGTGCCGAGGAGCACAAATGGGATCAGGAAGCAAGAAGGTGGATATCCACACTATCCCTGATCTGGCATTGAGAGTTGTCCTACATACCATCACGCGGGCTGCAGGGTCACAGGCACCGCACGAGGCCACAAAGGCCCAACTCCTGCTGGCCTCAGAATGCATGAGTCCCTTACTGTTCGACTGGGCAACAACAGTAACAATCAATATGAAAAGGCAGCTCACAAAATGCAAACAAGCTAAACTAAAACAGTTTGGCTATGGCTCCATACTATTATCGTTCATTATGGAATGCTTACCAATCTTCCAGGGCCAAGGGGCCTCAGTAGCAGATCCGATACCACGAGAGCCAAGAATGGCTCACTGGGCAGCATTAATGCCCAGAGCTGGAGCCGGCCAACAGATGTCCTGGAGGCCGGAGTTCTTTAGGTGGTTACGGCGCCAGCTGATTGTAGTGGAAGACTGGCCCTATGCAGGAACTGACTTCACCGGAGACCCGGATCTTCCACTGCCAGAAGGAGATGACTGGGACGAGGATTTGGGTAAGACCTCATGTTTTTGATTTTATGTTTTTTATATTTTTTTTGTTAATACACATTCGTCCTAACACATTTTATATATGTATGCAGATGTGGGACCTAAGAGACCAGCTAGGATGTCTCCAATTTCACGGAGGACTCAACTCGCCCCTGATCCTGAGGGAGAGGGCACTGGAGGAGAGGAGTTGATCCAGAATCTCGAGGGCATTGCCCGAGGGATCCCGGACTATGCTCAGCTGGCGGACGTACCGATGGCATACCAGCGTCATACGGTGGGAGTTCCAAGTCGGATCCACCGAATCCTGAGACGCTTAGTGCGTGCAGTGACATGCTATCATGAGCACCATGCAGATTAGCTCTTAGGATTTATACCACACCTATTTTTTGAGAGACGTATCGTCTCCGGATGTACTTAAGACGACTATGTATATTTTGACTTTATGTGACACACTCTATGTAAACATTTCGATATCTATATATATATGCATATCTATTTCTGGATGGATCTTTCTTTACATGTGATGATGATTTATAAATTGCTCAAATGTCTGTCTAATACCAAATTTGCTACTGCATCTGTTAATGTATTCAAATGCCTGGGTATATGATGATATGTAATGTAGTCAAAATTCCTTTCCAATAATTGAATACGCAGATACAGACGTAAGATGGATGGGTTTCTTATCGAATAGTGTCCGTTCAGTTGTAACACCACAAGTTGCGAATCTAGATACACGAGCAATTCTCGGATACCAAGGTTTACTGACTCGGTTAATAATTCTAACACAGCACTATATTCCGCGATGTTGTTCGTGGTACGTCCTAGACACACTCCTTGCAGGTTGATCAACTCACCAGCAGGATCATAGATTACCCAGGCTGCTGAAGACAGATTCCTGGTACTGCGGGAGGCACCATCCGCGAAACCAACAAATGGATGAATAGACATCCGCACAACCAGGAAGACCCGATCAGCAGAAAGATGTTTACAAAGCACACCACACTATACATGCACACAAATGAAAATCACACACCTATGTACACACACCACACCAAGAAATCGCTTCAGGCATAGTACTTTTTAAGGTACAGCCCATTTCTGGGCTGCGCCAGCGGAACTCCTTCATAATCTATAAGCTCGTAGGCCCCATTTTTCAAAACGTGCTTTACTATATAGGGCCCGTGCCACATAGGCTGGAGCTTACCGGCTCCAAGCTTATCATGTGCTTGATCGTACAGGAGGACGAGGTCTCCTTCAATAAAAGAACGGGGAGAAACAGATTGATCAAAATGAGTTTTGACCCTCTTCTTTTGTGCTTCGATGACCAAAGCAGCCAGACGACGGGTTTCATCTAACCGTTCCAGATACAGAAGACGTTCTTCCTCAGCAGAAGTATTAGGTAGAAGTTCCACAGCTAATTTCAACGAAGGAATCTCGCATTCAACCGGAAGAGTTGCTTCCAGACCATACACCAATTGAAATGGTGTGAACCCAGTTGCACTCTTTGCAGATGTTCGGTATGCCCAGAGAGCTGAGAACAGTTGGAGATGCCAATTGGATTTATGAATACCAACTGTTCGCTGAAGCATAGTGACCAAAACCTTGTTCACTGCTTCAACCTGACCATTCGCTTGAGGGTAGTATGGTGTTGAGCTATCGTGACGCAAGCCCAACGTTGAAGTCAGCTCCGCCATCATGTAATCTCGGAAATGAGTACCGTGATCAATGACGATGGCCTGAGGAACCCCGAACCGTGCGATAACATGGTTGAATATAAATTGAGTAGCCGTTTTCCCGTCAGCAGCTAGTGTAGGCATCGCCTCGGCCCACTTAGTGAAGTAGTCGACGGCGACAATGATATACGCATGCCCCCCGGCCGAGTGAGGGTTACACGTCATAAAATCCACGCCCCATTTCGAAAAAGGGCCGACGGTAATAACGGGATGCAATGGCAACGGCGGCGCGCGCATCTTGCGCTGAAAAATCTGGCATGGATGACATTTACGGACTGCAGTGATACAGTCTTTGAATATGGAAGGCCAGAAATAACCTGCTCGCAGAATCTTCTGGGCAGTAGCATACCCGGACATATGTCCACCACAGGCGCCACTGTGGCAGTCATTTAGGACCTTTTCAGCCTCTTCCAAGGTTAGGCATCGCCGGAGCACCAAATCTACTCCAATGCGGTATAAGGTATCTCCTACTATACGGTAGGGCTGGGACTGGTGCCGAATCCGACGGCGGGCAGCTTTATCCAACTGAGACCAAAATGTCGAGGTCTGAAGATACACTATTATGTCACCGTACCAAGGGTCACGAGTACTGATGAGGAAGAGCGTTTCGTCCGGTATATGATCTTCAGAGTGTGAGGGAGCAGAGTCTGTAGGGAGGGAACATATCAAATCCGCGAAGACCAGTGATTTAGTTGACTTAGCGGTAGTGAACTCTAAGTAAAACTCCTGTAGGATCACAATCCATTTGGAGTACTTGCCCCCCAGTAATTGTCTAGAGAGAATATACATCATAGGGTTGTAGTCTGAAACCACTGTTATCGTACGCAAAAGGATGTAATGGCGAAAGCGTTGTACAGCATGTACTGCTGCTAATTCCAACTTCTCGACATGAGCATAGCGCGTTTCTGGATCGAGAAGGTTCTGTGATAGGTAATAAACAACATGTTCATCACCGTCATCGTCATCCTGCACCAAGACCATGGCTATGGTGCTAAAGGCGGCGTCTAGATACAAAGTGAAGTCGCGGTGGTAGTCCGGAGGACGAAGCAACGAAGCATTGACAAGCAACGTCTTCAGCTTCTCAAAGGATTCCTGAGCAATTTCGTCCCAATGAAAGGGCACGTTCTGCTTTAACAAACGAGTGAATCCTTTGGCCACCTCGGCATATTTCGGGATAAAGCGCCGAAGAAATTTCGCTTTCCCTTGCAGACTCTGTAACTGATACAGGGAGGAGGGTGATGGGATATTTACGATGGCCTCGACCTTTAGAGGGTCAAGGCGAATTCCGTCTTTCGAGACTATAAATCCTAAAAGACAACCAAAGTCAACGCAGAAGACGCATTTATGAGGATTGAGCCTGATATTGTAGCGCCTGCAACGAAGAAAGATCTGGTGGAGATGCTCAGGATGGTCCTCTCGCTTACCCGAATGGGTCGGCAAGTCGTCCAGATAAGGCTGAACGATATGGCGAATGTCATGAAAAGCGTAGGACATTGCACGCTGAAAAGTGGCTCCAGCGTTCTTTAAGCCGAACGGGAGTTTTTTATACGCAAAAGTGCCCCACGGACAGATGAATGTGGTCTTGTGTCGATCCTCAGGTGCAATATTGATTTGGTTATATCCTGAGAAACCGTCCATTAAGGAATAGATCTCACTCCCAGCACATTCGTCGATGATCTGGTCGATAAATGGAGTGGGATAATTATCCTTTGGACAGGCGCGATTGATGTCGCGATAATCGACACAGACTCTAATTGTACCCTGTTTTTTATCGACAGGGACAATGTTAGACACCCATTCTGTAAGGGGGATGGGATAAATAAAACCCACGTTCAGAAGTTTTTCAACTTCTGCCTTAATGGCGGCAGCTTTCCGAGGATGCATGGGACGTAAGCGTTGGCGCGCGGGTTTCGCACCTGGATAGGTTTGAATCTCGTGCACTACAATACTAGGATCAATCCTCGACATTTCCTCGTAAGACCATGCGAAAACATCTCTGAATTCTTTGAAAAGCTCAGTATAGACTTGAATCTCATCGGGAGAACAAGTCACACCCACATGAATATTCTCAACGATCCCCGGTTTAATGGAGATGTTGATTGGAACAGTTTGAGTAATGTTACTCAGGTTACCCTCCGAAAAAACCTCGTGCATCAAGATGGGCATTTGAAGAGGAGGGGAAGGAACCTGAGTAGCATAACGCTCCAGACAATCAGTCATTGCCCCCAAGCTAGGCATAAATGAGGAGCGATGATGTCCATCGCCCCAAGGCAGCTCCTCAAGAGACATAGTTTCAATGATAGCCTCATCTGAAAGAAAAGGCTCTTTGAGAGGATCAGGTGAATCAGCCTGACCAAGCCAGGGGGATTGGGAGTAGACGTCGAGAGCCATGCTCAAAGGAGCATGCTGAGGAGGTGGAGGATCCGATGCTGCAACAATATCACAGTAGCTGATCGCTACTGGCGTTAAAGGCATGGATTCTCCAAACTCATATACCTTCTCAGGCGTAGGGATAAGCCAGGGGTCATCGGACCTGGACAACATGTTGACTTGAGTGGTATGCGGTGGCGGTGCGGGAAAGATACCCATGAGGACTGGGTCTTTGAAGAGACCAGGTCCTACACTGTCTGGGGGATTCGGAATTTGATCCACGTATGGCACGTTGTTCTCAAAGTTAGAGGTGAAAAATGACAACTGATCCACCGTGACAATCTTGCCCTCGTGAGGGAACTTAATGAATCGAAAGACGGTAGACGGCACGCAGAGCATGGCATGGGTCCAGCTGCGGCTAAGAAGTATATTGTAGTTGAGTTTAGCGTCAACCACTTCCACTTCCACGTTGACAGTTTTTCCCTGTAATGTGATCGCTAGACTCTCGAGAACGCCCAGGGGTTTAGATTCCCGACCATCAAATGCCTCAAGGGCATTGGGAGATGACGACAGGGCTGGAGAGCCGATGGCCTTCCAGCAAGCGGAGGACATAACGCAGGTAGATGCACCCTCATCCACGACGGCCCTATGAATGTTCAGACTGTTAATCCCGACTTGAATAACCAGAGCGATTTGATGTGGAAGCCGGGGAGTGAAATTCTCTAGATCGAAGGTGAGAAGGCTCGAGTCGGCGGGATCGATGCCACCGATTGCAGACAATAAAGCCTTCCGTTGTGAAGGACAACTTTGAAGAACCTCAAGTGCAGACATAGCACATGGCGCCTGTGCCAGATCCTCAACAATACTGTAATGTTGAGCGGCACGAGCGTTTGGATTATAAGAAGATCTATGAAGAACACCCTTTGGAGGTGGCTTCACAATGGGTTTGAGAGTAGGCTTCTCGATTTCCAACGGACCAGAGACAGGTGGGGGAGGAGGCCCATCCGCAACTGCCTTCCCGGGTGCTTGCCGCGGTTCGTTGTAATCCTTCGACCGCGTAGTGACAGAGATAGGTGCAACACTCTTCACCATAAAAACCTGAGACCCAAACGGTGCAGATGGTGATGGTTGTTCGACCATCTGGGTCTGCTGATATGGAAATGGCTCTTTTAAAACAGTCGGAGTCCCTTTAGGGCCCTTAAGAAGCTGACTAACCTCGGATTGTCGTGGACAACCTTAGTATAATTGTCCCCTTCACAGATGAGGCAAGGGTACTTCGGTTTACGCTAGGAGCCATCCTCAGTTCGAGATTTAGATTCTGGTTTCGGGGCATCAGATTTAGGTTTTCCTTTGCCCTTCTTCTTCCCCTTGGAGGATTTGTCCGCAGGATTGGCCTGAACGGCATTCACCTCCGCGGCTTTTCCAGAATCAGATGAGGTGAGATTAGCAGAAGTATTGTCGGAAGAATTAGCCTTCTACTTCCCATTCGAAGATTTCTTCGAATTTTGAGAGACAGAACCAATGACACCATCCACCGCAGGGGTAGGCGGAGCCTTAGTGGATCCGGGCCATGGAGCATCAGTCAAGATGTCATAAAGCGTGCCAGATTGAGAATAGACAAGATCCAAGTACTGGGCACGCGCGATGGCTTGTTCCTCTGTCATGCACGCTCCCATCACGATATCCTGAGCGATTTTATTCACAAAGGAGATGGTGAACTAGTGAGTCAATATCTGATCAAGTATGTGAAACTTGATCAGTCTACGACGGCGCCGCCACTCATGAATGTGATTTGAGATGTGAGTGGCTTTATCCTGCTTCAGAGAAGTCAGGAGGTGCGTCCCGACCTCATAACAAACCGGTAACTGGAAATGCATGAGGAAAGCCATGGCTAAAGAATTGAAATCTTGGAAAATGCCACGGGGTAATTCTATGTACCACTTAGCAGAAGCTCCAGTTAAAGTACGCTGGAAGAGACGCAAACGGATCGAATCGTTGACCCAAGAGTTAGACGAACACCAAAGGTGATACGTCATCACATGCGCCTGGGGGTCCTCTCCAGCTTTTCCCTCGAACTTGGGACAATCACCTGGTATCTTGGTGGGAACCGGAGGCCAATATGGATTATGTAAAATCGGATCATTGGTCAACTTTGAAACATCCGGCAGCTCCAAGGTAGCCAGGAACGGCAATGGTGGATTAACCGTCATGCCAGGCCGAGGATGAGGTCCGGTACCCATACTCCCCGATGGTTGTGAATATCCTTGCCCCCACGTGTTCTGTCCCGCAGGATTCTGACCATAGGGGCCGTAGGTCGTATAACCAGACTGATTTGAATGCTGGTAACCATAGTGTGGGGCTTGATAACCAGGGTGCGGACCCTGATTAGGCGTCGGCCCCGTATAAGCAGCGTTTGGATTCGGCTGCTGAGTGTAGGTAAAACCGGGTGGAGGAGGATAATACTAAGAGCCTATGGGGTGGTTATAGTTCGGTTGAGACTGACCATGAGGATAATAACCACCCTGAGGATGAGTAGGCTGCTGAAAAGTGGAACCTTGCGGAGCCTGATATGTAGGGCGCAGCTGTTGATTTGGCTGCGGCATTGAATGAGTCGGCTGCTGAGCAGGGTGAATGGAATGAGCGGGCTGCCCTTAATGAACAGGTTGACCCGACTGAGAGGGCTGGCCTGAATGACCAGGTTGACCCGGATAGACAGGTGGCGCCGGTTGCGCAGGTTGACCTGGCTGTAAGTGAGCCCCAGGTTGTACCGGATGGGCCGGTTCGCCTGGAGGTGGAACACCGGGTTGTACCGGATGAGCCGGTTGGCCCGGTGGTGGAACAGGACCAGGTGCATGCTGGAAACCGGTTTGACCTGAAGCAGAACCATAGGATGGTCCTGGTTGATATGCAACATTAGAAACAACAGGGTACTGCGGTTGCATCGGTAAAGAAGGCTGGATTTTCCCCCCAGGACCATAGACCGGTCCCGGTTGGTACCCCGGCTGAGGCTGGACAGGCTGACCGGAAGGGCTGTAATACTGTCCTTGCGGACTGTATGATGGCCCTTGCTGGCCCGCAGGGTAGCCCTGGATGGGCTGCCCCTGTGGGTCATAAGGATAACCAGGTTGGCCCCCAGGTTGGCCTTGGAAAGGTTGCCCTTGCGGGTTATAAGCCTGGTGATGGGGTAAACCTTGAGCATAGAGGAAAGCCTCAGGAGCGGGTAAACGCAAAATCTCCCCGTGCTCGTCATACTGACCTGGAAAAGCATACACGGGAGTACCATCCTGTGCATAGTGTGAAAAATAAGATCGGTAGGGATCTTGGGAGGACGGTCCAACCTCGGCGTTCGTCTGTTGCAAAGACAACCGATACTCCTCCGGAGAGATATTCTCCGGTATAGCAGTGGCTATATAAACATCTTCAGTAGTTGGCCTAGCCCTAGTAGTAGATGCTGAGACAACAGGAGAAGAGGCGGCCACACAGACAGTGGGCCGGATGGGAACAGAAGTGACGGGCGTCTGAGGAGACACCCCGAGTGTAGTAGCAGCTAGCCTCGGAGCAGGAGATGATATTCCCATAGAGGCTGCAGCTGAAATGATCTGACCCAGAGATCTGTATCCCTGTGGTAAAGAAGGACTGGCTGTTGACATGCTAGCCAGCTCAGAGTTGTCTCCCTGAAACAATCTACACGGGAAGAGCTGATAGTCTTCACCAGACGTTGGGATTTCCTCACCAGAATCACTCATGGTTGACCCTGCCGTTAAATCTCGCAAGAGATGACGAGGACTAGGAGGAAATACAGCAGCAACAAAAGGCGAACCCGATGTAAGAGAAAGGAAATCAGCTCCTAATCTCAATTCGGACACAGGGTCCGAAAAGGGCCAATTGAACTCAACTGGTCCTCCAAAGGGTTTCTCAGCGAGAACCAGTCCCCCATCAGGAAACTCGGAAACAACAGGCTGTTGTGGTTCGACAAAGGATTGGGAAGCCTCTGAAGAATCGTCCGTGTAAGGACTACCAGTAGACGAAACCGAAGGTTCCGCCACTGTGGCAAAAGACCAGAGAAAAAGAAACAAACACACACACAGGCTGAAAACGAGTTAAGACACACGAACAAATGATCAACAAGAAATATCTAAGCGGGCGTGTAATCGTGGGCGATTAATTTTTACCACATTGAAAAGTAACAAACTTTACCATTTCATGTTTTAAGAGTCGAGAAACGATAAAAAATGACTCTATCTCTTTCAGATTTGACACAAGTGTGAAAGGACAAGCGCTTGACAATCTTTTCAAGTTTAGGGAGTCACAAAAGACCAAATGACTGCTCAGGTAATACTAGGCACAAAGGGTGTACCAAATATCCATGAACTACAATATACACCTTGGTTTCAATAATGAAACAGAAATCGACCAAGGACTTTCCGTACATGCAGGCAATCTCCCCGAATGCTGTGTTCGGTGTATCACGGGTATAGGGCAGCAGACTCGGCTTCCTGTGGATAAAGGATTGAAAACCTAGAGGGGTCTCCCTTTATATACGCGACGGTACAGGGAGCACAAGTCCGTACTAGCGCTGTCTAAATCCAAAAGGCGAGCGACAGCTGCTAGGTTTAAAGACGACGGAACACGTCTCTAGCCTAGACCACTAAATATGTTTCGTTAGATTTCAATGCTGCCTTAGGTTAATTGAATAAATTTTACAGTTGATCTTCAATTAAGTTTCAATTTTAGGCCCTATCATATGTAATTTCTTAAAAGACTCTTAAATGCAAAGCTACATGCCACAGTCCAACATTTCGTTCGATGAAAACTAGTTACAGAAGAGTTGAGAGCTTTTACACAAACGAAATGATCGGAAGACAAACAATGAGATCTCTAATGCAACTAATGAAATTGAAAGCTTTTCATTCAAATCACTAATCACTAGCAAAATCGAAAAGATTACAATTGCACTAATTAACCAAAAGCAAAAGAGATTTTTTTTTTTAATTTTCAACGTTTGATAGCTAAATGCACTAAACAAACTGAAAACAAATGAAACAACTTGAGAAACGATATTGAGAGAGCAAAACAAACAAATTTCACTCAATGACACAAGCAATCAGATCCCAAATCGACCAAAGTCTCTCAAAACCAAGCAAAAGACTCAAAGGATCCAATGGACCGTGTGATCTAGGCCCAAAGCAAGACCAAACGAAATTTGAATGAAAAAAACAAGCAATCACCCAAAAATCGCAACAAAACAGTGAACAACTACTAAGAGGATGCGGAGGAGCAATCAAAAAGTCGACTGGACAAACAAAACACCAAAACTCCCAAGGAGGGCTCGATACACTAAGCCACTAGATGCCCTAGGGCTTAAAACGTGAAATCGATAGATAAAAGAAAACAACCAAAGGACAGAGGTGAATTCCCAGTCAAACAGGACTCCAACACACTCAGGTAGTCAGAAAATCAAGAAGAAAAGCACTGACCAGATCCAGAGAGCTCAAAACTAAGCAAACTCAAAAACCTTACAGGAGTGGCGCGACTGTAAGGCTGCAACTGGCGCCAGAAAGCAATTGGCGCGGGCTAAAAAAAAGCAACATGTGCCAATTGGCGCGACTGTCGGGCTAAAAAGCGCGTCAGTCGAGTTTCTCAGCCAAAATTAAAAAAAAAAAAACTACTCCAGAAGCAGATCAATGTAAACTAAGCAAACCAAGAAGCAAAAACAGCAAGAGAACCCAACCCAGAAGGCTAACCAAGCAAGGAAAATCATAAAATCAATCAAACGAGACAATCCAAACGAGACAGTGAAAACTAGACGATCCCCAACGGAGTCGCCAAATTGTTGAGGAGGTAAATCCCCTCTACGGACAGAGGCGATCCCTACTAGCCCAGCAGGGGTCTAGCAACAATCACGAAATGTTATGACGCAAATTCCTAGTTACGAATGAAAAGACCAAAGATGGAGGCCTACCTGGAATCCAATGCTATGGTTTGAAGAAGAGAGCGTTCCCGTTCCTCAGCCTCGGCAGATCACGATCCTCCACGATCTTCGCGGATGGACACCTGCACATGCAAGAAACAAACAAATACAAGCATAAAATCCAGCATACGTAACTAAATATCAGTCAGAAAGGATACTACTCATATTAACATAATCGAAAACAGAGTGGAACCATAATCGTAATCATTCATTAAATAACAATCGAAGAGAGATTACAACCAATGTTCTGACGTCGTGGTCTCCTTCGGATGGGTCTCCAGTCGTTCACGTCTCGCAAAGCTCGCCAGGGAAAGGGCAAACCTCTCCAGAGTCTCTCGACGATAGTCTCCTTACTTGAGTCGGCCTTAAGGGAAGAAAGAGGGCTCTTATAGCACAAAGGCTCTTGGGAATTTGGAGATTCAAAGCTTAGGCACTTCAAGACTAGCTTGCTATGGAATTGAGCAGGCTTTTATAGATGGGAAAGGAGGGAGTTGGGATCCCTATTATTGTGGGATTGGCCCTATCAACAAGGAAGGTTCCATGGGAGGTGGCAAAACCACTCCCTTCCATAGAACTCCCGCAGCCAAACCTCCCAACTCAAGATAGGCAATGGTTTCTGAGTTTGTTGAAACACAACTTCCGCCATCTTTATTTAAAAAACACTCCTTAAATTGGCTGGCGCGACTACTTCTCTGGGACAGAGCGCCAGTTGGCACGGCCTCTTTGTAGGATTTTCCCCATTGGCGCGAGTGCTGAACTGTCTGCCGCGCCAATGAAAAAGGAGATGTTTTTCATGATTTTTGCAAGGAGATGTCTTTAGGGCAATTGAAGCTCATGCTTAGAGGAATGCATTGATAATATTTTCAAGGCATGACAATGTTCACAGGTCACAAAATGGGTCCTCCATTGTGCGGGACGGGGAATGGTAGGGACGGTGACAAATTACTGTGTAACAGGAGTCTATGGAAAAAGTTTAAGATGGATCAATGTGAAGCAACAGCAATGTCGTTACCACAAAATACCAAACTAGAGAGTGATGATGGTTCTAAGGAGGTAGATGCAACATTGTATAGACATTTGGTTGGGAGTTTAATATAATTGACCACTACTAGAGCAGATTTGGCTTATGTAGTTAGTGTATTAAGCCAATTTACATCCAATCCACTTGAGAGACATTGGGTTGCAACAAAAGGAATCTTCAGGTATCTTTGAGGAACCTTAGGCTATCACATTATATATACTGATTCTTGTGATGTTAAATTGATAATTTTTTTGGACTTCAATTGGGCTGGAAATGTAGATGACAGGAGATCCATAACAAGCTATGAATTTAGCATTGGGTATGGGGTCATTGCATGGAGCAACAAAAAGAAGAACACAATATCCTTTTATTTAGTGGAGGCTGAGTATCAAGTTATGTGTGCAGTGACTTGTGAGGAAGTTTGGTTGAGCATACTTCTCCAAGATGCAGGAGAAGAATAAAAAGATGCAAAAATTATCGGATGTGATAACCAAAGCTCCATCAAACTTGCAAATAATCCGGTGTTCCATAAAAACACTAAGTAGATTGATACACAATTTCACTTTGTCAAGGAGAAGGTTTAGTCGAAAGAAATTCATGTCGAATATTGTAATACTTGTGATAATGTTGCCAATATTTTTACTAAGCCTCTTGGTAGAATTAAATTTTAAATGTTTAGGGAAATGTTAGGAATACTTGCGAACCATTTCTCCATTAAGGGGGAGTGTTTAAGATAATGGAAAATATTAATTAGAGAGAGTCGATTCACCAAAACCTTAGATTAGGAGTTTTCTCCTATTTATTAGTTATTGGTTCTAACTTCCCTATATGCATGTAAGCTATATATTGTTTGTATTGTAATGAGAATGTAGAGAGACCCGTGGATACAGTCCCTCCTGAGTTGGGGTAGCGGCACATGGGGTGGGTTAGTTACCCTAACCCTTCTCGCTTATCTCCTGATTGTCTGATCTAGGGATTCCCATATTAATAGTGAGTGGGGTGCAATGGAATACTTAGTGACAGAAAACTTCCAACCATCCATAGTGATAAACAACCAGATCTCCAATAACAAGGGGTGCCAATTATTAAAAATATCCATTAAAAGTTCATATGCAAAGGATTTTATTAGTTGCGCAAGAAATTGCAAGCATAAAATAACTTTATATATGTCATATAATGAAATCCGAAAGTCATACAAATGTAATCAAACCAAGGACCATAGGTACATTGCATAATAATGCCTTAATACGAATAATTCAATCACGATTATATTGTCCACTAGTTGACTCGGGAGCTTCATGTTATGTGATGTTGACAATGGTATAGTTAATAAGGTATAGCATCAAATAAGTTTAAAGTTAGGAATCACAGTAATTTTTTTTTTAATGGTATGTTTAACATATTAATTATATATATAATATGTGACAATTTGTTAATCAATGCAAATTAAAATATTTGAGTTATGTTATATTTCAATTTGAAATAAATTAGGCATATAGATGACAATGGAATGTGAAAATTTAAAAATGAAATAAAATAAAAATTAATTTTAACTATATTTTTCTTTATATAATGTTTACATAAATATTGGTTATTTAATATGTACATTGAAATATTTTAGTATTAATTTTATTTACAGTTAACACTAAAATATTTCTTGTTATTAATATATTCTGTTTTAAATACTACATGTGACTTAAACATAAAATATGATTTACACATTATGTAATATCAATAATATTATTTTTACATGCTATCTACAAATTGGATATTAAAAAGTGAAAAAATTATATATATATATATATATATATATATCACTCTAAAAAGTAGATTATAATTCTTTTACTTAAGTTTCTTTATTTATTTTATTTCTCTATTTAAATATGATATAAAATTAAGATAGAAATTGAAATATTTTATTTATATTAGAATTTTTTTTAATTATAACTATTTTTAAATTTATTAACATACATATTATTTTATTATTTTTAAATTTATTAATGTAAATATTATTTTATTATTTTCAAATATATTACTAAGAATATAAAATCTATTTGATATTATTAAGTTTATTTTTATTAAAAATAGAACATATTATATCATGATATTAAAAAATTTAAATAAATTAAATAAAAAATTATATATCACATAATTATTTAATAATATTTTGAAAAAAATAAGAAAGTCGAGTGGCTCATAAAAGCTACGTTGGATCTCTTTGACGGAAGGATGACTTTATATATCTTCCATCTCCAGACTCTGGTCTTAATCCTCCTATGACCAACTCCTATAATACTTAATAGTCCCTAGCTGTATTTTGATTTTGAACCTCTTCCAGTACGATCACCTTCTGAAGTTTTGGTTTCATTGTTTTACTGGGTGTATTTTGATTTTGAACTTCTTCTTCCAGTACGATTTGGTTTCTTAGTTTTACTGGGTATATTTTGATTTTGAACTTCTTCTATTACGATCACTATGTGAAGTTTTCGTTTCTTAGTTTAGTATATTTTGGCAATTAGCTATTTATTTGGAGGCTAAGTACTCAACAATAAATGTGGTAGTAAGTTTTTGAGAAGAAGTAATGACTACAATTTCTTTTCAAATTAATAAAAATATTTAGAGTTACAAAAATATATAAATATATAAACATTTATAAAATTAATTTTTTTTAATTTATATTTTTTTAAATAATTGAATATAAAGGAAATATACATTATACAAAGTCAAATAATTAAAAATATACATAATATAAAGGAAATATACAAGATACAAAGTCAAATAATTAAAAATATACATCATACAGAGTCAAATAATAAAAAATAATATTAAAGAAATTTATAATATTATTTTAAAAATTTTATTTCAATTTAAAATTGATTAAATAAAAAATAAAAAATAAATTTTATCATTTTTTTATTTAGTATTTCAAACTCTTTAAAACTAATTTTAAATAATTCTGAAATTTAAGAATTAAATTTAAAAAGTTTATTTAATTTCTTAATTTTAATGTATATTTAAATCTAAAAATTTCCATATATATTTTAAATTGATTAAATGAAAAATTAAAATTTTATTTAATTGGATTGGATGCGGTTGTCATTTAAAACCCCCAAAATTTGGGACTGTACTTTTAAAGTCTTTCAAACCCCTAAAATTTAGGAATAGTACCTGAATTGTACCTTTAACTTTGACCAATTTTCTTCCTATTTTGTTCACCACGAATATGGCGAGTTTGATTCCCATATTCTAGGCCTCAGCATACCGCTCACCAATTCAGAGGTACGACTGAGATAGGGAATGAATTTTCAAAATAAAAAATGCGTATAATTCAGAGGTATGAGTGGGAAAGGAGATAAGTGGTTGAAAAGAAAAGGCAAACTACAAGATATTTTACAGTACACTGCATGTCGTGCCCACTGCCAAATTGTTAATGGTATTCTTCTTTCTACATTCATAACTCTGTGTTCATTACGTTAAGGCCGTCGTTGTATAATCCACACCAAAAGGAAAAAAAAAAAATAATCCACACAAGCTAGTGTGAAAAAGTGGACAATGAGAGAAGTCGGAGAGATACCTTTCACCAACTCTTAGTGGAATCATGTTTTGAAAATGGATTTGGTTTGTGTGACACCTTAACTGAAACTCTGAAATTTATGAATTTTCCTCGATTGATCGGCAATGTCAACCACACAAACCTAGAAACTATGGTTCTTGATTTCTTAATTTAAAAACTTTTAAATTTGTGAATCTTTTTCCATTGATCAACAACATCAACCACAAAAACCTAGAAACTATGGCTCTTGATTTCAAGATATAAACTTTCAAATTTGTGAATCTTCCTCCATTGATGAGCAATGTCAACCACAAAAACTTAGAAACTATGGCTGTTGATTTCCCAAAAACATAGTCTTATGCTCTGCTACAACTTGAGCTCTGTTAATTGAATGAACATAAGAGGAAATTCAGGAAGTGTTTTAAGTGGAATCAACAAATGTGTAATTTAATTATTCTATGTTTAGATTTTTTCAAAAAAAATTTAATAATATAATGTTTTCAAAATTTTATAAAATGCATTTTATTTATATTACTGGATTCAACTTTCAATAAAAAAAAAATAATTTCACAGATATTTGTGATTACAACGAATCCCTATTGACAACTACTTCTGGAACAACTCTCATATTCCAAGTCTCATTTTAGGAATTGAAGTGTATTTCAAAGTTGTCCTTTGGTCATTTATGAATTGCCATAATAGCAAAGAGGATAAAATATATCACTGCACGCCATTGACGTCGTGAATTATTTTTTTGTACAGAGGAGTGAGTAACGCCGCAGAAATCGGGTGAGATGAAAGCGTCATATGCTGAACAATTCAGAGAGAAAATTTATGCCATACGCAAACAATCCAACGTTTACATTCTACGAAACAAAAGGGTGACATTAACACCCCAAAATTCATGCGCGTTGACTTCGATAACTGCGACGGGTGTTACAAACAGTGGGAGGTTGTCCAACGGTCCCATGGTGGCGATGGTAGAACTAAAATTGGTTGTTGTTAGATAAATTTATAATTATAAAAAGATATATATAGGAAATGGAAAGATATTTTAAATCGTATGAACGAGTATGAACGAATATGTCCGTAATCCTATATAAAATTTGGATGGACGTAGATGTACGTAATCCTATATCATATAGCGAGGGAAACGTTTAGAACCATTGTCATCGTTTATTTCCAAGTTCTTGGTTGTCCTAAATTTCACTGAATGAAATCTCCAATGTTTATGATGGAATTTTTCATTTTTTTTTTTAAATTATGGAAATTTAGGCAAGATTTTGTGAGAAATTTTTGAAAATAGAAATTATAGTTGTCAAACTTCAATATTTTGAGTGTTTTAGAGTTTTTTGATGGTGTTGAATCCAATTTCACTATAAAAAAAACATGATTCAAACAATATTGTTGCAAAATTTCAACCACTTTTGACGACTCCAACTCCATAGAATTTTCCTATGATAAATTAGTTTCAAACTTATTATTATTAAAGTGTTTATTAAATAGCACGAAAAAATAGCTCAATTGATTGACTTCTTTTTTCTAACTATCTCGCCTATCTAGAAGTCATCATGTTGTCTCTTCAATTGATTAACTTCTTGTTACTAACTATCTAAACTATCTAAAAATCATATGGTCAAATTTCCTCTACTACATTAGAGTTAGGGTTAGGCCTAAATAGACCCAAAGATATAAACTAGAGATAAACTACTATGTAGCAATTCTCAAACAACTTTTATGTATACATTGTTTTCCTTACGTTAATAAACTTCAACTTTTTTGTGTACATGGTTTTCCTTAGGTTAATAAACTTTGTAGATCCTTTTGAAGTATATAAATTATGTATTCAACTTTATGTGTACATAATTTTCTTTAGGTTCATAAATTTTGTAGATATTTTTCCTTAGGTTAGTAAACTTTGTAGATTTTTTTTCAAGGATATAAACTTTGTAGATCTTTTTTCAAGGATATAAATGATGAATCCATTTTCTCATAACTTTTATGTATATTGTTTTCCTTCTTTTTAATAATATAAACTAGATATCAATTTTCATACAACTTTTATGTGTATATTGTTTTCATAAATTTAGGAAAATATTTTATATGTTAATAAACTTATGAAAATAAAACAATACCAACTGTATAAACTATGTATCAATTCTCAATGTAAACAACTTTGATGCGTATGGATATGAAATATAACCTCATTAAACTAGATATCAATTTTCATAAAACTTTTATTTGCATGGTTTTCCTTCTATATGTTAATAAAATTATGAAAGAAAGCGTTACCAACCATATTAACAATGAATCAATTCTCAAACGACTTTTATGTGTACATTGTTTTCCTTCATTTTTTATATGTTAATAAACTTAGCAAAATCTTTTATATGTTAATAAACTCATGAAAATAAAATGATACCAACTATATAAACTATGTATCAATTCTCAAAGAAAACAACTTTGATGTGTATGGCTATGAAGTATAACAAGTGTTGCTAATAAATTTAGGAAATACTTTTATATGTTAATAAACTTATAAAAGTAAAGCGATACAAACCGTATAAACTATGTATCAATCCTTAAAGCAAACAACTTTGATGTGTATGGCTATGAAGTATAATAAGTGCTGGAAGCAGTGGAAGTCTGCCGACTATTGGTAAAAATGTAAATGAGTTAATGTATATAATATATATAGAAACACATGTATTATTTTACAACATTTAAATCTCTGACTTTCTATCCAAAATATGATCAACACTCTTGTCAATTTGTCAATTCAAAAAGAATAAAGACACTAGGAAATTATAAAGACACTTTATAATTTGCATTGCTGAGGAACTCTGAATGCTTTTCATAATCATCCTTCACAAGACACTCTTGGAAAGATAGATAGTTAATAACAAGATGACCCTTGTCTCCCTTGTAGGAAACTCTTGGAAATCTCCAGATTTAATCACAGGAGAACCCTTGTATCGTTGAACCCATAATGTCGCCATACTGCAACATTAGGGGATCCTAATGGTTGTTTTTCACTGCCAAGCCCTTGCCATAGCTAACGACATCACAGAGCCCTATAGGAAATACCCTATTTCTCAGCCCATGACACAGCTAACGATACCCTAGAGCCCTAAACGTGTAGTCCATGCATGATCATTTTAATGTGAGAATAATCTAGAATAATGTTGAAATAGGAGTGGTTATGGTTTGTTGAACGAGAGTTTTATAATTAGACTTTAGTTCCACCATTTCAGGATTGTTTCCTCAAACTTAGGAAGATTAGGTGAGTGCCTATGCTATAAATATGTAATGTTCCCGTTGAGCTAATGACAAGTTGTGTGAGCTCTGTCTCATGTTGTGTGTGTTGCATTTGTTTTATTTTAGTTTGGTATCAAAGCTCACAAAACTTGTAATAAAGAATGGTATGATAAATATTACGAGAAAACTGATGGCACACGCATTTACCTAGGAGATAACAGGTCACATAAAGTCCAAGGCTATGGTGTAATAAGTGTGTACTTACCTAATGGACAAATGAGACAGATTCATAATGTGATGTATGTTCCTACTCTTAAAAAGAATTTGATATTTGTTTCTACTATCACTGATAATAATTTAAAGGTGGAATTTGGTAAATTGGGGTGTATTGTGAAAGATGTTCAGGACTGCTACAGGGTTGTTTCCACAGGTACCAGGGTTGGTGGATTGTATAAATTGGATGTGACGATGAAGCGTCATGTTTCATTGACATCCACAACAATGTCAACAGCAGAGTTATGGAATCACAGGTATGGGAACCTAAATTACAATGATTTATTTTTTTTGCAAAGAAAAACAATGGTTGAAGGTCTTCCTGTTATGAAGTGTGATCATTTACCATGTGAAGCTTGTGCACTTAGTAAGCAGCATATAGAGGAGTTTCCCATTCATACAGAGAAAAGCCAATATGATATACTTGAATTAATTCACACTGATGTATGTGGACCTATGCAAACTAGGTCGCTTGGTGGTGCTTCCTACTTTATTATTTTTGTTCATGATAGATCTAGATATACATGGGTGTATTTCATACGAAGAAAAAGTGATGTCTTTGAGTATTTTAAAGAATTCAGAACTTTGATTGAAAATCAAACAGGAAAATACATTAAAATACTCAGATCAGATAAGGGTGGTGAATATAAATTAGGAGCGTTTAAAACATATTGTAAATTTCATGGGATCCAACAATAGTTCACAGTACCTCATACTCCTCAGCAAAATGGTGTTGCTGAGAGATGAAATAGAACACTGGTGGAGTGTGCTCGCAGTATGCTTCAAGGTAAAAACATTTCTAATGGCTTCTGGGTAGAAGCCATTAATACTGCTGTTTATTTGAAGAATCAAAGTCCCGCTAAGAAATTAGCTTTTCAAACTCCTTTTGAGATTCTTTATGGTCATAAACCTAATGTCAATCATTTAAAAGTATTTGTATGTATCGCCTTTACACATATTCCTAAGGATAACAAAATAAAGCTTGATGCAAAGTCAATCAAGTGTGTTTTTATTGGGTATTGTACAGATTAGAAAGTATATAAATTGTTTGATCCCAGTTCACATAAACTACTTGCAAGTCGAGATGTGGTATTTCATGAGAATGATGATAAAGGTGATAAAATGAATGATGCTTGGCATATATCTAATGATGATCATGTCAAAGTTGATACTTTGGTTAAATAGGAATAGGAACAGGTATAGTTATAGGTTCAAGATCAGAATGAAAGCAGCATGAGCACATCCAGCAGCAGTGACTCATCACGAGAGGAAGATTAACCTCAAAGCAAGAGAATCATGGATGGAACTCCAACAGGTATTGTAGAACCAAGAAGGTCAACCGGACAAACCCAACTTCCTGCAAGGTATAGAGTGTAATGTCTCTCCGTCACATGACATAATTTTTTTTTTTCTTATGTCTCAGCGTAAGAATAATTGCGATCCATTATCTCTATAGTCATTAAAAAGATACGTTGACCCTACTTTTTTTTGTAATTTCGTTGTTAACTCTGTCCTTGAAGGTTACACTTCTCCTAGGACGCCAATTAACAATTTGGGTTGTTACCTTTGTAACGATATTTTGAACTTGTCTTTAGACTATTTTTATAATTTGAATTTGGAGTTTCTAACTCCCATTGTTTAACTTCTATTAAACTTTCTCTATGACTATTAACCTTATTAATATCCTTGAGCCCTTATTACGCTCTTACCCTACGCTCAACTTATCGAATTTTATTCGATCCCAAGACCATTTCATGAGTCTCTTTATGGTCCTTACGTATCTCACCATGCAACATTTCACCATGTAATAATTTGACTTATGTGTTAAGTATTCCATATGCATCGATTTTTCCATATAACAAGTTTTCGAGGAATTTATATATATCACTGGGTTCATCTCTTCATATAGCTCCAAGAGTGATAACCCTATGTTTAAATTGCGGGTTCTTCCATGTACCGAATGGTCTATTCATAATTAACACTTATGGCATTTATATGAATTTATTATGGTTATGTGGCCACAGTTTCGAATGTATATTGCGTGTTCCCAGATCATCGATGATATCTATCGTACATGTTATTTATGATGATTTTTCTTTAGAGATAGGCACATTAAACTTCAAGGTACTCGCGCTGCATCGTTGGAAAAGTCGGTTTAATGTATTTTGGCAATTAAAACTTGAGTCAAGTCTCCACGTCACTATATTCGACGGCTCTCTATTGATTTTCAATTTTGTTGGCTTTCATTTTGTCCACGCTCAAAGTTGTAGGTATCTACATTTGCATTATGAGATGCCACGCCAGACTGCTCTTGTAATTACACAGACCTTATGACATGATCGGAGGTACTCTGAGATCGATTTCATAGATTTACAATTAAGTGTTGGACGGCTATGTCTTAAAGGCCAATCTCGCCCAATTGATCCGTGTACACGCCACCAATCTGAGGCCACTTGGACGGTGGAGATTTCTCCTATGCATTAGGGTTTCATTGTTTTTGGATTTTGACATTTGCATAAATCTCTATAACATTATCAAAACGGTTCTTTCACTCCTCATTTGTTTTGATCGCCTCTCAGTGCCCAGACTCTGCACGTTGGAGGAATGAAGCGTCAGCCCTCCCAGGCTTCTGGCGTATCTTTCTTCCCATTGTGTTGTATTTCAGGTATGAAAGTCCGAGCACTTCACTATCTTAACCGTGAGGCTTACGCTCTTGATATGTATTTTTCTCCATAGCAATACGCTCTGTTGATAGTGCGAGAGCTGATTTTAATGCAACAATTTCTTTTCTATAGTCTCGTTTACTGTCGAGAAATCGTTGTGTTTTTTTTCTTGTTAGTTGGACAAATCTCTCGTGGAGATTTTTCTGTCCTAGTATGTTGATTTTCGTTTCCTGTTAACGATGTGTAGCACTAATACCCCATCATTTCTTAATGGGAGCTTACTCCTCTTCGTCCTTCGTGACATTTCTGAGGTCGTCCGTTTCATTTTCCGAGTTGCCCTGGCTCAAAGCAAGCAATCACTACCTCAGGTAAGTTGTCGATTCATTAGAAAAAAATTATTCCTGTGTTTTATTTTCATTTTGGTTAACGTTTCTACAATACCCATGTATTCTTCTGCAAGTCGTGTTTGGTGACAACGTCTTCCATTCCCAAGGTAACTCGAATTTTGTGTTCCATTCGCATATACTATGTTCTGAGTATCCTCATATCGTCTTCTTGTAACGATCTCTCACGTTGCCCTCTTTTTATTGCAGGTAGGTTCGAATATCATCGAGGGTTTCCTTCAGTGGTATTTGGTGGATTTGTAATTCACTCGACTTGATTTCATTATATCCTGGAATTTCAGGTCGGTATCGACGCATCATTAGTCAGAGTGTGACCAGGCTCCATTATTGTTATTACACAGAATTTGTTCAGAAAACTCAAGTTCTTATTGTCATAAAAAGTTTCCACTGTAGTAATAAATTATGCCAGAGACTAGGACTGTTAACAAAATTTCATTCGGATGATGAAATTCCCTGAATAATTAAATTCTGGAATGTTATTATGGAACCATGATAGCCTGTTTCTGTGAGTGGCTTCAGAATTTGATATATATATATAGAATGTGCCTATCCTTCGTCTTTGTTATTATTGACAAATCAATAATAATTTCTAATACTTTCCAGATCATTGTTTTTATGTTAATACTCATGTTAAATATTTTTCCTTTCCATAATGGTCTTCCTAAATTTGATTGAAGAAAGTAATAAGTTCGCTAGCCTTATTTTTCCTTTCTGTTCCTCCTCATTATAATAGCACAATTGACTATAAGTGTCTTTGTTGCAAAAGTTTTCAAGCCTGAAATCTTTCAGTGCATGAGAATTTTCCATTTCCACAGAGTCTAAAATTTCAGGTGTATTCTATGAATCCAAGAGTGGACTCTCTTTATACTTCTTAGTTTGGGGTTCAATTGTAATAGTCACTTATAATGTTTTATGCAACTATATACTTATAATTTTTCTTAGCATAGCAGTTTCAGTATATCTAGTGTTTAAACTACACTCGTAACTGGCACATTATATAGATCTGATGGGGAAATTATTTGTTATCTTTCACATCTTGTATAGTATGCATGCATTTTATATAGGTTCACATGCATAGCTTATAATTTCCAGTAATTGTTCAGTTTGGACCCTTTCTTTGTGAAAGATGTTAGTCATACACTAGTTATATATATATAATTCTCAGACCAAAATTGTTTGCATGATTAGTAAACATGTTTAGCTCTGTTTCTTTACTATATATATATATATATATATATATATATATATATATATATATATATATATAGCACTGAAATCTACACTCCTCCATTCTATCCTTATTATAGAGGGTACTATATAGATAGACATGCACTCTTAATTTGGAAAGCTACAGTCCCGTACTTCACTTAGTGAATTTAGTCAATCTATAGATCTGCACTGCATGCACTTAACTTCTCCTACACATTTTTTTATAGTGGTCACTGATTAACTTCTATTTTTAACATAAATAGATTAAAGTTACACAATTATGAATTCTGAGGTAGCAGAAATATCCAGATTTAAACCAGTCACTCGTTTAGAGTTTCTGGTTGATTTTTTTTTCCATAATTGTTGTTCCTACAACTATGCAAAACTAAGAGGATTTAGTTCCTCTACAACTCTGTAAATGTATGGAATACCAGCACAAAAAAATAACTCTTCAAGTAGTATGCAGCTACAGGCATTAACCTTAACCCTTAACACAAATAAAATTGTTTTTATCATTCATACATACTGTGAGCATACCTCTTAGGTACTTGACCAATCCTCCCAACCTTAGATTTCCTCTATCTCCAGAACTCACCCCCGAGATGAGATCACCTTCCTCACAGACCAACCTGTAATCTGTTCAGGAATAGCTCATTTAAGCTTTTTCTCCCCAAAGCCTGTTTCTAATTCTGCGTCCAGAATATCAGGATGCTTTTCTTCCTGTTTGCCTAGGCTTCCCTATTTATGGATTTTTAAAACTGCTTTCTGCCTTTCATAGCTTTTTACCTCTTCCCAACTACTCTCCACCTCATTGGGGAAACTAAATTTTCCTCAAAATCTAATTTGGAAATAAATTCTTTCAAGGATTTTTGAAATATTTTTGGGTAAAGTGTTTGCCTCTTTCCATCCTCATGGATTTAGCAAGTGATCTCATAATTCTCATTTGGTCAATCTGCACACAATGATTGTATTTATTTTTCATAATTAAAAATTTAATTACACCTACAAAATAATTATCCATTGGGGTCCACTCCCCTTTGGATTAAAGTTCAAATGTCCAACTTTGAAAACAAAAACATAAACTAGGGGTGTTACATAGAGATTATGCATTGATGTCTAATATCATGAATTTTGTAGAACTAGTTGATTATGAACAAGCTAAAGAGCATGGATAATGGAGAGATTCTATGAATGATAAATATGACTCTCTTATGAAAAATAAAACATGGGAACTAGTTGAACTCCATGAAAACAAAGTTCCAATTCGAAGAAAATGGTTGTATAAATCTAAATTTAAATCAAATGATAGCATTGATAAATTTAAGGTGAGATTAGTTACATAAGGATATGCTCAATAGGAGGGAATTGATTATGAAGATACTTTTGCACCAGTAGCTAAATTGAATACAATTAGAGTATTGATTGCCTTAGCTAAAAAACATAATTGGAATATACATCAATTGGATTTCAAATCTGCTTTTCTGAATGGTGATATAAAGGAAGAAGTTTATCAAGTTCAACCTGAAGGGTTTGTCAAACAGGGACAAGAGCATCTATTCTGCAGGTTAAGAAAATCCTTATATGGTTTGAAATAGGCACCGAGATCATGGTATGTAAAGATTAATACCTTCTTTCATCAGAATGGGTTTGTGAAAAGAAAAAATGATCCTAACCTGTATGTTAAGAAAGATGAAGAAGGAAATATTGCTTTAATATCTTTATATGTGGATGATCTCATTATCACAGGGAGTGCTTACAAGTTAATTGAAGAAATTAAAATTCAGTTGTCTCAGGAATTTGAAATGAAAGATCTGGGTGAATTGCATTACTGTTTAGGAATTGAGGTATGGAAAGAGCCTGGTAAAACAAAGATCACTCAAAGTAAATACAGAAAAAAAATTCTTAAAAATATCAATATGAGTGATTGCAAAGATATGTCAACTCCCTTAGAACATAATGCAAATTTATACAAAGAATATGGAACTAAAGAGGAAAATGGAACTTTATATCATCATTTGGTGGGAAGTTTGAACTATTTCACCACTACCAGACCAGACATTGCATACTCAGTCATTATCCTTATTCATTTTATGACTAAGCCTTCAGGAAATCACTGGAATGCTGCAAAGAAAGTTCTCCGATACTTAAAAGGAATAATCAATTTAGGTATTATGTATACTGATGATTCTGATGTTGCACTCACAGGTTTTTCTAATTGAGATTGAGTAGGAAATCTTGATGACAAACGATCTACATCTGGCTATGCATTTCATATAGGATCAAGGGTTGTGTCATGGAGTAGTAAGAAACAACCAACGGTTTCTTTATCATCAAAAAAATCTGAGTACAAAGCTTTGACCAATGCCACCTATGAAGTTGTTTGGTTGCGGAGAATTCTTGCAGATCTCAAAGAGGAGCAAAGTGGTTCAACATACATAAATTGTGATAATCAAAGTGGTATCAAATTAGCACACATTCCAATATATCATGCCAAATAAAAACACATTGAGCTGCAATACCACTTTGTACAAGAGAAGATTGAATCAAATGAAATTGATTTATTATTTTTCAATACCAAGGATAATATGGCTGATATCTTTACCAAGCCTCTTGGTAAACTCAAGTTTGAAGTTTTTAGAAGTAAATTAGGTTTTGTAGAAAATCCATTTCTCCATTAATGGAGGATGTGAGAACAATCTAGAATAATGTTGAAATAAGAGTGGTTATGGTTTGTTGAACGAGAGTTTTATAATTAGATTTTAGTTCCACCAGTTCAGGATTGTTGCCTCAAACATAGGAAGATTAGGTGAGTGCCTATGCTATAAATATATAATGTTCCCGTTGAGCTAATGACAAGTTGTGTGAGCTCTGTCTCACGTTGTGTGTGTTGCATTTGTTTTATTTTAGTTTTTAATATATGTGTGACTATGTGTATGCCTTATAATTACAATTAAAGTTTAATTACAAATATATGTGTGACTATGTGTATGTGTATGACTTTTAATTACAATGAAAAGGTAAATACAACATAACTAGAAGACTATTGAAAATTGCTTGATTTAAGAAATTGTAAATTATCTTTAAAACTATTTCCAACCATTTCCCATTCCTACAAAAATTATTTCTAGCCATTTTCCATTCCTACAAATTTGACTTTTCTGAAGGCCTATGAGAAATAGTGATATACATGGGGACAACCCCTTTGGAAGCAATGAAGTTGTTGAAAATGTCCATGGAAGTTGTAACAATCAATACATTTTGTTCCCTTGTTCTCACGGCCAATTTTCTAGTTGTGCATCTGATATCCAACCCAATTCAAATAGTACTATTCTTCATCTTTATTCTTCAAGCCGTCGTCATGGAGTAATTAAGTAATTAATATCAGATTTGTGGTTATTTAACCGCCTAGGTTTCTTTCGTCACTCAAGATCGAAGCAGTCGTTATGGTCGTTGATGAACATTAAGTACTTCCTCTGGATGAGGCATGATAATTCTTCCAAGAATATGAAGTCCAAACAATGTCAGAATTAGGTAGGGTCTTCACATGTAATTCAAAGTCCTTGCAGGATAATAACACCAACAAAGAAGAGACTGCCTGCCAATATAGATCCATAGTACATTACCACAACGATTACCAATCCAACCTCGAAAATCATATGGTCAGGTCAAAGTGATATATTTTAATTAGTGCTCAGTATTGCTAAGAAAATTTAGATATAGCAGACATAATGGGAACACCAACTTCAATAAGTTTCCAATATTTTTTCCATGTACTTTCTGATTACTTTTTTTAAAGAAAATAGTTGGAATAAACAATTTTAGCTCACTATTTGACTTTGCAACAGTTATATATTTTTAAAGAGAATTTACGATAGTTTAAGTCAATTTAATCTGAGGTGTGATTAATTTCACTTGTGTATGCATTCCGTCAATTTCTATATCTCCACTTCTAATTCTACTATATTTGAATCAAAGAATTAACTGTTTTTGAATCAATGAATTATATGTAAAAGCTTGCAATAGGCAAGGAAAGGGCGTGAATGGTTGTGAGCTATAAAGGCTTTTCTTTAGAAAATTTGCATTCAAAATATTGCATCAAGGGTTTGTTATTGGATTCATATATGCATCTAGGGATGCATATCTTATTTGTTCCTAGAGTATTGGATTTTTCTAACTATTTTTAGTGCATTGGATTTTTCCAACTAAAAATTTTCTGCACTTGTTTTTTGTTGTTGGCTTTTTAGAAGTATAAGATGCCCAGAAGAGTAATACATACATGCCATGCGGGAGGGTTGATATAGGCCACAATGTGATTGAGACATGACCCAAATAACTGACAACTTATTGTGTGTAAGTATGAGGCTTACCTGAGAGTTAGTGTGAGAGTTAGTAGGCTAGTATCATTCTAAGTAGAATGGTTATGACATTCATCATCGAGAGCCTATGCCTACCCTTGTCCGTGCCCCTGTCTGGTTCTCTCTAGTTTTCCTTATCCCTGCCTCTGTTTGGTTTTCCAGTAAGTCACTAGCTTACTAAGTAGAATGGTTATGACATTCATCATCCAGAGCCTGTGCCTACCCTTGTGCCTACCCTTATCCCTGCCCCTGTCTCGTTTACTAGTACGTCTAATAGCCTATCAAAATCAATAACAATCAAGGCTCGTCACCTCATTAGATGTAGCTATCACCCTAGCTATCACTATGAAATGTATTTCTCGCATACAAAGTATGGTCATTGTAAAGATACCCTGTGAAGAGATGTGTTGTCAAAGAGTTAGACATGTAGAAGTTAGACATGTAACATCCATTACAATACACGTGTAAGCAATGGCCATGGCATGCAAAGAAACTTTCGATATTCCACATTGGATAAAATATGAATGTCTTGGAAAGTGCTTGAATATTAGAAACTTTTGATATCATTTTGGATATCTTTCTTGCAAGTGGTTGAATATTAAAAATTTTGGATATCATTCTTTGCATAAGGATAAGTTACCTCGGACAATGTGAAGTTTTCAATAAGAGGTAGAATTACAAGACAATGTGAAGTTTTCAATAAGAGGTAGAATTACAAATTTTGGTTAAAATTGAGGTAAAATGAAATTGCCATTAGAAACTTTGTTTAAATTTTTTTACAGGTGAAAATGTTTGATAAAAGAATGGATTAATAGATAGTCAACACTCTTGCCATCTCTAGAGTCGCTCCCGTGCCAAAGCAAAGAGTAATAAAGAAATATTTATGTTTGGTTTATCTAGAATAGTTTGTCAGGAAATCCAAAAAGGTTTTAATAACTAGATAATTCTATTGATCACCAACGAAACGGTCAAAATAAATATGTAACTAATTTGATGAGAGATGAATATCAATGGTTGTATTAATGGCATACTCCAAAATGCTACCCAAAAAAATCATAAAAAACTCGTATTAAATAATAATCTTCAAACTCTTACAAAATCAATTAATCTTGAAACAATAGAAGAGTGAGAAAAATACAACACTAGAAAAAGACTCATATTAAAATAATAATCTTCAAACTCTTCAAAAAAATCAATTAATCTGGAAACAACAAAAGAGTGAGATAAATACAAGAAGTGTGAAAATTTTCCCATTTTCTCAAAAGCTAATGCAGAATGTCGTTTAAGCCCACTTTTCATTGAATGGATACCTTAATGGAATGGAATGATATTTTGAAAATTCAATAACTAATACATAGTTACTAACACAGATTTTATATATATATATATATATATATATATATATATATATATATATATAATTTAAAAATATTAAATTAAATAATGAATATAAATATACAAATTGTTAGTCATTGGATCTAATTGGTTACAAATAATCTCTCGTCTATGGTTTGAATGGAAATTTTATATGCTTTTAAACAATTCAGAAATTATTCTAAGAAATAAAAGATCCGATTACAATGGCATAATGGCTTCAATCTAGTTCACATGAGGCGAAATATTTAATTTTTAAATTTAATAGGTTATTATTTGGTTTGAACTAGAAATTTTGATCAAATACTTTTCATGTGACTTGTTTGATGGAGTTAAAAGAAAAGATTAATTAAAAAATTAAAAAATTTATAGTTTATATCTAAGTTGAAATAACTATTAGTATAGTAAATATACTTCACAGTTAAGTGCGAGAGGAGTTCTTGGATGGGTGACTTTCTAGAAGTTTTGGTTGCTGGGTGCAAACCCCAGAAGTGGTGATTGACGCTATGTGATTCATTTTAGTAGTTTCAATCTCACTTCTTCATCCATGTGACCATCACTCAATGCAATGAGTGAACTATTCAAAAATCATGAGAAATTAGTCAGTTACTACTACCTCTCATGGAAATAATGATCATAGATGAATGACTTACTTAATGCACTTAAATACCAAAAATGATATCTAATATAATGCACTGTGGAAGCCCCTCATATATATATATATATATATATATATATATATTGAATAAATTTTTATTTTAAAATATTATTAAGTTATTTTAAACAATAAAGAGTTTTTTAAATAATTAATTTTTTAAAATAATGAACCATAATTAAACTTATTTTTGTATATTTTAAAACATCAAAATAAAATCCTAAATCAATTTTTATTTAACATTTTCAATGAAATGATTTTAATAAAGTAAAATTATTATTTTTAGTAGTACATATAATTTAGTAGTTGGACTAAATATAATTATCCTCTCACTCTAGTTTAATTGTAGCATGTAATGTGTTTAACCTCATATGGAAAATATAGATATGTATATTCTTAAAGTGTAATTATTTTTATGGATATTATATATTTATCTTTTAAAATTGTAGCACATTTAATTAATATGTTGTCTCCTAAAAAAATCAAACCGAACATCACCTAGTGAATATACATCAAACAACAACCCTTTATTCGAAGATATAATCATGGAAATTGATTTTGGGTTGAGGTCTCTTACAACCCTTATACAAAACTCAAAAAACACCAAGTATCCCTCATGGTTGTCACTAATACTTCGCTATACACAATTGTATCTTCTATTGTAAATGTCCACAACCAATTAACTCACATTTATGATTGCAAGACTACAATTTATGAATATTATAGGGATAGAGTTAAATAATATAGATGCACCTGTACGAAATGGTGCACCCACTAACCACTTTTAGAGAATCGGTTAAATAATTGACTTGTTGTATTTGAAAATCCTCCTTACTATAGTAGGGATGTGTCTCTATGTTTCCTTAGATAATTATGGGAATAATTTATTTTAAGTCACCATGTCAACTATTTTGACATTGTTGAATTCTAGAGAGTGTGTCATGGGTTTATGCAAAGATAGATAAAATGCTACACATGACTCATTTCTAGGTCCTCATCCTCCTACAAAAATTCATAAAGTCCTTGTCCAACATTCTCTCAGCCCATATGATATACATAGAATCTAATCATCCATATCCACCTTGACCTATAGCATGGTGCAACAAATCACTTTTATATCATTATTCTGCCAAGAAAAACCTACCAGTGGTGTTTGGAGAGGGGTTTGGGCTTCAATCCCTATAGTCGTGTCCAACCAAGAGAGGACACATGGAAAAACTAGGTGCTCATGTGACCCTCACAAATGCTTGAGCTATGGGTAGTGTTGTAGTGGGTCAATGGAGACCTTTAGCTATGAGAGTTTCACTAGGAGAAATTTCATCATAAAGGTGCCCATGAAATTTTGATGTATATAATATGTAAACCAATCAAAATCCTTTAAATTAAAAAGAGGTACATATTCATATTTTGGATGAGAAAAAAGAAAAAATAAAACCTATCATTTTTAATTGTATTTTTGGCTTATCTCCTTATAAGTTTACTAAAATTTAAAGTGTAGATACTCATTGGATGTAGAATCAAATTCCAGATCTAATCAATACTCATTATGCATACTTCTGAGAAGACTGACATTGATAAAATTGAATATACGTTAAAAAATGTGTTCAACACATTTTTTTAATGTATCCTTAGTTTTTATCAATGTGGGTCTTCTGAGAAGTATGCGTAATGGGTACTCATTGGATGTCAAATTTTATTTTGCATACAATGAGTGTTGACACATTAAATTTGACTAAAATCATAAGGAGATGAGCCAAAAATACAATAATTTTTTTCTTCTTCTTTTTCCTCCAAATTCATAACACTTATTTCATTATTTTCTTATTTTTCGTTAGGAGGCCACTTTTATATTAAAATATTCTCTGATGCTACTATTATACTACACATGTAAAATATTTGATGTGTTTTGTCATGCTATTTATTAGGAATCAAATATAATATTGTTTCGTTTCCAAAGGTTGCAATATCATATAGTAATTAACCAATTCCACCATAGATGGATAGATCGCCCTTTCCTAGATAATGTATGTTCAGTTAATTCTCGTCTAAATGTGCAATTATCATCATGTTTTGGTTGAATTCCATTTTTCTTACTAATAAAAGTATTATAACTACGTATGCGACTTGCTTCATTGGTCATTGATTTTTCCATACCACCATCATAACATTATCCCCTAACCACATTATCCCATGCTATAGAGAGCCTTAGGTCCTTGGCCACCCTTTCTAAACTCTTGGGATACTTGCTTTCATTCTTATGTAACTTCCATCCAATGTACAACCTATGGTGTTTTATCATTTCTCATCCTCACCAACTTTTCCATTCCATCGATTCATAGTGGTTGCACCCATAAGTATCCGACCAATACACGTTATCGCAACCCAAACTATTTCATCCACTATGGTTGAATCAATTCCTTTGAATAACACATATAATTGAGTGCTCCAACTATTAGTTTCACCTTACCATTGTTTGAGTTATTCATGGGTGAGTTCTATTTTTTATGAATTTTTATGTATCATGAACGAAATTGTTGTTAGGATTTTTTATTTTAATTCTATGATTTGACTCCTGTATCTACTACAGGGTGGCATACCTAAGATATTAGGTCCATGTATGAGGGAAACAACCTCACAATTAATGGTATCATTTGTAGTGAATTATTTTGGCTTGAATTATAAAGTATCATTTTATATGTATGTTAAATCACTCGGAATAGAATCACATAAGAATGTTATTTATTTTTTCAGTCTCTGAAGAGATGAACCAAAAATATAAAAAAATCGATTGAGCACCTACTTCAACTAAAAGGGATTCAGCACCTACTTCAACTAAAAGGAGAAAAATGTTTTTTTTTTTTTAATGCACATAATATTATTGAGGGTGATAGTGAGTATTGAGTGATCAATGAGTGTGATTTTGTATTCAGCCAATTGTATGTCATTCTTCACTATTTGGATATGAGGTGTCATTTTTTATATTGGTCATGATTTCACATTTTGTAAAATATTACATTTAAGTCAATTTTTAGCACCCATACGTATTTCATGGCACATGTTTTATGAATTGCAATGTTAGTTTACTTATGCATTGATTATTATTTACCCTTGTAAGTATAAAAATATAATAAGTATCAACTCATATAATCAATATCATCATTTTTGTATTCTATATAATCATGTTTAAATCATGGTAATTTTTATGTCACGTTTGAATGTAAAAAATATTGATGTGTAGGATGTAGAAAACGTTTTCTTATTTGTAATGCATGCACTCCTATTTATTTACGAATTCACTTGTTGATATTATTCAAGGTGCACCACTTCCTTTATTGTATTAATTCGCACATATCTTCAATGATATATTTCTGAAATGGGCCAAACAATTAGCCCAAACCGAATAATTATATAGTTCTATCTGAAAGATTCCCCTATAAACAAATCTATGGTGGGATCTATCCTAAAAATAATCCACTTGGTGTTTTTTAAGTAATCTGATTCTATACATGTGTATTCCACACAAGAGTACAACCTTATTGGTTTTTCTTTACATAATGGGTCAAAACGTATAGAGAGATACAATTGGTGTTACATACATGAAATATGCGAGATAAAATTAAGCCAAAATATCCAAAGAGGATGGATTAAACAAGTAAATATTACGGGAAAAATCAATATTCTATCATTAAACTCCCAATGTCTCATCGTTTCCTTACATAAGCTTGTGGATGAAAATTTCACTATACAACATACAGTCAATATTAAGGAAATATTATTGAAGGATACAACCTTAGAAGCTCTTCTCCCTTCACTATAAGAAAAACAACTAATATAGAAAGCAATGGAGTATACTCACAAAATTCGATTTAGTTTCTCACATATTTCTCAATCCGTTAACAAATAAACCAGTTTACTCACATATCACTTGGTCACTTAGTTTGAATGTTTGAAATAATATTGTGCTAGTCATGATGAATATGTAAAAGGCTGCCATGTCAGTGATGGGATCCCTAGTGATTACCAATCTAGTAAAAATGTATTTGAATTCCAACCCTATTGTTTACATGGGTAATTAATAATATCACCTCCACCCTCCGACCCAACCTAGTTAATTTTATTTATGTCTAACTAGATGGCATACTCATATCTAGAAATACTGAGGAGTAACATGTCCAACATCTATGTTTAGATTAGGATTCAATATGAACTCATTATTTTAACATTGAACTAAATAAATATTACTTTGGATAAAGTCATATTCCATGCTTTGGTTTCATTATTTACTTTAGTAAAAGTCAATCCATATTCAACCAAGGTCAATTCTCTTATTTAGATTCCGTATATTATCTTTATTATAGGCTAAAATAGTTATATTGTTATTCAAAATTAATATAGGAAAATATTACAACATTTATCTCATATCACTTAACCATTACATAAGTTGTCCAACAATAGGTATTCTAATTGGACCCCCAAGCGACAATGAGAAATCACAAAACTCATGTCATCCTTATGTTTAGATGCTATTAATATCCTCCTAAATCTCCAAAAATATTTTGAGATCAAAATGTATAAATCATATATTTCCATTGGCGTCATACATAATTATGTATAACATCCCACTCCCTACAATTTTAAAAATATCTCTACAACAAAGATTTATTAACACTTATATGAAAAAAAATATTCCTTCACCCACATTATAAAATAATCACATAATTATTTCATAATAAGGAAACCACCGTTCATATTGATATTAATCTTGTTATATTTAACACTCTCAATATAAGTTATATGAACAACAACATCTTGAGTAGGCCTCCTATGTTCAACTGTAATACCCTTTGAGTAACCCATGAATTATAATATACTTGTAAACATGATTCCTGGGCTAGAGAGTCGTGATATGTTACTTCGGAAACTGAGTGAGGTTTCTTTTGGTTTCGATACCCTTGTGTGTAAAAATATGTTTTAAGGAAGGTATCCCTATGTAATTGTGTTAGAGAACCTACATTTCTGGACTTGTGAGTTGAGTTTCATTGAGGGCTACATATGTATATATGTATACCATAGTACATATGAGCTTTAAGGCTAGAGAGAATGGGCGATCAAGCTAGAGAGACCGTGAGGTAAAAGGCCAATGGGAATATCAAACATATTATGTTGTAGATAAGGGAACAAAAAGATTATGGGGGAATGAGACTCCACGACCAAAATAAAGTGCTAGGATATATTATAATAATATAATATATCATTAATACATGAAGTAAGGGGGGCACCATGCTTATAAAAGGGCGGTTCCCATATTCAATGGATCATGGATTAGTAGGGACAAGTGTCCCTCTTTAAGATCCTAGAGGGTAATTGGAGACTTGTTAGGGAAGTAGAAAGTCTTCGAGATTTGAGACTCTAAATATTACTAATTGACTAATATAGGGGTTTATTGGGGGATGCGAGCATGTCGTTTGGAGGTTCTTTGATTTTGTATAGTCTTGGCTATGTGAAGGTTTCGAGGGAAAGTGAAGACCTATGAGTGAAACATGAACTCCTGGAGCCAAGGTTTCTAGACATATGTGGTTGATTGATATATAGACCCTAGAGATAAAAAGAAAATCCAACGGAATATAAGTGTGGAGAAGGGGGTGCACTACTTGGGTGTGGGGTTGATGGGGGATATGAACTTGTTTCTTCTAGGTTATAAAGTTTGGTAGCTTTGATGATTATGTTTGGTACAAGACATGTATTTGGCTTGAGAAGCCAACTCCAAGTGGATTCACAACCCCAAAATGCGGACGAAAAACCACTAAGAGAACTGTATAACCATGGTCTACGAAAGGTTCCACATCTAAGGTCTACATCTAGTTGGTGAGTTTACCAAATAAGTGCTTCAAACTTGTTATGTGCATTCTTATGGATTATCTAGCATGTATTTTAATATTATATCATGTGAACCATGTTATTTATGTCCATCGTACATGTTAATCTGTTTTATGTTAAGTTATGTGTGGGCATTATTATGTTCATTTCGTATCAATCTAATTATGAGTGACATTGCCCCAATTGAGCAGTTGGGGGATGTTATAAGTGGTACCAAATCCTAGGTTGCAAAAATGGGCTTGCATGGTCTGAAGATAGGAAAACGAGGGCATGTTTGGATATTCCTTCTTCTCCATTATAAAGCCACTCAGTAGAGTTCGTAGGTTTCTAAATTCTATGGAGGATGGTCATAGATACGTATGCCAAATAGAGGATTCATATGTCATATGCCAAGCGTTTGAAAAAAAAATATTAGTAAACTCTGAACAATTTCTCTCACCCTAGTTAGAGAATCCATTGATAATTCATGTTGTAACACTTCCATATAAATATCTATAACTTTTACAGAGTGCTCTAGAGTATGGATTTGTCATGGATTTATGGATCAAAGGTTGCATAATTGCATATTTTTTTCTAGGGAAACCTATCATGCTAGTTGGAATATAGGTAGAACCACTACAATTTCTTTTAAAGTATGTGGTTCACCATCTAAAGATTATTGGAAAAAGTCAAAATTTCCACATGCAACTATCTTCAAGTCGCAAAAATCATATAAATATTGTGTTGAAGAGACATTTAAATATTTTCCACCATATTCTCTTACATTGATTGAGGTTCTTCTCAATATAGAACTTGATTTAAATTCAACCCTAAAGAGGGATTTATTTACCACCAAGCCACTTTATTTGATCCTCCAATTCCTCTACATATTGGAATTGATGGAGGTACCACTTCTCTCATTATATTATCAATAATTTGGGCCTTCTCATTCTAGTCCATTTTCAGATCCATTTTCTAATTCAATATAGGGAAATAATTAGAATTAGGATGACCTATAGATGGATCCAGATCACCCATCATGCTCCTCAAGGGCCATAATCTCTATTTTCAAAAAGCATCAAACCTAAGCACCCTGACTTGAAGAAAATTTGTCCAATTTATCTAGTTTAGTAATCAATGCAAGAATTAATTCTGGTACAAATACACAGGAGGACCATAGTGTCACGTGGAAACATAATAATATTGATGAAGTAGATTTTTCAAATAATAATGGGAAGCATGAATCTCTTGAAGATGTAGAACATACTAACAAATAATATTGGACTCATTTTCAACAACCAAAAAAATTAAAGGTTTAGATGGTTATCACTTATATGATTTGTGAGCAACTCACCATCGAAAAGATGAAAGGGTTGCTAGTAAAAAAGCTACCATGAACTAGAAAGGTTATGGTTCTCAATGGGAAAAAATACATTACATAGGAACATTGCTTCTACCTCCTGGAAATTTTGATCAAATTTTGAATGATAGACATGTTCAACATGTTATGCGTATAACTCAAGAAGACAAGGGTAGAACACACAGAAGGAAGTACCATGCGGTGTGTGAAATGAGGATTAATACCACTCATAAGGAATCAACCCAAATATCTTCCCCTTAATTTACACTCTCATGGATTCTGATAGATGAAAAGACCTAAAACGTGGTATGGGAATCCAAGAATTTTTAAATAAAAATAAGATTGGTTGAAGGTATTTGTAGGAAATGACCTTGTATCCTTGTATACCAAATTGTGGCGGTGGCCTTGTTAATATGTATGTGAAATGTAAGTGCATAGAGAATGTGTGTGAAGGGTTTTTGAAATTTTTTTCAATAGATAATTTGCATGAAGTGTTTGAAAATATACACCAAAGGCATTCATATCTCTATTCTTAAATTTCCCACTGGATCCATTCTATGTTCCCTTCACGGAAGAAAATGATATATATATATATATATATATATATATATATATATATATATATATATATATATATATATATATATATATATATATATTATGAGTAACAATTTCCACTCAAATACTAGAGATTCACAACTCAACATCAACTAAACTTAAAAGAAGTTGCGTTGAAATATCCCAGGAAAAATGGGGCATACAACAAAGAATTGGAGAAGTCTCTTTTGTTTCGAAATATTTTTACGACTATTTTCACAGCCTATGTGATACTCCATTTTCTATAGATTATGAATTTTGGTTAAAATTTTTAAGTAGAGTACTTGCAATGACATGGGAATATGATTTACTGTAGTGCTTGTTCAGTGAGGATTGATGATGTGGAAAACTCCCCGTGGACCTCTCCAACATCTTTGGCTTGAAGAAATACATATTTTTAATTTATTTTTGACTAATTGTAATGTTTTTGGATCATACAACTTGATTTTAAGGTCAAATATGTGGCATATATCATGTATTTGGAAATATTATTTCATGTATATAATTGAAAAGTATGGAGAGAAGTTTTTGTGTCTAAAGAAACTATTTTTGGTTTTCCACTAGGCACATGTACCTATTTATCTAGAGTCTTTCCACTTTCAAATATAATATATTCCACATGACTACCATGGGTCAATAATACTAATGTTTTGTTAGCCTAACATCGTTAAAAGTTGTTGAGGGAATATCTTTTCTTTCACTTAGGTTCTTAAGTACCTACACTAATCTTAGAGGCCTATAAATCCTTATTGAATAAATCTATCATGAGTTCTACTAATCATTACCATGCCCATAATTGATGGTTTTTTTTTTCCAAATTGAAGATGACCCTTCCCCAAACATATCTATAAATTTTCATCATTTTTGTGGATCCTTCCCATCCCTAAGATTTATTATGCATTTTTTTAAAAGAGAAGAGGATAAGTTGATAGAATATAGAGAGCAATATGACAACACTAATACAGTGAAATAATTAACAAATAAGATATAACCAATCCAAAAAATTATTGACCTTGAAGATGGTAGTTCATTAATTCATAAAATACATATCTATACATGTAGGCCTTTCTAACAGAAGTCTAGATATAATTATCTTTAATAAATATATAAAGTGTGTCTATTTAAATATAATTAATTTTACATAGTCAGCCTTAACGATTATAGTTCTAAATCTTTCTGTATAACTAGTAAGAGAAATTAGACTATATACAAATCCCCTTAATTTCAACTATTGCAACTAGTAGCACGTAAAAATGTCTCATGCTAATTGTTTGGTGAAAATGTATGTCAATTGGTATTGAGAGAATAAATGTTTAATTTTATGATGAAACACATGATTGTTGAATAGTAAAATGTTTGATCTATTGTCACAAGAGATGAGAGACTACTCCTCCTCTTCACTTGCAATATTAGTTAAGGTTATTCTTAGTAATACTACATGACATTTAATTGATTTCGGCTTGACCTGTTTATGTAGCAGCTACATACTCAGTTTCGGCTAAATATATTGGGGCAATGGATTGTTTCTTGGATGTTCATGAAATGAAATATAAACCTAAGTGGAATACGTAATTTGAAGTATTTTTCGAATAAGAGATGCTTCCTGCAAAATCATTATCTGTTTACCCAATGTGAATTTAGAAGTAGGCTCTCAAACTCCATAATATTTTATACATATAATGTATCTTATGATACCTTTTCCAACCTTCCAATGAAAGCATTTGGGATACTCCATGAACCTAAAATTAAAGTTACTCCATATATTGATATAGAATGTAGTAGTTGTAATATATATGAGGTCTCCTACTAGTCTTTCATATAAATTAGAATTAGTTTTTTTATCCTTCATCTACTTTTCTTAACTTTTCACTTGTTGCAATTATTGTATTTTTTACCTTACTTATGTTCAATCTATATGTTTTCAAAAAAATAGTTTCATTATTTCACCAAGAAATAAGAATATCTTGTGTATATTGATCAACTTCAATCCCAATAAATTTATTCATAATAACAAGATTAGTGATTTCAAATTCTATCTTCATGGATGCTTTGAAATGAACAACTTCAAATTTCCAATGTATATCTTATCATCAACAAAATTTACTACAACGAGAATATTAATTTGTTGATCTGTTTTAGTATAAAATATGGGTGAACATATTCTTTTGTTGATCTTGTTATTGAGAAAATAGGAATTAGAGTGACTATAATAAGTTAGCATACAAATATTTTTTCAGTTTATAACCTTGTACTCTGGACCGTTAACCTCAAATCCTAGTGCTTCATTCACATCGACTTACTCTCTAATTTATTTTTAAAGTTGATTTAACATCCATTTTATGATCATACCTAAAATTCCAAAACTACTCTAACTTTTCTAACCTTACTATTAGAGAAATGACTTATCCATAATGAATTGTTTAATATATTCTTTGTAGCTTTTCTATATTTATATTTTTTATATTTTTTTTCATGCTAGTAGATATTAAATATCTAAAGTGTGGTTTTTATTAATTACATTAGTTTCTTCATTCATATATTGAACCCATTATTCTTCATCCATTACTTATTCAATGATTATTGGACATGATATGAGAGAAAAATATGATTTATAATCATCAACTTGTCCATAAATTTCTCTTAGACTTCTCATTTTTTTTTTTCCATAGAGAGGCTATTGTGGGATCTAAATGATCATTGGAAGAAGTAATGTGTATTTTTTGAATTTCTTTCCTTGAAGATTGCCTTTCAATTTGTGTCCATGGAAGTCTGGGTTCTTGTTGTCATGTAGCATCCACTTATTGATCCACTTCTAGAAAAGGAATCTAACTTTGAACAATTTTATTAACTTGACCATCCCATTATTAGTGTTCTTGGGATTTATAATTATTTCTTACTAAAAACTTCATACTAAAAATATTTTATACTTTGTATTATTTATAATGATCATTATAGCCAATAAATATACATTTTCACTTATGTCACCAGGAATCTTTCTCAACTCATATGGACCATTTTCATAACCTACAAAACTAAAAAAAAATTAATTGTATCACATTTAATTTCATTCCACTCCAACATTATTTAGAAATTTCTACTCCAAAATATTGGTTGTAGATTGACATATTATATATATTGAACAATTAATAGCTTCTTCCGAAAAATAGTTTGACATATTTTTATCCTTGAGCATACTTATATCCATATTCATAATGGTCATGCTATTCCTCTTAGTTACTCCATTTTGATGTTTAGTGTATAATATAAACAAAATTTTAATTTAATTATTCCTACAAAACTATACAAATCCTTTCGAATCATATTCACTGATCTGAAAACGAATGCTATTTAATGTACTCCTAGTTTCATTTCAGGTATAAACTTTTTGTTGCATTGTTTTACTTATCCTTCATGAGTTTGTTTAAGAGAATGTAATTGGAAAACAATGTACTTAGTGAAATTATGAGTTTTTCATAATATTAAAAAAGCATAATTTTAAACGACAGAAAAAAAGAAATAGTATACACAACAAGCACATATAACAGAGCTTAACATAGAGAATTTTGATAAAGGAGTTCACCCCTCCTAGGCTACATCTCCTTGGTCCAGCTTCAAAATGTGACCTTTTTATTAGCTTCAAGTGTGCTCAAATTTTTGTTACAAGCTTCAGAGCCTCATGGAACCTATTCCAATGAGTTCAAAACATCATAATCACCCAAAAATGACTATTTTTTTGCTGAATATGGACTCAAGATGCTCTGCAAATGACCCCAACACCTGGTGGCCCTAGCCTTCAAAAATATTCAAATGCAATAAAAAACCCATAGATGAGCTTTTATATCTCTGAAAACTAGTTAATTGGCTTCATAATGCTCAAATTATTAAAGAATGACTCTTCATTCACTGAGAATGGTCGCAAATTGAGCCTTATACACTTTTTCCCAATATATCCTAGGACAACTCTACTAAATGTGGAGAACTATAGTTAACTGGAGTTCAATTAGGGTTGACTGCCAAATTTGGCGTGCCCTTATCCACTCAGCCAATAAAGCTATTCATTAAAAGTTATGGTTAGGGCAGTGGCCACATGCGTACCCCCAACGGTTAAGTGGCTTATACGTTAGTGGAAACAAAAGAATACAATATCAGAGTTTCATTAAACATACATACATTTGCGATCAACATCGGATCCCTTTTATGAGACTTTGCAATATCAAACAAATTCGCAATCGTAATACAGGGTACATCACAGATCGAGAGACACACAATCTTGTAGATCGCACGTTGCGTAATATAAAAGATACCCTTAATGTTTAAATAATACAAGTGCCGACGCAAAGTTGCAATCGCATCACCACATCAAAATTCAGTAGAAATACCTTTTCGTAGATGACATGATTTAAGATTTTTCATATCGTAAATCTTAAGCCATCACTCTTTGGATTATCGCACATATAACTGGTCGCACTTTGCAAGTTTAACATTATACCATTAAACCTTATTCCTTGCAAACTACGAAGTCGCTTCCCGTGCACTACGATATCCACCATTGGTTTTGTCCTTGATCCAACGATCCTCTCTATCTCTCCACCTCCTCATTTTGCATCATAGGTTTAATAGTTTAACTTTGCGAAACTATTTTAACGGTAAACTCTATTTTTTGCAATGTGCGATGTTTCTCAACTGTGATGAGACCTCTCCCATTGATCTCCAACTCCTGCTCCTGCGATCTAATCACCATTGTTCAACCCTCGTTGTTGACTGTATCATGACCATCCGTTCCACCTGCAAAATTATGACGACTCTGCAATCCCTAATTCTATATGTAGATTTGAAGACTCCATGAGAACCACCAATTTAGATCCCACTCTGCTGGTCAATTGATTCCAAACTTGTTTTTTAAATTGAAAAATAGGCCATAATTCAATCATAGAATCTTAGAATTTGATGAAACAAGTTGCGTTGGAATCCTGATGACGATCTCTACGCTCTCTTCTTGGTTTGAAGCATTTTTCAGCATTATGAAATTTTAGCTAATTTTAGGCCTTCATCCAAATTCTGATCACACCTTCCCACTGATGGGCTTTTTGACCCACAAAAGCTGATAGTTATCTTCTTGAGCTTCAACGCTCTTCTGCTTTCAAGTTATACCAACTTATTTTACTTGACAATTATTTCTTGACAATTATCTTGACATGCCTCGTATTAGAACAGGCTATGTCTCTCAACCACTATTCTATGGCTATTGTTGAACCACTTCAACATTGCTGATTGTTGTTGAATGATACATATCCAAATGTACCACATCAATCTCAATGTGCTTGGAAAATTGTTAGCCTTCCCACTAAGAATGAAGTCCCTCTTGCAACAAAGGCATATAAGCTTCTTCTTGGAAATCCTCTTATCCAAATTAAGCTTGCAATATGAGTGAACTCTTGGTGTCAACACAAGGAACCAGCTTGTTCTGAAATGGCTAAAAATCACTTCTCATATACTCCACTTCTCACTGAATGGACATCAAACTTCCTGCGACATCTTGTCACAAGAAGATATAAACAATCTTGAAAAGAAATTTTTATGCAAGAATTTGAAATGATGACTATTTTTTTTCTTTTCTTCTTCAAAACAATGACTGTCACCTCCTGTAACATCAATTACATGGTAATATTATTACACATTGGTGTATCAAATATTAACCCACAATCAACAAACACCATCAAATAAAACATAAGTCGATCAACATAATCGACAAACATAGTCGACAAAAAGCATGCAGCATCAACAACACAAGTCGATAGGAAATATGCAACAGAATTGACATAAATCGATATGAAGTGTGTTTGACACAATCGACACAATTCGATAAACATATGTGGAGTACAATCGACACAAGTCAAATTTCCAAGATATATATTGACAACACGCATGCATGTATCTATTTGCAATGAACTTATCACAAGTCCTCCTTACACATACAAAATCTCATGCATATGTACACTCTTCAACTCTTTTTTTCAAGTACAAACAAGTACATAAACCTAAAACATTTGAGTGATCATATAAGAGCTGAACTAAGTGATAAATTGTTGAAACATAAATGAGTGACATACCCATGTTTTACACCATCTTGGAAAACATTTTTGCAACAAAAATAAATTACTTCAACAAAACAACATTCACATGAAATCTTGCATCATACAAGTTGTAATAATCTACTACAACTTGTCATACTTTCAAAAAAAATTCATGCACACATAAGGCTGAAATTTTCATCTATGTACAAAGGAAATGCATGCCTTACTTAGTCAATAAATTGAGCTATTTCCTACCAAACCACATCAATGGAAATTTTTCCTGCTGAACATCCTCTTCTTGTGAATCATCTTGACTCACATCGATGATTGAATCTAGTATTCCATTCTCATCAACCATTTTCTCCACTTTCTTCAAATGCTTGGGATGAGTGGTTGGATGTAGTGTCCAACATTGGGCAATGAGATGTCCCTTCTTCTGACAATAAGTGAAAATCTTTTGCATCTTCTGTTCAAGTCCCCTTTGATTTGTTGTTTCCTATATGCTATCATTCTCTTCCAACATCTTGAAACCTGATGGCTATAAAAACCATAATATGAACAACAACATTTTCTCCCATTCATGCATGCAGATTTGTGATGCTTAACATAATCATAAAAAACATGATTATATGAATAATTATACCTTGAATGTTTCTTTGAATGTCCATATTTATCACCTTCTTGAGAAGATGAACTTGAAGAGGTCCCTACTCTATTTTGAAGACCAACAACAATTTTCATGTCCTTAGAGCTATCACAACTCTCTTGTTCACCATAAGATGCATGTCTACAAGCATCATGTTGCAACATGGGTTTCAAACAATTGCAATCATGTTGACTATAAAATTTACTTTTTTGAGGTTTTGAACCTACAACAAAAGTCCTTCTTCGAACTGTTTCAAGTGCCTTCATGGTTTTAGAACTTTCTCCATAAAATTTTCCATAGCTAAGACCAAAATACTTAGCCCTTTCCTCAACCATAATTGGCTCAACTATGCCTTATGCATGTTTTCATAATCCCTTACCTTCATAGCCCATTTTGATCATCAATTTGGACCCTATTCCTCTAGTGTGTTTTTCAAATGAACCTACACATTTATCTTGAGAGGAAATTTAAGGGCTAAGGCTTCTTTGGCATCATGGAGCTGAATATCCATCTCATGCATCTTTTGAAGAAGTTCTTGATTCTCTTTCTGCAAAGCAACCAATTTATCTTGAATTTTAGTGTTCTCCCACATATCTTCATACAAATGTTGCACCATATCTTTCATGATGTATAAGTCCTACTTCATTTCTTTATCAAAGAGTCTTGCAAATGAGGATGGTTTAGAATCACAACTTAATGATGTTTTCATGAAAATGTAATGAATTAAAGAGATTCAAAACAATTCACAAAGCTTCAGGCCCTGATATTTTGGTTGTAGATTCAAGCTCAATATTTGTAACTTGTATCTCTTCAATCACTTTAGCCTCCTATGAAAATAATTCCTCTTGTGCTTCAAGTGTTGCCTTGATTGGTCCTTTGGGTAACGATGATGCCTTCAACCTTATTCCTTCTTGTCCTAACTTCAGGACTACCTATCAGTAGCTTCCCTTCTCATATAGTAATATCAATCTTGTAAGCATCAGTAAATTTTCACTGTTAAAACCCTTCAATTAAAACAAGAAAGAAACTCGGAGCTCCAATGCCAACTTGATCTATAAATGAATGCTAGTTAATGTTGTGCTAGTTTCACTTCAGATATAAAATTTTCTTTACATTTTTTTACTTATCCTTTATGAGTTTGTTTAAGAGCATGTAATTGGAAAACACTGTACACTTGGTGAAATTATGAGTTTTTCATAAGCTTAAAAAAGCATAATTTTAAATGGAAAAATAGAAGCAATAGTAAACACAACAAGCACATATAACAGAGCTTACCATATAGAATTTTGATAAAGGAGTTCACCCCTAATGGGCTACATCTCCTTGGTCCAGCTTCATAGTGTGACCTTTGTATTAGCTTCAAGTGTGCTCCATTTATTTTACAAGGTTCAGAACCTCTTAGAAGCTATTCCAATGAGTTTAAAACATCATAATTACCCAAAAATGATTATTTTTTGTTGAATTGGACTCTAGATGCTCTGGCAATGACCACAACACTTGGTGGCCCTAGCCTTCAAAAATATTCAAATGCACTAAAACACCTGTAGATGACCTTTTTTTCCTCTAAAACCTACTTCAATGGCTTTAGAATTCTCCAATTAGTCAGGAATGACTTTTCATTCACTCAGAATGGTCAAAAATTTATCCTTCTACACTTTTTCCCAATATCTCTTAGGAAAAATCCACTAAATGTGGAGAACTCCAATTAACTGGAGTTAAATTAGGGTTGACCGCCAAATTTGTGCACCCTTATCCACTCTGCCAATAAAGCCGTGCATTAAAAATTTTCATTAGGGCGGTGGCCACATGCACACCCCCAACCATTAAGTGGCTTATAGGTTAGAGAAAACAACATAATACAATATCGAAGTTTCATTAAACATATATACGTTCGCGATCAACATCGGATCCCTTTTACGGGACTTCACAATATCGAAAAAATTTGCAACCAAATAATACAAGGTACATCACAGATCAAGAGACATATAATCTCACAAATCGCACGTCGTGGAATATAACAAATACCCTTAACGTTTAAACAATACAAGTGTTGATGCAAACTTTTGATCACATCGCCACATCACAATTCAGCCAAAATAACTTTTCGCAGATCGCAGGATTTCAGATTTAGCATATCAAAAATATTAACCCATCTCTCTTCATCTTATCGCACATGTAACTCGTCGCACTTTGAAATTTTAAATTTATACCATTAAACCTTATTCCTTGTGAACTACGAAGTTGCTTCCCGTGCGATACGATCTCCACCGTTGGTTTGGTCCTTGATTAGATGATCCTTGTTATCTCTCCACCTCCTAACTTCTCATCATAGGTTAAAAAATTTAACTTTGAAAAAATCTTTTAACAGTAAAATATTTTCTGTGTGATGTGAAATGTTTCTCAACTGCGGTGAGATCACTCCCGTTGATCTCCACTGTTGCTTCTGTGATCTAATCACCACTGTTCATCTCTCGCTATTGACTAGATCACAGACATCCATTCTACCTGGAGAATTTCCACAGTTATGAAATCCCCGATTCTATATGTAGATTTCAAGACTCCATGACAGCCATCAAGTCAGATCCCACTCTGCTGGTCGATCCGGTTTTGAACCTAGTTTAGAAAGTGAACAACAGGCCATAACTCAATCATACGAACTCAGAATTTTATGAAACGAGTTTCGTTGGAATCCCGGTGACTAGATATACACTCTCATCTTGGTTTGAAGAATTTTTTAGAACTTTGAAATTTTAGCTAATTTTAGGCCCTGATCCAAATTTTGATCACTCACCACCTCCATTTGATCTAAGTGCCTTAATTTACTTCCCACACTATTTATATTCAATGTATTTTAATTCTCTATTTTTTCAAAACACTTTTGATTTGTTTTTGACAAAACATACCCATGATTTGCAGTTAAAATTATTAATAAATGATAATAAGTAAAAATGACCACCTATTAGTTTTATTTTCATAAGACCATAGTGATATGTGTGTAATTATTGAAGCGATTCTTCTTCTCCAGAAGAATAAGTTCCTAGAAAACTATTTCTATGGTGGTTAGCTAGAATACAATTCTTATAAGACATGTCTTAAAAATATATCTTAGGGGACCTCTAACGATAGATTTATTTTGTAAAAGATTAATATTATAAAAAAAATGACCATATATAATATGCCATAAACATGAGTAATCTAATCTTCAAAAACTCAATGCATATGACTTTGATTGATTAAATTCCTCATTGTTAATGGGAGCATTCTATTTTTGGGGAATTTTTATTTTTCCAATTAGTCTCCTACTAGGTGGCTCAACTATAATGGTACATAAGGTTCCTTTAAGTATTACATCATTCACATTTTGAGTTAATGTCCCTACACTAATCATAATATGTTTGATATCAGGTACATAACAAACATTTAAAATTTCCTTCTTCTCATCTTGATTGGTTGAAATAGAGGTTGTTCCTTTTTATTGAACATTTATTAGATAATAATATTCTAATTTTTATTTAATTTTGAATGAATTATCTAAAATTAAGAGCATTTTTTTTTACCTATCATGTCATTGTTTCCTCCACTATCCATCAATTAATTGAGATTATTATTGTTGCATGCTTGAGTTTCTTAAGTTGGAAGGAACATAGATTCAAATGCATCTTCATCATTATTTTTTCACATTGACTCCATCTATATTCATATTAGTTTTATTTATCCTACATTCACTTCCATAATGACAAAAATTTTAATAGCAATAATGTTACGTCCCTATAATACTAGTGTATTCCCATTATTTTTATTGTTAGCGTAGTACCCTATTGTTATTGTTGCGCCCTTAAATTATTATTTTTATGTAGGAGTTGTTTATATTGTGACCCCTTAGAATTCTATATATACAAATGAGGTCTTATCATTTGTATCATTTAATAATTTTTCATTTATGTGATGTAAAGGAGGTTTCCCCCTCGAAGAGACTAATTTTGAATTCTTTGATTTGTATCTTAGGTGATATAGTTACATAACATTTGGTATCAAAGATTTGGATTCTAGGATTTTTATGTTGCAAACAGATCTTGGCTCACTATATTTTCGGAGATATGGTCCGAATAATTTAAGGGTTTTGCATGCCCTAGAATTTCTTCTCATATAGGCGCCCTTGGAAGATTCATCATAACTTACCCTACGATCATAGGATTTTAATTTTATAAAAATGACTCATGCTGCACATATTATAGTATTTCTTGTATCATTTTTAGGGAAAAAAGTGGGAAAAATGAAACGTGGCACCCCTTACAAGTTCGCTCTACTGAACTAATCAATAATCAAGCCACCGTGGGAGATTGAGCATTACTTTACCTTGAAGAAACCAAATTTCATATTACTTGTGGAATTGGAAAGAAGACACATAGGGCTACCATAAGAGTGAATTTAGACCTTGGACATACAAAAATAGAGATACAATAGCTTCAATATCGAGCTCCTAAAAATCAAGAAAAAGGTGTGCATTTTTCTTAATTTTTCATAACTTTTGTTTGAAAAATCAAATGTGAAAGTTAAAAGGAATAGTTAAGTATAGATATCATTTTTTGATTCTAAAATTCCTCAAAAAAAAAATGGACACATCTATTAAGCAACCAGGAATCTCTTCGATGATGCATGAATAAGAGGAAGAAATGAACCATGATATATCAAATTTACGAGACCAGCCGCAACAAATTTCGCTCTTGAAAAAAGTAACAAAAGATGAGTTGGAAGCTATGATAAATGTTAAGATAGATGGTATAAAAAGGGACATGGGAGTTAAGAAATATGGTATAAAAAGGGACATGGGAGTTTTGAATGATGACTTAAAAGAATACCTGGAAGCAATGATGAATGTATATATAGAGAGGTTGAAGGAAGGTTTGGAAAATTTTCTAGAATAAAGGCTTCACATTAGTGACAATGTAATCCATGAAAATCGTGACGAGGAAAAAAAGAATATGAGTTATGATTTTAGGGACTACAAGGTTTGGTTTAAGAACCACCACATTCCAAAGATCGATATGAGGAATTTTGATGGGAAGGATGCAGTAACATGGATACTATAGATGGAGCAATATTTTGATATCCATGACGTGCAACACACACAAAACGTACACATTGTAACTTTATATTTAGAACCCAATAATTTTGTATGGTATTGAAGGATTTTTTCTCTTAAAATACTTATCACTTGGTCAATTTTTATGGAATAAATGATAACACATTATGAGGATATAAGGAGCAACATATTATTTAGAAAATTGATAAATATCAAACAAAAGGATTCAATGGTGGATGACATTGAAGACTTCCAAAAATTGAATATCAGAGTAATTTATATTCAAGAGGAGCATAGGATTAATATCTTCATAGGGACTTTGAAGGATAATAGATAGTATGAGGTTCACCTTTTGGAACTTGATTCGTGGTGGAAAGAAAATTTGATAACAAAATTATGGCAACAAGGAAGTCTACCACTCACAATTACAAATATGGAAGTGTTGCTACCCCTAGCCTTCCACAATCTAGAAGGTCGACACCACAATAACTAGAGGAAAGAAGAGAAAAAGGGCTTTGTTAAAATTGTGATATAGAATACATAAAGGTCATATTTTTTTGAGAAGAAACTATTCTACATATATTGTGAAGAGGAGGAAGAAAATAAGCAAGAAACATCAAAAGAGGTGGATATAGACTAGGAACCAACCCGTGGTAAAAAATAAATGAATATGACAATTTCTTGCAATGCATCAGAAGGAATTACCACCAATGAAACACTAAATATAGAAGGATATATGAAGAAGAAAAAAGTAATAGTGTTGATTAATTGAGGTAGTACTCATAAGTTTATTCATTATAAGATATCCAAAGAATTGAATTTTTTCCTATATCCAACATGAGAGTGTCAAGTGATGGTTTCAAATAGAGGAACTCTAAATTTTTCTATAAAGTGCCATAATAACAAGCTAACAATGGGGGAATATGTATTTAGTATTCCAATGCTTTCCATTACAATGGGTGGTGTTGATGTTGTACTAGGAGTCCAACGGTTACAATCTTTGGGGATGATATGTTTTAATTTTAAAGAACTTTTCTTCAAATTCTTTTGGAAAGGAATAGAAGTTGAATTAAGGAGTATTGGAGGGAAAACATGATAAGTAATTATCTCTAAGGGCATGAAACAAATTTTTAATAAATAACAACAAGGCGTAATTCCAAAATTATTCTCACAAGATGTTCAAACTTCATAATCATATATTTCTCTAGATATCCAAAACATCTTTGACAATCATTCCAAGGTATTTGAGACTCCCAAAGGCCTGCCTCCTATTCCTGATCATGATAAAATTATTTTGGAAAGGAATAGAAGTTTAATTAAGGAGTATTGGAGGGAAAACATGATAAGTAATTATCTCTAAGGGCATGAAACAACTTTTTAAGAAATAACAACAAGGCGTAATTCCACAAGTATGCTCACAAGATGTTCAAACTTCATAATCATCTATTTCTCTAGATATCCAAAAAATCTTTGCAATCATTCCAAGGTATTTGAGACTCCCAAAGGCCTACCTCCTGTTCCTGATCATGATCATGATATTAATTTTATTTGATGAATTGTTCCTATAAACATCAGACCTTACAGATATACATATTTCCAAAAGGGTGAAATTTAACATATGGTTGCAAAAATGCTAGAGGCTAGTATAATTCAACCTAGTCAAAGTACTTTATCTTCTACAGTAGTATTGGTTCACAAGAAGGATGGATCATGGCATATGCATAGAGAATATATGGAGCTCAAAAATCTCACTATTAAGGATAAATTTACCATTCTTTTCATTGTTAAATTTATGGATGAATTACATGGAGGTTTTTGCTTCACCAAGTTGGATCTTCATTCAGGTTATCATCAAATTTGAATGAATATTGAAGACATTCTAAAAACAAAATTTATAAATCATAAGGGTAATTATGAATTTTTGGTCATGCCTTGTGGCCTTACTAATGCACCTTCGACATTTCAAAGTTTAAGGAATTCCATTTCAAAATCCTTCCTTAAAAAAATTGTTACTATTTTTTGATGATATACTCATCTACACCAAGTCTTGGAAGGATCATCTTCAACATGTTGATAGGGTGCTCAAACAATGGGAGGACAAACAATTATATGCAATAACCTCCAATTATTTCTTTAGAGTACAAGAGGTGGAATATTTGGGTCATATTGTATCTCATGAGGGTATTAAGGTAGGCCCTAAAAAAATTAAAGCCATTAAGGAATATAAAATTACCAGAACCATAAATCATCTTCTAGGATTTCACTACTTCACAAATTATTGTCGCAACTTTGTTAATAATTATGGGAGAATAGAAACACCTCTAATAAAATTAATAAAGCCTAGATGCATTTTCTTGGACTCCATAAGAAGCTAACGCATTTGAACATCTTAAAGAGGTAATGTGCCAAAAACTGATCTTCACTACCACTAACTTCACAAAAACGTTTATGTGAAATGTCATGCCTCAGGAAATGAAATTGGTGTTGTTTTAATGCAACAAGAAAGTCCAATTTCTTTTGAAAGTTGTCCAATCAAAGGAAAGTATTTACAAAAACCTATTTATGAGAGGGAAATGTTGAAAATAATACATGCAATAAACCAATGGAGACCTTACCTAATGGGAATACACTTCAAGGTAAAAATGGATCATGATAATATTAAATGCTTATTGGAAATAAAATTATCTTCAGATGAGCAGAAAATATTAGACACAAATATGTTGGGTTATGACTTTGAAATCATCTCCAAAAAAGGGAAGGAAATTTTTTTTGTGGATGCTATCTCAAGAAAGGATGAGGAAGTGGAAGAATTTCTTTGTTCCATTTCTATTATCCAATTTTATTGGATAACTAAAGAAAGGGATGAATGGAAGAATGACAAAGAGATGTGGACACTCATTCAAAAGTTGCAGTAAGATCCTAGTACATTTGATACATTTAGCTGGAAGAATGATTGATTATGGTACAAATATCACTTATATATTTCTAAGAATTCCTAACTCAAGTGTAATATTATTTTGGAATTGCACACCTCCCCCTTAGGAGGGAACTCAGGATTTGTAAAATCTTACCACAAGGTCAAGAAGGAAGTTTTTTTGGCTGCTCGTAAATCGGATATTCATATTTTTGTGGCATAATGTTTGGTTTTACAACAAAAAAAAGTTCATAAAATTAAGACCCTTGGTCTGTTACAAACTTTATCCATTCCAAATCAATGTTGGTAGGAGGTCTCAATAGATTGTATCACATGTTTACCAAATTCTGAATGAAATATTGTCATCATGGTGGTAGCATATATGTTACACAGGAATTTGTCACCGTCCCTGCCATTCCCCATCCCGCACATTGGAGGGCTCATTCCATGACCTGTGAGCAGAGAGAGGACTTGAAAATACTTTCATTGCATCCCTCTGAAGATGAGCTTTCATTGCCCTGAAGACATCTCCCTGCAAAAAATCCTAAAAATAGCTCTTTTTCCATTGGCGCGGTTCCACAGTTCAGCCCTCACGCCAAGGGGGCAAATCTTCCAAAGAGGGCGCGCCAATTGGCGTTCTGTCATAGAGCCACACCCACGCCAACCATATTAAGAGGTGTTTTAAAAAAATAAATGGCGGAAGTTTCGTCCTAACTGATCCAGGAACTGATATCTATCTTGATTTGGGAGGTTTGGCTACGGATTTCCATAGAGAGGAAGTGGTTTGCCACCTCTCATGGAAGTTTCCTTGATGATAGGGCCAATCCCATAATTATAGGGATCCCAACTCCCCTTCCTCCATATATAAAAGATTTCTCATCTCCTTTGCAAGCTAGTTCCCAAGAGCTTTCACATCCTTATGCTGCAAGAGCCTTCTTGATTCCCTTAAGGCCAAATCCAAGCAAGGAGACTATTGCCAAGTATTTGGAGAGAGAGGCTTGTCCCACCATTGACAGGCTTTATGAAGACATGTTTTGTTGACGACCTGCCAAAGGAGAGTGTTGCGTCAAAGCTATGGTTGTATTCTTCTTTTGACTCATTAATGATAAGCGACTATTGGTTATGGTTCCACTCTTGTTCTTGATTATTTTCATGAGTTATGTCCTCTTCGACTGACATATAGTTGTATATATTGGATTTTATGCTTGCGTTTGTATTGTTGCTTGCACGTGCATGTGTCCGATTGCGGAGATCGTGAGGATTGTGATCTTCCAGGGCAAAGGAACGGGAGCACCACCTCTTCTACAAACGACAACGTTGGATTCCAGGTAAGCCTTCATCGCAAGTCAGTTTATTTGCAATTAGGAACCTACACTGTAGCGTGTTTGATTGTTGCTAGACCCGATCTGGGCTAGTAGGGATCACCTCTGTCCGCAGAGGGGATTTACCTCTTCAATAATTTGGCGACTCCACTAGGGACTCAACTTGTTGTTTGATTTGTAAGCTATAGATGGAGCTTGAAGTACAGCCAGATAGCCTTTGAACGCTTTTGCTCTGCATTAGCGGAGTAGATCAACGTTGCTTCAGTCAATCTCCGGTTTAGTTTACGGACTGAACAACTTGGATTATTGTCTTCTCTTTTCGGTCAGTTTCTTGTCCTTGCTTGCTTGGTCAGCTCTTTGGACTGGTTTTTCTGTTTTTTTTGCTTTGTTTTAGCCTTGTCATCACTTGTCTGTGTCTGAGATTGCTTGTTTTTCATTTTCCCATAGTAAACTCGGCTGGCGCGCTTTTTAGTGTGACAGTCGAGCCCATTGGCGCAGATTGCTTGTGTATCACCCACGCCATTTTCTTTCTGGCGCTAATTTCAAGCTCATAGTCGCACCAATCCTGTGAGCTATTAGGGTTTGCTGTGTTTCATGCTTTCTGGGACTGACTTGTGATTTTGATCTTGTTTTTTCGGCTGTTTGAGTGCACTGGAGCCTAGTTTGACTGATTGTAACCTCCATCCTTTGGTTTTTTTCCTATTTCTTTCGATTTTGCATTTGAGCCCTAGGGCATCTAGGTGCTTTTGTGAGTCGAGCCTCCCTTGGGATTTTCTTGGTTTTCATTCGTTCAGTCAACTTTGGGATTGCTTCCTTGCATTCGTTTGACAGTTGTCTATCATTTTATTACGCTTTTTGAGTGACTGATTTCGTTTTCATTCGAATTTCTCTTTGCTTCATTTTGGGCCTAGATTACACGGCTCATTAGTGTCTTTGGGAATTTTCTTGGTTTTGAGAGACTTTTGGTCGATTTGAGATTTGATTGTTTGTGCCATTGAGTGAAATCTGTTTTTTTTTTCTCTCTTATTATCATTTCTCAAATTCCTTCTCATTTGTTTTCGGTTTGTTTAGTGCATCTAGCTCTCAAACATTGAAAATAAAAAATCTCTTTTGCTTTTGATTGATTAGTGCAAATTAAAATATTTTCGGTGTTATTAGTAATTAGTGACTTTGAAGAATTTTTTTTAGTTTCATTAGCTGCATTAGAGATATCAGTGATTGTCTTCTGATCATTTTTTTTGTGTAAAAAGCTCTTAACTCTTCTGTAGCTAGCTTTCATCGAACAAAATGATATATTGTGGCATGTAGTTTTCCATTTAGGAGATTTTTGAGACACCACAATCGTTAGGGCCTGAAAACTGAAATGTAATTGAAGATAAACTTTAAGATTTACTCAATTTACACTAAGGCAGCATTGAAATCTAATGAAACACATCTAGAGGTCTAGGCTAGAGACGTGTTCCGGCGTCTTAAAACCTAGTAGTTGTCGTTCGCCTCTTGGCTTTAGACAGCACTAGTATGGACTTGTGCTCCCCGTACCATCATGTATATAAAGGGAGACCCCACTAGGTTTCAATCCTTTATCCATAGGAAGCTGAGTCTGCTACCCTATACCCGTGATACACAGGACACAGCATTCGGGGAGATTGCCTGCACGTACGGAAAGTCCTTGGTTGATTTCTCTTTCAGTATTGAAACCAAGGTATATATTGTAGTTCACAATTATTTGGTACACCTTTTTTCCTAGTATTCCTAAGTAGTCATTTGATCTTTTCTGACTCCCTAAATTCAAAACGATCACCAAGCGCTTGTCCTTTCATGCTTGTGTCAAATCTGAAAGAGATAGAGTCACCTTTTCAACCGTTTCTCGACTCTTAAAACATGAAATGGTGAAGTTTCTTATTTTTCAATTGGGTAAAAAATTAATCACCCACGATCACACGCCTTGTTAGATTCTGCTTGTTGACCATTTGATTGTGTGCCTTGACTCTTTTTCAGCTCGTGTCTGTGTTTGATATTTTTCTCTTGTCATTACTGCCACAGTGGTGGAACCCTCAGTTTCGTCTACTGGTAGTCCTTATACAGACGATTCATCAGAGGTTTCCCAATCCTCTGCTGAACCACAGTAGCCCATTGTTTCCGAGTTTCCTAACGGGGGACCGGTTCTTTCTGAGCAACCTTTTGGGGGACCAGTTGAGTTCAATTGGCCCTTTTCTGACCCTTGGTCTGAATTGAGATTAGGATCTGATTTCCTTTCTCTTACATCGGGTTCACCTTTTATAGCTGTTGTTTTTCCTCCTAGTCCTCGCCGTCTATTGCAAGATCTAGCGGTAGGCTCAAACATGAGTGATTCTGGTGAGGAAATCCCAACGTCTGGTGAAGACTATCAGCTCTTCCCATGAAGATTATTTCTAGGAGACAAATCTGAACCAGTTGTTATGTCAGCATCCAGTCCCTCATTACCACCATGGTACAGGTCCTTGGGTCAGATCATTTCTGCCGCAGCCACTATGGGAGTGTCAGATCCTTCTCCGAGGCTGGCTGCTCCTTCACCAGGGTTGTCTCCTCAGACACCCGTCACTTCTTTACCTATTTGACCCACTGTCTGTGTGGCTGCTTCTGCACCTGCTGTCACGGCACCCTCCGCGAGGGCCATGCCGCCTCCTGAAGACATTTATTTAGCGACTGCTATGCCGGAGAACATTTCTCCAGAGGAGTATCGGTTGTCCCTACAACAACCGAACCCCGAGGTTGGACCATCCTCCCAGGATCCCAACTGCTCTTATTTTTCACACTATGCATAGGATGGTACACCCGTGTATGCTTTTCCAGGTCAGTATGATGAGCACGGGGACATTTTGCGTCTACCCGCTCCTGAGGCTCACCTCCATGCTCAAGGTTTACCTTATAACCAGGCTTATAACCAGCAAGGGCAACCTTTCCAAGGCCAAACTTTGGGCCAACTTGGCTATCCTTATGACCCACAGGGGCAGCCTGTGCAAGGCTATCTTGCGGGCCAGCAAGGGTCATCGTATGGTCTGCAAGGACAGTATTACAACCCTTCTGGTCAACCTGTGCAGCCTCAGCCGGGGTACCAACCAGGATCAGTCTATGGTCCTGGGGGGCAAATCCAGCCTTCTCAACCTATGCAATCGCAATATCCTATTGTTTCCAACATTGCATATCAACCGGGACCATCCTATGGTCCTGCTCTAGGTCAAACCGGTTACCAGCAACCACCTGGCTCTATTCCTCCACCAGGCCAACCGGCCCATCCGGTACAACCTGGTGTTCCGCCTCTAGGCCAACCGGCCCATCCGGCACAACCTGGGGCTCCTTTAAAGCCAGGTCAACCTGCGCAATCGGCGCAGCCTGTCTATTTGGGTCAACCTGTTCACTCAGGGCAGCCAGCTCAGCCAGGTCAACCTGTTCACTCAGGGCAGCCCGCTCATTCCATTAACCCTGCCCAGCAGCTGATTTATTCGATGCCGCAGCCAAATCAGCAGCTGCGCCCTAGTTATCAGGCTCCACAGGGCTCCACCTATCAACAACTGACTCATCCTCAGGGCGGTTATTATCCTCATGGTCAATATCAACCGAATTATAACCAGCCCCGAGGCTCTCAGTATTATCCTCATCAACCCGGTTCTACCTATACTCAGCAGCCAAATCTAAATGCTGCTTACACTGGGCCGACATATAATCAGGGTCCATACTCTGGTTATCAAGCCCCACACACTAGTTACCAGCAGCCAAATCAGTCTGTTTATACGACCTACACCCCCTACAGTCAGAATCCTACGGGACAGAACCCTTGGGGGCAAGGATATTCCCAACCAGCGTGGAGTACAGGTACCGGTCCTCATCTCGGGCCTAGCATGCCGGTCAATCCGCCATTTCCATTCCTGGCCACCTTGGAGTTGCCGGATGTTTCAAAATTGACCAATGATCCGATTTTTCATAATCCTTATTGGCCTCTGGTTCCTACCAAGATACCAGGTGATTGCCCCAAGTTTGAGGGTAAAGCTGGGGAGGACCCCCAGGCGCATGTAATGACATATCATCTTTGGTGTTCGTCTAACTATTGGGTCGATGATTAAATTCGTCTGTGCCTCTTCCATCACACTTTAACTGGAGCTGCTGCTAAGTGGTACATCGAGTTATCCCGTGGCATCTTCCAAGATTTCAATTCCTTAACCATGGCTTTTCTGACGCACTTTCAGTTACCAGTTCGCTATGAAGCCGGGACACACCTCCTGACTTCTTTGAAGTAGGACAAAGCCACTCACATTTCTGATCACATTCATGAGTGGCGACATCGTCGTAGGCTGATCAAGTTCCATATACCTGATCAGATACTAACTCATTGGTTTACCACCTCGTTTGTTAACAAAATCACCCAAGATATTGCTATGGGAGTGTGTGTAACTGAAGAACAAGCCATAGCGCATGCCCAATATCTGGATCTGGTATATTCATAGTCCAGCACGCTGTACGAGATCTTGCCTGATGCTCCACGGTCTAGAACCTCTTTAGCTCCACCTACCCCAGCGATGGATGGTGTTATTGGTTCCGTGTCTCATAATTCAAAGAAATCTTCGAATGGGAAGCAGAAGTCCAACTCATCCAATAATTCTTCTCCTCCCACTCCCATCGATTCTGGCAAAACTGCAGAGGTTAACGCCATTCAGGCCAATCCTATGGAGAAAACCTCCAAAGGGAAAAACAAGGGCAAAGGTAAATCCAAATCCGACGCCCCAAAGCCAGAGTCCAAATCTCGCACTGAGGATGGTTCTCAACGTAAACCGAAGTACCCCTGCCTCATTTGTGAAGGAGACCATTATACTAAGGATTTTCCATGACGATCTGAAGTTAGTCAACTTCTAAAAGTATCCAAAAGGACTCTGGAAGTTATTAAAGAGCCATTCCCATCTCCGCAGACCCAAATGGTTGAAAAACCTTCACCATCTGCACCATTTGGGTCCCAGGTTTTTATGATGAATGGTGCTGCACCTATTTCTATCGCTACGCATTCGAAGGATTACAACGAATCGCGCCAGGCACCTAGGAAGGCAGTTGTGGATGGACCACCTCCCCCACCTGTCTCCGGTTCGTTGGAAATCGAGAAGCCTACTCTTGAACCTGTTGTGAAGCCACCTTCTAAAGGTGTTTTACGAATATCTTCTTATAATCCGAATGCCGGTGCCACTCAGCACTATAGTATTGTTGAGGATTTGGTATAGGCGCCTTCTGCTATGTCTGCACTAGAAGTTCTTCAAAGTTGTCCTTCGCAACGGAAGGCTTTATTGTCTGCAATCGGTGGCATCGATCCCACCGATTCGAGTCTTCTCACCTTCGATTTATATAATTTCACCCCCCGACTTCCACATCAGATCGCTCTTGTCATTCAAGTCGGGATCAACGGTCTTAACATCCATAGGGCCATTGTGGATGAAGGTGCCTCTACCCGTGTCATGTCGTCCGCTTGCTGGAAGGCCATTGGCTCTCCGGCCCTTTCATCGTCTCCTAATGCCCTAGAGGCATTCGATGGTCGGGAATCCAAACCCCTCGGTGTTCTCGAGAGTTTAGCGATCACTTTACAGGGGAAGACTGTCAATGTAGAAGTAGAAGTGGTTGACGCCAAGCTCAACTACAATATACTTCTTGGCCGTAGCTGGACTCATGCCATGCTATGCGTGTCGTCCACCGTCTTTCGACTTCTTAAGTTCCCTCAGGAGGGAAAAATTGTTACGGTGGATCAGTTGTCCTTCTTCACCTCCACCTCCGAGATCAACGTTCCATACGTGGATCAGATCCTGAATCCCCCTGATAGTGTAGGGCCCGGTCTCTTCAAAGACCCCGTCCTCATGGGTATTTTTCCCGCACCGCCACTGCACACTGCTCAATTTAACATGATCTCCAGGACTGATGACCCCTGGCTCATCCCTGCACCTAAGCAGGTGTTTGAGTTTGGAGAATTGATGCCCTTAAGTCTAGTAGAGATTAGCTACTGTGAAATCGTTGCTGCATTTGATCCTCCCCCGCCTCAGCATGCTCCTTCGAGCATGGCTTTAGACATCTATTCTCAATCCCCCTGGCTTGGTGAGGCCGACTCGTCGGATCCTCTTAAAGAGACTTTTCCTTCCGATGAAGCCATCATTGAAACTATGTCTCTCAAGGAGCTGCCTTGGGGCGATGGACATCATCGTTCCTCTTTCATGCCTAGCTTGGGGGAAATGTCAGATTTTCTAGAGTGTTATGCATCTCAGGTTCCTACTCCTCCTCTCCAAACGCCCATCTTAACGCATGAGGTTCTTTCGGAGGGAAACCTGAGTAATATCACTCAAACCATCCCGATCAACATCTCCGTTAAACCGGGGATCATCGAGAGCATTTCCCTCCCAAGCCTCCTCCTTTGAGCTTGTCGGAGCATAATTCCTCCACTTGTGTGAAGCTCCTAAAACAATGAAACAAGTTGCTACGAGGATAGTTCTTTTTAAGTGTGTCAACCTCGTTAAAATAATGAAACACGAGCCTCTTCAATTCGAGTTTTGATAGATTTCGCTCAAATCTCTTTTGTGTTCAACCTTCACTCCATTTCCTATGGACTGAAGCTTGGGGGGCATGCACCTCGAATTGAGACACCATGCTGGGGGGCATGCCCATGTTCTTCAAGCATAGTTTGTGTTTTAAGCTTGCATAAAAAATAAAACTCATTTCCAAGCATAGTTTGCATCTGTGTTTTCATGTGTGCTTTTAAGCTTGCATAAAAATGAAATGTGTGATTAGATACATTGTGTGAAATTTTTCATTGGGTCGCCTATTATGCAACTGATACATTAGATTACATTGTATTAGGCAATTGCATGACATATAAAAAACAACATCACATAAGAAAGATCCATCCAGAAATAGATATGTATATATATAGATATCGAAATGTTTACATAGTGTGCGTCGTATAAAATAAAAAAATATACATGTTCACCTTAATACATCCAGATAGGACATGTCTCTCAAAAAATATGCATGAAATAAACCCTAGGTGTCTAATCCGCATGGTGCTCATGATAACAAGTGACTGCATGCACTAAGCGTCTCAAAATTCGGTGGAGGCAACTAGGCACTCCCATCGTATGTCTCTGGTACGCCATCGGTACATCTGCTAGCCGAGCGTAGTATGGGATCCCTTGGGAAATGCCCTCAAGATTCTGGATCAACTCCTCCCCCTCTATACCCTCTGCCTGAGGATCAGCTGTGGGAAGAGTCCTCCGCGCAATAGGAGACATACCGGCTGGTCTCTCTGGGCCCACATCTGCACACATATAACTGCTGTTAGGACGGACATGTATTACCGAAAAAAAATCATCAAACATAAAAATCAAAAGAGAAGAGATCATACCCAACTCCTCATCCCAATCATCTCCCTCCGGCAGTGGGAGATCTGGGTCTCCAGTGAAATCGGTTCCTGCATATGGCCAGTCTTCCGCTACAATCAACTAATGCCGCAACCACCCAAAAAACTCTGGCCTCCAGGACATCTGATGGCCTCCTCCAGCTCTGGGCATCAGTGCCACCCAGCAAGCCATTCTTGGCTCTCATGGAATCAGCTCAGCTATTATGGCCCCTTAGCCCTGGAAGATGGGTAATCGTTCCAGAATGAACAATACCAGGATAGAACCATAGCCAAACTATTTCAGTTTGGCCTGCTTACACATTGTAAGTTGTCTCTTGATATTTATTGTCACTGTTGTGGCCCAGTCGAATAATAGGGGACTCATGCGCTTTGAGGCCAGTAAGAGTTGGGCCTTTTTTGCCTCGTGCGGTGCCTGCGATCTTACGGCCCGCGTGATGGTATGAAGCACTACCCTAAGTGCTAGATCAGGAATAGTATGGATGTCTACCTTTCCACTTCCTGATCCCAGTCGTGCCCCTCGGCACACTCGTGCCATCACTTGCTCCATATTCTCACCAGACGGTCTGCTCCCTATCAATATGGGCACTGGACCTTTGCGCGATAGTTCGGTTATGAAGTATACGTCAGAAACCTCCAGTTCTAATACTTGTTCCCATAACTTGAACACTTGTTCATGTTCGTCCCATATGCTGATCAAGTATTGTAGGAGCTCAGGCTGAGCTCGTAAACAAGGTGTCAGGAAGAAATTTTTAAGCCCACAGTTCTTGAGGGCATTCATGCAAGTTTCATTTTCCATGGCCTATTCATCCTCTTCCCCGTGCTCCCTCTTTTTCCACTCAATGACCATTTTGATTGGTTGCCTGCATTTACATGGTCAAAAAACTTCAATTAGACCTCTGATATCTTTAAAAATTCATGCAATTCACTCATTGTATAAAAATTTCAAATGGAAAATTGGATTGCGCCGCTGGCGCGACTGTTTTCCTAACAGTCGCGCCAGTTGGCATGGGCCCTTTGGAAATAAAATGCCATTGGCACGGGTCCGTGCCGGATACCCGCGCCAATGGGCAGAGCCCTAAAAATTCACAAATTCCTCACAGAAGTCCAATATGCAATTAAAATTTATGAAAAACGGATTGAAATGGAGTACAAAGAAGCGCCTCTTACCTGGAACAGACAGGAATCTGGATGGTAGCCCGGATCGGTCGCAATCGCCGTCAGAAGTTCACACAGAAAATGGACCACTGCTGCTCTTCAGTGAGGTAAATAGTGAAAAGTAATTTTATTTTTACCATTTGACATATTTATAACTTTTTGAACTTAAAATAGGTTTTGAAAGTTATTTTTCTAAATATTTTAATATATTTTGTCAAAAATGGGTCTTACACCTGCTTTCTGTGGAGCAACAGGTTTTTTACGCGACTTAAAACGGTGAAACGAGTTGTATTTTATAATTTTTCAGACTTGGTAAATACACGAAAAAGTCACTTTGGAGTCATCTTTCAGCTCTTTTCTGACTCTCTAAACCTGAAAAGATTTTCGAGTCCCTTGTCGTTTCGATCTCGTTAAAGTGGACACGAATCGACATCTACCCAGTGTATGTTTACCCCTTTTTCAGGCTGGGATGGATTATTTACGAAAAAGAAATACCCTATCCTATCGCGACTAGGAGGTTTTCTTGGATATTGTTTTCTACCTTTTCAAGTCCGAGGAACTATCTACGAAAAGGGACCACGAGATTTTACTTTTCTGCTGTCTTTTCAAACTCTCTAAATATGAAAAGACGCCGAGTTCTTCCTTTGTCAGACTCGTTAAACCCTGATGACATTGGATTAAGTCGAAATGACTTTCTCCGAGTTCCTCCTTCCTAGGGCTCGTTAAATGTAATAGGATGGATTCGCCCGAAGGGCGGACTTATATTACAAGCATATGCTATCCCCTTCAAGCTTGTTATAAAAAATAATTGGGGTACTCACTAGAAATGGTGGGGGAAAATGGAACCAGCATCATTGTCGTGTCGGCAGTATGTCGCTCTTGAACATGGTACTTGTTTGCATTCGTGTTAGGTTGGGGAAATCTCATCTCGTTCTTCACTTGCCTCCATGGGTTTGGATAATCCCTTTTGACCTCTCATCTACCCATTGCCTCGTCACCATGACCTCTGAATCCGTTGAAGTCAAATACTTCCAAATCCACTATTGTGCCGTTATATGTTCAAGAGAAGTTGACCTCTGCAAAGTATCAACCTTCCTCTGATTCTCATATGATCCTGATTCACAAAAACATCATGTTCCTCTGTCTCATGTCGATGATGTGGGAAACCTTATGGCCCACCTTCGATCAAGGTCACTTCCTGTCGACTTCAGCTCATTATCCAAGAAGCTAATCTAGAGACTCCCTTTTGGTGCCTTGGAGCCTGCATGCCTCAATGGCAGGTTCTTCTCATTCAACGTGAGGTTTTCATTATTGGCCTCCGATCGAGTGATTCTCCGGGTGTTCGACGCCAGCTCATTGATTCACATGTCGTAGATTGTACCTATAGTACCTTGAGGACCATTAGCATTAATGGTGGTACCTCTCGCGTCTGTTAACAACTTTCATCATTGGCTGGTAATCAGACGATGTTCTTGCATGTTCGACTTTAGCTCACATATACGCATGCTTGAAATTGTACTTTGTTCGTGTCGAGATGGAGCGCAAGACCCTGGATTGTGTCTGTTGTAATCTAGGCTGCGATATTGTGGATTATTATGATTATTTACATGACTCACTGATTGGATGGATGCGACCATACCTGAGTCTATTTATCGATCCTCACTGGATGGCTGCGTCCATGCCTTGGATCTTGATTATTGTATACTCTGTTATGGATGGCTGCACCCATACCACACATATATATCATGTATCTGAAACATTAGTTGTACTTCGCTCCGCAGGTTTTCCAATGGCATTGTTTTCAGTTGGCATGTTCTCGTAAATTATTTCACCCCTCTCTCTCTCTCGGGCCTCATGCTTTAGGGGGCATCTGTTACACAACAATTTTTCACCATCCCTGCCATTCCCCATCCCGCACATTGGAGGTCTCATTCTGTGACCTGTGAACAGAGACAAGACTTGAAAATACTTTCATTGCATCCCTCTGAAGATGAGCTTTCATTGCCTTGAAGACATCTCCCTGCAAAAAATCCTAAAAATAGCTCTTTTTCCATTGGCGTGGTTCCACAGTTCAGCCCTCGTGCCAAGGGGGAAAATCCTCCCAAGAGGGCGCGCCAATTGGCGCTCTGTCATAGATCCACACCCGCGCCAACCATATTAAGAGGTGTTTTTTAAAAATAAATGGTGGAAGTTTCATCCTAACTGATCTAGGAAATGATATCTATCTTGAGTTGGGAGGTTTGGCTATGAATTTCCATAGAGAGGAAGTGGTTTTCCACCTCTCATGGAATTTTCCTTGATGATAGGGCCAATCCCATAATTATAGGGATCCCAACTCCCCTTCCTCCATCTATAAAAGCTTGCTCATCTCCTTTGCAAGCTAGTTCCCAAGAGCTTTCACATCCTTATGCTGCAAGAGCCTTCTTGATTCCCTTAAGGCCAATCCAAGCAAGGAGACTATTGTCAAGTATCCGGAGAGAGAGGCTTGTCCCATCCTTGACAGGCTTTATCGAGACATGTTTTGCTGACGACCCGCCAAAGGAGAGTGCTACGTCGAAGCTATGGTTGTATTCTTCTTTTGAACTCATTAATGTTAAGCAACTATCGGTTATGGTTCCACTCTTGTTCTCAATCATGTTCATGAGTTATGTCCTCTTCGACCGACATATAGTTGTATGTACTGGATTTTATGCTTGCATTTGTGTTGTTTCTTGCATGTGCAGGTGTCCGATCACGGAGATCGTGAGGATTGCGATCTGCCAGGGCAAAGGAACGGGAGCACCACCTCTTCTACAAACAACAGCGTTGGATTCCAGGTAAGACTTCCTCGCAAGTAGGTTTATTTACGATTAGTAACCTGCATTGTAGCGTGTTTGATTTTCGCTAGACCCAATCTGGGCTAGTAGGGATCGCCTCTGTCTGCAGAGGGAATTTACCTCTTCAACAATATAGAATTACCAAGTGTACACACTTTTGTGCATTATATCATCCTTTTAAAGCCAATCAAATTGATATTGAATTTATGGAAACAATTCAAAATATATATGGAAACCCAAAGAATATTTTAAGTGACAAACATCCCATTTTCACTGGAAATTTTTGAGAATTATCTCCCAACCAATGAGCCTGGCAATCATCTTATCATCCTCAATCTGCTGGTCAAACTGAGATAGTAAATAAATGTTTGGAAGGATATCTTCGTTGTTTTGTATCTGATAAACAAACACAATGGGTCAAGTGGTTACCTCTTGCTGAATGGTGGTATAACACTTCCTTCCATACTGCAAAAAAAATGACCCCATTTATGGCACTTAATGGATATCATCCACCATCCATCACATCATCTTTAAGGGAAAAATCGAAGGTTCAAGCAGTGGAAGATCACATCGAGCATCAGCAAGAAGTTCTCCAACTCTTAAAGGATAACCTGAATTTGGCACAAAATCGAATGAAACAACAGGCAGATGAACATCGCAACGAGAGAAGTTTTGATGTAGGAGATTGGGTATTTTTACGGCTACAACCATACAAACAAATGTCCCTCAAGCAAGCAAAGAAGGATAATAAATTATCGCCCAAGTACTATGGTCCTTACAAGGTGTTGCAAAAGATTGGTACTATGGCATACAAATTGGAGCTTCTTGCTTCTTCGCGAGTACACAAATTTTTCCATGTTTGATACTTAAAAAAGGTTATTGGCGTCAAGCTCCCAGTTCAAATAATGTTGTGAAAACTTAAAGAAGAATATAAAATCATTTTTGATCCTAAAGAAATCATGAAAACAATAACCCGACACTATACATAATCGATTAATTTTAGAGTATATCATTAAGTCGAAGAACTTACCCACTAAATACTTCACATGGGAGGGTAGAAATTTCATACAGAAACATCCGAAACTACTCAAGTGTTGAGGAAAACACTTTTTGAAGAACAGTGGCATGTTAGGTACCTATAATAGTAGTGTATTCCCCTTATTTTTATTGTTAGTATAGTGCCCTATTGTTATTGGTGTGCCTTTGTATCCCCGATGATGTTATCGTTGTGCCCCATAGAAGCCCACTATTGTTATTATTGTGCCCTTACATTACTATTTTTATGTAGGATATAATTATATTGTGACCCTTATAATATTATATATACCAAGGAGGTATTATCATTTGTATCATTCATGAATTGTTCATTTATGTGATTTAAAGGAGGTTTTCCCCTTGATGAGGCTAATTTTGAATCCGTTGATCTATCTCTTTTTTTATCTCGTTACATAAAAAATAACATTGTATTTTTTAATTTCTAATCCTATTTTCCTAATTGAAATATTTTCCTCTTCCTATTTTGTTGTGAGGATTTTTTTTTGAATTTCCTACATGTTATGATATTTTCTTCTCTCCTACTTGAGAGCTACCTATTCCTCCTTTTCCTGTTCCTCTGCTTTTATTTCCTCAAATTATCCTCTACTATTGAAGGTTTGATATTCAACTACACTTTCCTAAAAACCATTGCTTATAATGAATCTTGTCTCATGTGACAAAAAATTCCTTATGAAATTCTCAACAAACAATTGCGATAGATATTTTGACTACTCCATATCTACTACAACCACATCAAGTTTTCCAAGAAGGCTCCTAAGTAGTTTTTCAATATCCTTTTGACACGAATTGTATTTTGTATGTGGTAAAATTTGATTTAAAATGGAATTTACCTATGTCATAAAATTATGTATACAGTTTTTATTCTTCATTTGGAGGATTCCAAAATATTTTTCAAGTGTATAGAATTTCATATTTTTTTACTTTTTTAGTGGCTTGATATGTTTTCTCAAGATTATCCCATGCTTGTTTGGCATGATTAGTTTGTAAAACCTTAGAGAAAATTGAATCTTCCATCACTTCTTGGATAAGACATAAGTCCTTCCAATCTTTCTTTATGTTTTTAGTGACTACTTGTCCCTATGCATTTGACATCGTCTACAAGCTCTTCTGATTTGGTTTTATAGGATTTATTAATAAAATATAACAACATTATTAATGTAGAAAATATAAAAATGAGATTCAATCCGATATCAATAATGTACTAAAACAATATATTAAATCCTTCCTACAATTTTGGGAAACAAAACATGATCACACAATCACATATAAGCAAGAGAAAGAAATTATCAATCACATAACACAAGATATATCTGGAGAAAGAAACTGCTCAAAACCCCTCTATCTCTATATTTCATATAGTCAAGGTCATGAAACAATACAATGCTTTATCACACTTGAGAAACTTCCTGCACTCTTCTGAGTGTCTCACTCTGATCTTTCTCGAATCTGACTTGCAATATAATAAAAATTGGTCAAGTATTTAAGTTTTTTCTTGCCTCTACCTGACCTTCCTTGCTTACACATACTTGGGCTAATTAAGCCACTATTAATTAGGGAATTACCAATTAATTATTGTGCAATCCTTCAAGGCCTTACTGATGACCTCATGCATGACATGTACAATTTTCTAATAGTAAAACTAGTAGATATCTTCCCTTTAACCTCTATCTCAATTGGGTCTTCCCCAAAACTAACATGCAATGACTATTTTTATAAAATAATTAGTTAACTGATTGATCACTACATGTGAATTAAATATAATTTAATTCACTAGACCTTTGACTAGCTCATCCCTCAGTTAGAACTAGTTAAACTGATTTTAACTCCATTAATTGAGTTAGCTAATTACAACTCACAAATAACAATATATGCACCCCCAAAAAATAGAAAATCCCTTTGCATGCTTCCTCTTCGACCTCTAACTTGAATTTCCTAAGATATCTATGTCGTCATGACTCATTGAACTAATACAATTTGTCATGAGATGACATTACAAAGTTACTTCAAATTTAATGAAGGGAAAACTAAATCGTAAGCCTCATATGGTAGCCATTTCTGGGTGCCATTTTATGGGTTCCATTTATGGTTTTTCTTTTCAATGTTTCTTGTTTCAAATTTCAACACTTCATCTCAATAAGAAATAAATTTAATCTATCTTGATCTGATACCTTTTGAATGTTCTACATGCAACACTTCTCTAGTTTTGTTTTCTACTCTAACTCCTGAAACTAAATAACCTCCTAAAAAAACTAAATCAGTATGATGAAACTGCCATCAGAGTATATGACTACTATCTATTACTGCACATTATATAGGGAAATCTACCCTCCTGTAGACTCTACATCTATGCCCTCTCCATCACTGCAAACTCTGATATGCGATCGATTATTTGAAATATTTCACTCTTATTTATGTCTTCCTGACATATGACTACATCAATCCTACTGATCCTTCCTACTAATGTATATTTTTGGTTCCTCGTAGCCAATTCGAATCCATGAGACAAGTCATCTCAATGGATCGTGCTCAAATTTATACTCTTGGGATTTTGTCTGCACATCGCCCCACCTCTCACCTGAAGGTATGGCTGTATGTGGTCCCTCTCCCCATCTTGCTTGAAATTTCCCCTACTAGAGGTCTATGCTTCAGTGGATGCCTCCACTCATTTTTCTCTCTACTTATTTATTTGTGGCTGCTCCACAACCTCATGATACTTCTTCTAGGCCTACATGTTGAGAGGTAATTTTTTCTCCCTCTCAACCACCAAGTCATTAACTTGAGAATTTCTCCTCAAAGTTTTGAATGCATCCTTGACATTGAGAGAATACTAGTTCTTTTCTCTTACACCAGTTTCTTTCAGCTGCCCCATGGTGATATGTCTAAATAACACCTTTCATTTTCTAAATATGGCATTATAACCACAATCTTCAAATACATATATGACGACATATTCTCCTTTAGTCCCAGAACATACAAAACATTTGTTAGTATGGGACGATAGATAGACTCCCTCTGAAAGGTAACTGTACCTATTCCAGTTGCGTTATGCCTCCTGTCATCTCCAAACTCTATGTTATGTTGGAGGTCCTTCTCCTCTAAGTCATTAAAATTATATTTATTCCCCTTCATATGGAATGAAGCACTGCTATCTAGATACAACATGCATCTCATTAAAGTGTTGGGAATGCATGCAATGAGAGTAAAATCAAGTTTCAACTGTGAAGTTAGTGCTTCACCCACTGCAACTGCAGGCTCCTTCTTCCTTGCCTTCTTCATTGGAAAATTCGAGGCATCATGCCCATGCTTGTGATAGTGAAAACACTTGATCTTGGACAAGTATCTCTTGCCCTCTTCGCCTTGGGACTTCCGTCCCTTATATTTCTTGCATTTTCCAACCATTGCAAAATATTTTTTCTTTGTCTTTTCAATACGTCATTTCTTTGGTGCTCCAAATTATCTCTTATATTACCAAGTCACACCACAAACACTCCAAGTATGGTGGCTTCTCCATCCCATTCAGAGAGCCTTGGTAACTATGCCGACTCTTGGGAAGGCCTAAAAGAGCTAGGCTCACCAAATCATCTTGGGATACTATTACCCCAACACTTCCAAGATCATCTCAACATTGAGGGAACTTCATCAAGTATTTTGGTATGATCTCGCCATCCTCCATATTGATAGTTTTGAGCTTTTCCTTCAGCACCAACTTCATGTGTTCATCGTTATTCTGAAAAAATATCTCTCGAGGCCTTCCACATAGCATATGGAGTCTCCTTCCCATGGAGAATTGAGACAATATGATCTCAAACTCCCTCTAACAATATCCTTCTCCACTTTGCTACCTTCATCTTCCATGCATCGAGAAGTTGAGAATCTATTGCTGTGGGCTAGGAGATATGGATGTCTATGAATTCCATAAGTCTGTTTCCCTAAATAATTTCTTCCATCCTTTCCTTCCATGCTATATAATTTGAATTTACCTCAAGATCATATTCGAGTCTCAAGCCATTGAAATACATCTTGATATGTTCCTCGATCCTAAAGAATAAATTGTCAAATTTGAACCTTTTCAAAATAAACTCAATTTATTCTCTTCTATTTTGATTCCTAGCACTTTGATACCATGTAGAAAATATACCAATGGGATTAAATATAATATTGTAATTTACTAAAACAAGATATTGAATCCTTCCTACAATTTTCGGAAACAAAACACGATCACACAATCACATATAAGAAAGAGAAATAAATTATCAATCACATAACACATGATGTATCTGGGGAAAAAAATTGTTCAAAACCCATATATATCTATATTTCATATGGAAAAGATCATGAAACAATACTATTATTAAGAATTCTAATCTACGGATAGACTAGTCTTCCCTGAGTTTGGTGTTTATTCACTCACAACAACAAAAAGAGGTAAATGTTCTTTTCTCTAAAATAGACAGAAGTATAGAAGGTATAAAGACCTACTTGTGATCCTTATCTCTCGTTCCTCTTCTATTGTCGTTCTTGTCACTCTTGATCTAGTTGAAACCTACTTGATCAATACTGCAATCAAAGGGAAAATACAATAAACGACATACATATATACATTATATCTACCTTAACCAAATTGAACTAATTAAATTTGAGAATCCATGCATGTTTGAAAATACATTCACAAGATATAAGTGCATATATGAGTGTTGGAAATATGATTTTTATGATTTAATATGTTGTCCTTGATGGAAACTCTCTGGTAAAAGATGGAGTATATGTCTTCTTGAGAAGTTCAATAGTCTATCAGAAGAAATGTGTAATGTCCAATAGAATATTGGTTACTTTTAATATTGCAGATTCTATACGCAGGTTTGTACAGGCCAAGTCAAATATACATGTAGATAATAACGATTCAAGTCATGTATGCCTTTTTTCTCTCTAAAAAGATGATAGCAGGGGACATTACTATGGTATTATCCCACAAGATTGAGCGCTATGTCATCTATTTGATTTCATCCAAGAATACCATCGGATGTTGTGTAGTTTTATGGTATTGGTAAAGGACAAATATATATAAGGAGAATAAGAACATAGTGCAAGGTGTGCATTTTGTAAGGGTTGTCACTGAATATTTTTCTATTAAGTATATCTGCATGTAATGAATTTTGTTTTATTGGTCTATAATAATCTATAATTCACCCTTGGATACAATGATGGATCAGGATCTCTAGACCTGAAATGACTAAGTGATCTATTGAAGAGATGATTAGATCTGTCATCTGGCACATGTTTTTTGAAGTGAAGTGAAGAAATATGGGTAAGTTCTATAGATCTGATACATTCTACAAATTTAATATTTACAGATCTATATGCTATTTCGTCTTGGTAAAAGTGTGTATATACGTGGCTTTATCTCAGAAAAGGAGCATATGGTAGTCACGATTTTCTGAAGCTTATTGTAGAGGTTTTTTGTTTGTTGTTGCTATATTTCTATTTTCGGTCAATGAATTCTTCATGTAGATATGGGTTGTTTGAATGTTGTATATGCTGCTAAGTTGATTATGTACAAATCTGATCAATGAGTGAGTAAATATGTTTTATGATGACTGACTGATCAAGGGTTCTGCAATACTAAAAATATATCTGACTGAAAGCCTTAGATCTAGATCTGAGACTGACCATATTCTGAAAAAAGATATTCAAAGATATATATGCAGGTTGGTGTAAAGGAAAGCGCATATACATGTGGGTTCAGTAAAGAAAAGTAGTGTATGCATTTTAAGATAATGAATTTTCAGGGTTGAGTTTGATTCTGCATATTGATTCTGAAATTTGGGTTATTATTGTGTTCTAGTTACAGTGATATCACTATACTGATTGAAGTATTGGGTGAATTTTATTAGTGTTGTTCTTTAAGAAGAGTTGTGTTGAAGCTGTGTGATCCGGTATGAAAATTGATGAATGTAGTCTATAGTGGTGTTGAGGGTTGAAGCCTTCAGTATGGAAGTAGAAGCTTCCTTATAGTAGAAGCTGGTGTTCTGATCTGGGGGTTGAATCTCCCATCCAGTATTGGCTGGTAAACGAGATCAGGGGTTTGTAGCTTCCTTATAGTTGCAGCTGGAAAATGAGAGAATGTTGCAGCCTTCCACAGGTAGATGCCTTCATACTGATATGAGTCTGCATCAGTACAATATTGTAAGTAGTTTTCCATATAATAAATATTGAAGACAAAGAAAACAAAAGCGGTGGTTTTTTCCCGAATGGGGTTTCTACCTTAAATCTTGGTGTTTATGTGTCTTTCTCTTGTGTGATGATTCATTATGTTGTTATTGCACATATTTACTGCTTAACTAACAAAATCATAACTGATAAGCTGAGTTAAAGATTGTTTCTAAAAATTTTTCTAACAATAAATTTATATCGGTATACGCAAGTTTCTGTTGGTATATGCATGTGTATATGTGTGTTGGGTTCATTAAAGTTACGTATGAAATTCAGTAAATAAAAAATTAAAATGATCAATAAGCTCTAAATACTAATTCACTCCCCCCCTCTCAGTGTTTTTCCCAACAATTCATATTAGAGCAGGTTCTTCTCAAGAATCTTAATCGCTAGAAGTAAGATCAGCTAAGATGAGAAATCAAGATGGGACAACATCTATCAGGCCTCCTCTCTTCAATGAAAATAACTTAATCTTCTGGAAGGCAAGGACAAGATCCTATCTTCAGTCTCTTGGAGCAGGTGTATGGGCTATAGTTGAAGGAGGTTATCAATATCCAACTTCAGTTCCAATAGATGTAGCAGCAATAAAGAACTATGAAACCAATGCAAAGGTGGTTAGTGCATTATTGGGAATTTTGATTGAATCAGAATTTGTCAAAGTCATGTAGTTGAATACAACAAAGGACGTATGGGACAAAATCATTCTAAGCTATGAAGGTGATGCGAAGGTAAAAAGTGCTAAATTCCAAACTCTCATAATTCAATATGAAAAACTTAGAATGCATTATGAGGAAAGCATTGCAAGTTTCCTTTTACGTCTAATGATATTGTAAATCATATGAGAAATATGGGTGAAACCATATCTAACACTACTGTGGTAGAAAAGGTTTTAATATCTCTAACTCCCAAATTAGAGTCAAAAGTGTTTGCTATTGAAGAGAAGCAGGATCTACAAACTCTTACTATTGTTCAACTTTATGGGATTCTGACTACCTGTGAAATAAGAAAAGGAGGTCCATCTGAAATCAAATAAGTTGTCTTCAAAGATGCTGCAAAAGGAAAGGAGGTATAAGAACAAGAAGGATCAGGGTATGTTTAAGAAGAAGATGAGAAAATTTTTGTAAAGAAGCTACAACTTGGCACTAGAAGGTTCAGAGCTAAGCTTACTTTTAAATGTTTTTCTTGTGGAAGGGTTGGTCATTATGTTGCTAAATGTCACTATAGAGATAGTCAGGAAAAGTGAAAGGAAGTGGCTAAAGGAAATAAGAAACAATTTATCAATAGAAAAATGTGTTATACTCATGAAGATAGTTATGGTCTATCAAATAGTGAAGAAGGAGAATCTGATCAAGATATTAGACTACTCATGGCTTTTGAAAAGGACTCTATTGATACTTTTATAGATGCATTAGAAGAAAATCACTCTCTTGAAGAAATAAATAATCTTAAAATATGTTTGGAAGAGAAAAAAATTTCCATAGATACTCTAAAAAATTAGCTTATAGAAAAGGATAAGCACAATGAGAAATTAGAATGTGAAATATTAAGTCTAAGAAAGGAAATTGACAAAGTGGAAACTTTAAATCTTAGATTTGATAAAGGATCTGAAACCTTAGATGAAATTATCAAGGTACAAGACTCTCCTCCTATAAAGACAAGTCTTGGATATATTGGAGAATCATCTCAGTCTTCAACACCAAGCTATCTAAATGGAGGTAAAGCGAGCCTGCAACATTTTGTCTCTCAACGAAAGAACAAAGAAACTACATAGGTAAAGCATGACCACTTTAATACAAGGAAGAACAATAAAATAAATATCAATCAGTAGGTAAACATAAATACAAGGTTTCATGATCACAGAAATTTCTTGTTAATGGAAAAAGTTTCTCATGTCATAATTTTTATCATAAGGCTCCTCAATGTGTTACATACAAAACATCATGACCAGAGAAGAAAGAAAGAAAATGAATGAGACTGGAATAAAGAAGAATACTTATAACAACTTTTCTCCTCTTCAAAATGAAATTGAATGTTCTTATTGCAATAGCTTTGGTTATGAAGAATCTGAATGCAGGAGAAAATTTCAGCCAAAAGAGCATATACCTTCAAATTCCAAGGTTTGGAGAAAGGACTCAGAGGTTGAAAGTTGTGACATAGATTTATCTCCAGGAGCTGAATAGAATCAATGGCACATTGATAGCAGATGCTCAAAACACATGACAAGTGATAGAAATAAACTCATTTCATACAATGCTCTAGAGAAAGAAAAGAATGTTACTTTTGGAAATGACTCTCATGTTGTCATTAAAGCAAAAGGTTCTATTTATCTAAAATAAATGGTGAAAGCTAACAATGTTATGTATGTGGATTGATTAAAGCAAAACCTGTTAAGTGTGATTCAAATGTGTGATCAAGGAAATGAAGTTGTCTTTAGTTCAAAATAATGTGTAGTACATGAACTTGACACAGGAAAACTTGTGATAAAAGGAAATAGAACACCGAGAAATCTGTATGTATTGAAATGTGGCCAAGAACAATGCTACTTGGGTAAATCTTCAGAAAATTGGTTATGCCATAGAAGGTTGGGACATTTGAGCTTCTCTCAAATAATACACTATAAAATTTGGCCCAATTTTCGATGGCCACTTTGTCGCTATTCTGACACACAGTTGTTGCAAGAGTGACAGTTCGAGGCCAGACAAGACGTGGTTAGCCATTACGTCGCAATTCCGACGCTTTTCCAAAGTGTCGCAATATCGACACTTTTTCCAACGTTTCCAAACAATCGTTGCTCTTCCGACATTTTCCAAACCGTCACTCTTTCGACGTTTGTAAGCTGTCACAATTCCGATGATATGTGGTCCGACGTTTTGAACGTCACTCTTCCGACATTTGTAAATTGTCGCTCTTCCGACGTTTGTACACTGTCACAATTCCGACGATATGTGGTCCGACGTTTTGAACGTCACTCTTCCGAATCAGGGGGTTGTATCTCCCTTCCAGTTGCAGCTGGAAAACGAGAGAATGTTGCAGCCTTCTACAGTTAGATTCCTACATACTGATATGAGTCTGCATCAGTACAATATTGTAAGTAGTTTTCCATATAATAAATATTGGAGACAAAGACGAAAAAAGCGGTGGTTTTCTCCCGAATGGGGTTTCTACCTTAAATCTTGGTGTTTATGTGTCTTCCTCTTGTGTGATGATTTATTCTATTATTATTGCACATATTTAATTCTTAAATAACAAAAGCATAACTGATAAGATGAGTTAAAGATTGTTTCTAAAATTTTTTCTAACAATAAATTTATATCAATATACGCAAGTTTATGTTGGTATATGCATGTGTAAACATGATTTGAGTTCATTAAAGTTGCATATGGAATTCAGTAAATAAAAAATTAAAATTATCAGTAAGCTCTAAATGCTGATTCACCCCCCCCCCTCTCAGTGTTTTTCCCAACAATTCGTATCAGAGCAGGTTCTTCTCATGAATCTTAATCGCTAGAAGTAATATAAGCTAAGATGAGAAATCAAGATGGGACAACATCTATCAAGCCTCCTCTCTTCAATGGAAACAGCTTAATCTTCTGGAATACAAGGACAAGATCCTATCTTCAGTCTCTTGGAGCAGGTGTATGGGCTATAGTTGAAGGAGGTTATCAATATCCAACTTTAGTTCCAACAAATGTAGCAGTAAGAAAGAACTATGAAACCAATGCAAAGGTGGTCAGTGCATTATTGGGAATTTTGATTGAATCAGAATTTTTCAAATTCATGCAGTTGAATACAAAAAAGGACGTATGGGACAAAATCATTCTAAGCTATGAATGTGATGCCAAGGTAAAAAGTGCTAAATTCCAAACTCTCATAATTCAATATGAAAAACTTAGAATGCATACTGAGGAAATCATTGCAAGTTTTTTTTTATGTCTAGATGATATTGTAAATCGTATGATAAATCTGGGTGAAACCATATCTAACACTACTCTAGTAGAAAAGTCTTTAAGATCTCTAACTCCCAAATTAGAGTCAAAAGTGTCTGCTATTGAAGAGAAGTAGGATCTACAAACTCTTACTATTGTTCAACTTTATTGGATTCTGACTAATGAAATAAGAAGAGGAGGTCCATTTGAAGTCAAAGAAGTTGTCTTCAGAGATGCCGCAAAAGGAAATGAGGTAGAAGAAGAAGAAGGATCAGGGTATGTTTCAGAAGAAGATGAGAAATTTTTTGTAAAGAAGCTACAACTTGGCACTGGAAGGTTCAGAGCTAAGCTTCCTTTTAAATGTTTTTCTTGTGGAAGAGTTAGTCATTATGTTGCTAAATGTCCCCATAGAGATAATCATGAAAAGGAAAAGGAAGTGGCTAAAGGAAATAAGAAACAATTTATCAATAGAAAAAGGTATTATACTCATGAAGATAGTTATGGTCTATCAAATAGTGAAGAAGGAGAATTTGATCAAGATATTAGACTACTCATGGCTTTTGAAAGGGACTCTATTGATACTTTTATGGATGCATTAGAAGAAAATAACTTTCTTGAAGAAATAAATAATCTCAAAATATGTTTGGAAGAAAACAAAATTTCCATAGATACACTAAAAAATTAGCTTACAGAAAAGGAGAAGCACAATGAGAAATTAGAATGTGAAATAGTAAGTCTAAGAAAGGAAATTGAGAAAGTGGAAACTTTAAATCTTAGATTTGATAAAGGATCTGAAACCTAGATGAAATTATCAAGGTACAAGACTCTATTCCTATAAAGACAATTATTGGATATATTGGAGAATCATCTCAGTCTTCAACACCAAGCTAGCTAAATGGAGGTAAAGCGAGCTTGCAACATTTTGTCTCTCAACGAAAGAACAAAGAAACAACACAGGTAAAGCATGACCACTTTAATACAAGGAAGAACAATAACAGAAATATCAATCAGTAGGTAAACATAAATAGAAGGTTTCATGATCGCAGAAATTTCTTCTTTAATGGAAAAAGTTTCTCATGTCATAATTTTGGTCATAAGGCTGCTCAATGTGTTGCATACAAACCATCATGACCAGAGAAGCAAGAAAGAAAATAAATGAGACTGGAATAAAAAAGAATACTTATAACAACTTTTCTCCTCTTCAAAATGAAATTGAATGTTCTTATTGCAATAAATTTGGTTATGAAGAATCTGAATGCAGGAGAAAATTTCAGCCAAAAGAGCATATACCTTCAAATTCCAAGGTTTGGAGAAAGGACTTAGAGGGTGAAAGCTGTGGCATAGATTTATTTCTAGAAGGGGAATAAAATCAATGGTACATCGATAGCAAATGCTCAAAACACATGACAAGTGATAGAAATAAACTTCTTTCATACAATGCTCTAGAGAAAGAAAAGAATGTTACTTTTGGAAATGACTCTCCTGTTGTCATTAAAGGAAAAGGTTCTATTTATCTAAAATAAATGGTGAAAGATAACAATGTTATGTATGTGGATGGATTAAATCACAACCTGCTAAGTGTGAGTCAAATGTGTGATAAAGGAAATGAAGTTGTCTTTAGTTCAAAAGAATGTGTAGTACATGAACTTTACATAGGAAAAATTGTGATAAAAATAAATAGAACACCAAGCAATCTGTATGTATTGAAATGTGGCCAAGAACAATGCTACTTGGGTAAATCTTTAGAAAATTGGTTATGCCACAGAAGGTTGGGACATTTGAGCTTCTCCCAAATAAGACACTAGGAAATTTGGCCCAATTTCTGACGGCCACTTCATCGCTATTCCGACACATAGTCATTGCAAGAGCAACAGTTTGAGGCCAGAAAAAATGTTGTTAGCCATTACGTCGCAATTTCGACGCTTTGCCAAAGTGTCACAATACCGACACTTTTTCCGATTTTTCCAAAGAACCATTGCTCTTCCGATGTTTTCCAAACTGTCGCTCTTCCGACGTTTGTAAACTGTGAAAATTCCAATGATATGTGGTCCGACGTTTTGAACGTCGAGCTTCCGATGTTTGTAAAATTTCGCTCTTCAGACATTTGTAAACTGTCGCAATTTTGAAGATATGTGTTTTGATGTTTTGAACGTCACTCTTCCGACGCTTATTAAAGTGTCGCAATACCGACACTTCGCAAAAGTGTTGCAAGACCGACGCTTTGCTGAAGTGTTGCAATATCGATGCTTTGCAAAAGTGTCGCAAGACTAACACCAGGAAGAAGTGTCGCAATAGCGATGAACATTTAAATTTTTTTTAAAAGAATGGAACGTCGCAAGACCGACGAAAAGGGAAAAATGTCTCTTTTCCATGTTTGGGAACATCGCTCTTCCGACGCTGGTAAACGTCACTTTTCCGATGGCATAGTAAAATAAAAATAAAAAAAGGGACATCGGTCTTCCGATACTTACGAAGCGTCGGTCTTTTGACACACAGCTTAAAATATTTTAAAAAAATGAACGCGACCAATTTCTTTTTAACTCTCACAAGTGACAGAATAAAGTAAAGCTTATATAAGATTTGATATAGTTTAAATCTCACAACAATACATTCTTTGACTTTGCAGGCAGCGATACCACACAGTACTAATGTGTATCCTTTCATGGAGCAGAACCGACTAAGCCCGATACTTATTAATACTCTTTCTTCGCCTCAGATTAATCAATAACTCACCGTTCCTGCAGTCTATATAAGTGGATCATGAGTGAATTTAGTGAACAAGAGGAAAATTTTTGTAATATCCATATCTATGCATTGCTTGCACATCAATAAATTGATAATCTATTTATTATCAACTTTGATTTCATTGTCTTCTCCTCTTTCATTTGTGGCACTGGGAATCATGGCAATCATTAATATTGAAACCTATGATTTGAAAAATAAAATCGAATGATATATCTTATGTACAGAACCCCATTTCTCTGGACAATTATATATATATGCTACATAATACATAATCACAAAATAGATATGGACAATAATCAAGGTTTCAGTAATCAAGGTTGCTTTTGTGCATCAAATCCTAGCATATTGTCTTCAACGTTGTTGTCACATCCATCTTTCTCTCAGGTAGATATATCAAGTACAAAACTAGAATGTGCTTCACCGGACAGGTTACCTCAAGGCGAGGGTCACTTTTTCACTGTTAAAATTATTTATGTTTACAAGATTTCATTGTCAGGAAGGGTCATTATTTTATTGTCAACAAAGAATTTTTATGAGCCACATAAGGGATGCAAGTATTACTGATGATAATCCTTTACAACCAAAATTATAACTCCCAATGCAAAACACCCTAATTTATTAATTTGGTGTCTCTTCAATACATCAAAGAGTTGGTCTCATGAAAGATTGCATTTATAAGATCCTTGACAGACCATTGATGATCACAGGAATGCCTTTAAGAGCTCTGATGATAAACAGATATACAAAGGTTTCCATCACTTGTGTTGTGTGTGTCTATATATCCATACTTCATAAATTAATTGATTCAAATATGCTTCAGAGATTTCTTATTCTTTCTTGCTTCATAATTGAAATATTCTATTGTGATTTCACCGAATTCTTGGTCAAGTTCATGTTCTAAAGTGTATAATTTATTTTGATATATATATTTGTTTAACTATTGGAAAGGATGTGACTATTGGAGAAATTTAGCCTATTAACTTTAGACCTGCAACAGTTGCAGGTCTAAAGTTGCTTGCACATGGGTCAAAATTACAGGCTTCCATAGAGTGAATTTCGTTGGTCACAGAGTCATGTTGTAGACTACAAGACGATTGGAATTTAGGATTTTACTTAGGCCTAATTACAGGCTTGTTGAAGGCTAAGTTGCAAACTTCAAAAGAGCTGAATTATGAAATTTTTACAGAACTAAAACCTTACCCACAAATCCAAATAAATTCATTGTCCAGACTCCATAAATTAATTGTTCAATCAAAATAATTTGCAAAAAAATGGACCATGTAGTAGGAAATTCATATCCCAACATTAGTTACCAAAGCTTAATGATCTATGTAACATTCCTTAGTTGATATTTTTCATCAATGCCAGTGTCATCCAAAATTTCAACATCATTGCATTCAGAATAAATGGTAAAAGGTTGCGCGTCACTATTGCTATTTTAAAACAATCAGAAGAGCATCATTCAGATGTGGCAGATAACCATGAAAGTGCATGCAGTTCTTCTACTACAACTCCAAAATCTGATGTGCCTCAGCTTGACATTCCTTTCCTTCTACAATAGGTAAACAATTTTTCTTACCTTTCCCTATAGTTTCAGATGTAATAGATCCTTGTTGGTCAATTGATACAGTACATGTTCCCCCATAATAATCTACCAAGCTCACCATAAGAGTAGATGGCCACTCATCTTTGTCCATACATTGCATGGAATCTCTCCTAGTGGAGGGAGTTGGTTTGGATACTACAAAACTAGTAGTGAAAGGGGACAGGCAATCAGAAACCCACTTGTAAAAACTAATGTATAGACACATCGAGCAACTGAGAAAATTATTTAAAAGAAATGTGTACTTCAATTTTCCAAGAAAATAGAAAATAGAATATTCAAATTTAATACAAATACATACAAGAAATCATAACAATTAATATTATCCTAATCAGGAAAGTAGAATGAATTTTCTTTCCATATACAACATAAGAGTCACAATTTGGAATTGACTTAAAGTGATATAAACTACAATCTAAAGGTTTACTTGTCCAAACACACCCGATAGGCATGATATATATTTAATACAACATATCCTTCAACTCACCAACAAACCAAAGAGTTGAGTTATAATTCGTTTGCAATTAAACATACAAAAAGAGGCATAATCATTTGATTTACATTTTTGGAAAGCATGAATTACATTCTCCAAATATATATAGCATAGCATTGAAAACAACATGCTGGAAATTATCTCTTTATATGATTCCTTGTGGCCTGATTCATTGTGCTAAAATGAATGTCAAAAGGTACATAATGATGCAAATTTTAGAGACACCTTTTCAATAAAACAGAAGTATCCCTCGCTCAAGTAAAACCTTACTATTTAAAGATACATGAAGAATGAATTATTGTGTGGAGGTTTGAAGTATACTCTTTCTCCAAGTTCTCTAACCCTAAATTTGTACTCAATGCATCACCATCTCAGATCTAGTTTTAGACCAAGAAATAGAACTAGTTCTAGTTCTCCGAGAGTTTTTTTTTACTCTTTACATTATGAAGCTAATCTCCAGGCTAAAATTTAGAGGGAAAATATAAGTACTTCACTATGTGATCATCTTATTTGTAGTAGCCATCATTGAAAGACGTTATTGGAAGCCAAATCAATACTCTTGATAGATTCTCTTTCCTTTTACAAGTAAGTTATCCTTTATGCTCTATGTCTGCAATCCAAAAGTCTATATCCTAATTTTAGACTATGGTCTAAAGCATCTTTCCAAAAGTTTTGTAGGTTGAATCCTAAAGGAATCTAGGACCAAGACTGAAACAATAAATCCTACATCTCTTTGAAGCTAATCTCTCGACCAAGTTACAGAAACAAGCACTTATGATGACACCAAACAGTTACATGTGACTATACATGACATTCGATACAATATTCTTTGTGATTTATGGTAGAAGATGAAAGAATATCCAATGAATTTTTAAACCTCTTAACCATCTATTGTAACTCGCTCTTGCTTAAGGTTGAAGGTCAAGTTTATGATAATCATCTTTACAAAAGGATAAATATTTTATGGGCAAATGAAGGTAGAATATTAAGCAGAACAGAATTTGGAAGAGTACCGTATATATGTGAAATGTGATCTGAAGTATCAAAGATCATATGACAATAAATTTGTTGAAGCATCTAATCTCAAAATATTGGGAGAATTGTTTACAATAGAAAAACATAAGCATTCACGATAGATCTGAACCTATGAATTCTTTGGTGGCATCTGAATCATTTATGGCATTATAGTATACTGAATTTTTGTGACACTCTGACATACAAGTTTTGAAATCTTTGTGGCATTATGCCTATGTGGTAGTTGAGTTCTATGACATATCTCTCTCTTTATATGATTATTTTTGGCTTGATTCATTGTGCTAAAATGAATGTCAAAAGGTACATAATGATGCAAATTTTAGATACACCTTTTCAATAACACAGAAGTAGTCCTCACTCAAGTAAAACCCTATTATTTGAAGATACATGAAGGATGAAGTATTATGCGGAGGTTTTAAGTATACTCTTTCTTCAAGTTCTATAACCCTAAATTTGTACTCAATGCATCGCCATCTCAGATCTATTTCTAGACCAAGAAATAGAACTAGTTCTAGTTCTCTGAGATTTTGTTTTTACTCTTTACATTATGAAGCTGATCTCCAGGCTAAACGCTAGAGGGACAATATAAGTACTTCACTATGTGATCCAAGATATATTTACTAAGGCAAATTCTTGAGGAGGGTTGACTTAGGATGTACCAGATCGATACTTTCTCTGGATTGTAGCCTTTAGACCAAGTACCCAGTACTCTTAATTCTGTTGTAATTGCAGTCCCGTCTGCTCCACCAACATTAGGGACTTCTCCAACAAATAATACAGGATATGATTTGAAATTTTGTCATACCTTGTTTGATTATTAAGGCATTGTTTACTCATGTCACAATCTGTCTGAGACAACACTTTCTGGCATGAATTTAGCTAATTTTTTATCAAAAAATTTAATCAATAGTGGAATAGTGGAAGTGTTTGAACTGTTGTGTATTTTTGTTTCTTTCTTTTTTAAATATGGTAATGGATTTAGCATTATGGTATGACTTGAAGCTGAGTCAAACCCGGAAACAAGTCAGCTTGGATTCCAAACAGAGAAGAGTCAGACTTAAGAATCCAACTCAAATCAGAGGGAATGAACATATTTTATGGTAAGAATGAAAAGACAATTAAGAAAAGCCTATTTAAAGGGAAATGCCTTACCTAGATACCAAAAGAAGGAACTAAATGATTGTTTTATAGTACATTGGATTTGATATGAGTTCAGCTGACTAGGAAACCTTAGGTAATAAGTAACTCCGCTCATGGTTGCCGAGATCAGGTGGTTCAAGTCACCAACTGCATGGACACACAGATCAATATAATGTCAGTTATGGGTTTTTTTCCCAAAATAATCACTCCCCTATATCACTCAATTTGTAGAATATCTTCACATCAATCACATCAATCCTAATATCTTCATCGAAAAACTTGAATCCTAATATCTTCACATCAATCCTAATATCTGCATCGAAAAAATTCTCATGCCAAGAATTTTTTGCAGATGAAGAAATATCACAAGAAGAAAATTTTATAAGATACATCTAACATATTAACTGAAAATCTAATTGGTGATAAAAATATGAAATCTAGGTAGTCAAAAACCCACAAAATAAACAAAAACACACATAATTTTAGCAAATGAAATCCTACATTTCAAAAACACAAGGTCAAGGATTCGAATCTAAAAAAGACACATACCTTGCAGGAAATCACAGTTCTTAGCCTCCTTCCTAATGACATGAAGCAATAAACATTAACCCTTTCAAGCTGTAGATCTGAAGTGCCCTCATATCTCCCAGTAGGATCGATCCCGTGTTCTACATAGACCACTTCCCAGAACTTGGAGCCGATCTGCTTGCCACATTGAACCCCCTGAATGTGAAGGATCTCTTTCATTTTTTCTATCGATCCAACTCAGATTTGGATCAGATCCTCTCTCCTTCTCTGGAAAAAACATGCAGCCAGAGGGAAATGAATGAGGGAAATTAAAACTTTTGATATTTGAAATTTTTTTACATTTTGAAATGAAACACATGCGTTTTGTTAAGGCCACTCAAATTAATTTAAAAATAAATATTTTTAAATAATTATATTCATTTTTAAATAATCAAAATCATTTCTAAATAATTAAATGTTTGTTTATTTTGATTGTTTAAAAATATTTACAATCAAAAAAATAAAACATATCTTTTTGAGAAGGAATTAAAGTTATAGGAGTAAATAATGGACTGATTTTTGCATATAGTAATCCTTCTACCCTACTAAATCATCATGCTTTATTAAAATGAGTTTTAAACTTTACACTATTAAATTATGTTGTATTTTAAACATTTGGAGTTTTAATCCCCTTTTTCTATATATATTTTTTCTTTATAATTTATGTATTATTTTTTCCTTATTTTTAAGTATTACTTTAAAATTGAAATTTACATTTTTTTTCTTTAGTGATAGTAATCTATGTATTCATTCATTCAGATTAGATACATTTTCTATAATAAATAATAGTGTATTCTAATTAATAGATGAAATGGTTTTTTGATTGAAACCTCACAATATCAAGATTGTGATTTCTTATTGTTTATAATCAATTTTTGAATACATAAATGAATTAAACACCTTAAAAATCTCTTTAGAAATTAAAACTTAATAAATTAAATAATTTAAACTGGTTTGGGTAAATAAGTGGTATTGTTAATTATAAATAATTATTAATGAGATTAAATCTAAGACGTTTATTTAAATTATTAATTATATAAAATTGTTGAATTTTTATTTCATAAACTGAGGATTTTGGTTGATTTTTTAATCTATTATGTGATATTAAAGATGAATTATGGTAAATTAGAATAAGTTTTATGTGGTTAAAAGGGAAGTAGTAATTTTATGGTATGAATTATTATTTTCAATGAATTTTTTTTTTTAGTAAGGATAACTCATCTATGGACATTTTCCATGATTTTTAAGACGGAGTCAATATAGGAAAGGTGATCCTTAAAGGGCTCCCACATGCTTTAGAAATTTTATATCAATTGGTTTATAAACATTAGAGGTGGAAAAATATCCTAAGCTCTAGAGCTAAGTTTGTTCCAACTTAGCTATATCTTGTACAACAAGTTGTTGTTGACGTCAAGGATATGATAGAAATTTGGTGGGTTGTAGGGTAGTCTTGTCATGAAATAAATGTAATGTAGTTACTAGGTCAGTAGGGGGAACCGTGATATTCCCTAATAAAGTAAGAGAAGGATTTGACTAATGAACAATTAGAGGAATGATTCCACACAAAAAAAAGCGTGGTGCTACAACACTTTCTAGGCTGAGGGCTTTTGAAGAGGTTCCCCCACCATATGACCGGAAGAAGAGAATGGTCATTCCAGATGCTCTGAAAGTGTTGAGGCTTCAGCCAAGCACAAGTATTGTTTGCTAGGAAGGCTTTCCAAATAATTTGGCTGGCATCAATATCAAAATATTACGGAATTAGAAGGGAAGAGAAAGGCAAAGGCTCAGATATCATATGAGAGAAGAAAGAAATTGGAAAAATTGAGATTAAAAGCAGTGGAGTTAGCCGAAAAGCAGCTTGCCCCAAAGATGGAGCTCTTAACTTCAATAAAGTATTAGATAAGCTGCATGTTGTGCTTAATGAAGCAATCAATTTTGAAAATGACTCATTTAAGCATATGGATTCTTCTCAGAGGGCATTGAAAGAGCCTAGCAATAATATTGATGGGATGATTACTGTAAGAAATCTGGTAGACGTGGCAAGCACAGGTCCTAGTCAAAGTACAGATCAGGCTTAAAGGAAACTTTACATTGGTGGTCTTTCATATGACACAGACAATGATAAGCTTTTAGAAGTTTTTCTCCAAATATGGAGAGATAGAAGAAGGTTCAGTTTCATATGATAATAATACCAACAAATCCAGGGGATTTGCATTTGTGACATTCAAGACTGTGGAGGCTACAAAGCGGGCTCTTAAAGAGGTTAGGGGTTTAGAGGTTTACGGTTGAAGGGTTTAAATGGGTTAGGGGTTAGGAATTAGGGTTTAATGGGTTAGGGGTTAAGGGGTTATATGTTTATGGTTTAGGGGGTTAAATGAGTTAGGGGTTAAGGGTTTAAGGGTTAATGGTTAAGGGTTTATAGGTTTATGGTTTAGGGGTTAAATGGGTTACGGATTTAGAGGTTTAGGAAACCATTGAAGCAACAAATACTCATATAGATAATGAGCTTCAAGATAAAAATCCCATAGACATGAAGAGTGTCATACGCCTTGTTCAAAAATGAGTAAATGAAATTGTATATCTAAAAGAGAACTCTAGAGAACATACCTCTATTTAAATAACTTACAAACCATATTGTACAAAACAATTACTTCTTCAAATCTAATTCGTCGAATTTGGAGGGCTTAGAGGATTGTGGGTTAGGGGTTAGGGGATTTAGGTGCATTTAGGGGTTAGGGGTTGAATAATGAGTTAGTAGTTAAGGGATTATGGATTATGGAACGGGTTTGGGTGGGCGCCCTCAAATGAGACAACAGGGCGTGCTCGACTGAACGAAGGCACAAGGGAGCAAATGAAAAACAGGCCACATGGACATGCACAAGGCACCCATGCAGTCACAACTTAGCAAATTTGATACGGCCGGCCTAAAAAAAAACGACCCAACCCGAACGCGTTTGGGCGGGCACCCTCACATGGCGAGACACTTTGCGCACGACCGAACAAAGGCACAAGGGATAAAATGGAAAATGGGCCACACGAACGTGAAAAAGGCACTCGTGCGATCACAACTCCGCAAATTTGATACAACCACCCTCAAACGAAACGACTCGATCCAACCTGAACACGTTTGGTCAGGCGCCCTCACAATATGGCGCGCCCGACCGAACAAAGGCACAAGGGAGCAAAAATCAAAGTAGATGGGTGAACGTGCACAAGGCACCCATGCGGTCACAAGAGGTACTTAAGGAGTGTGACAGATTTGGTCGATCACCCTCACACAGTGCAACACGACGTGCACGATCGAACGAAGGAACAAGGGAGAAACCGACAAATGGGGGTTAAATGGGTTATGGTTTGGAAAAAACATTTTAGGGGTTAGGGGTTAAGGGTTTAGAGGTTTAGGGTTTAGGGGGTTAAATGGGTTAGGGGTTTAGGGGTTTAGGGGGTTAAATGGGTTAGGGGTTAAGGGTTTAAGGGTTAGTGGCTAAGGGTTTAGAGGTTTAGGGTTAGGGGTTAAATGGGTTAGGGGTTAAATGGGTTAGGGATTTAGAGGTTTATGGTTTAGGGGGTTAAAAGGGTTAGGGGTTGGGAATTAGGGTTTAATGGGTTAGGGGTTAAGGGGTTATAGGTTTAGGGTTTAGGGGGTTAAATGAGTTAGGGGTTTAGGGGTTAGGGGATTTAGCAGTTAACGATTTTAGGGGTTAGAAGTTAGGGGCTAATGGGGTCAGGTTTTAGGGGGTTAGATGGGTTAGGGTTTGGAATTATGTTTTAAGGTGTTAGGATTAAGGGTTTGATGGTTTAGGGTTTAATGGGTTAGGGGTTAAGGGTTTATAGGTTTAGGCTGCTTTAGGGGGTTAAATGGGTTAGGGGTTTACTAGGGGTTTAGGGGGTTAAATGGGTTAGGGGTTTAGGGTTTAGGTGTTAGGGGTTAAGGGTTTATAAGTTAATGGTTTAGGGGTTAAATGGGTTAGGGGTTTAGAGGTTTAGTGGGTTAAATGGGTTATGGATTGGGAATTAGTGTTTAAGGGGTTAGGGGTTAAGATGATAGTTTCATTCGTCTTTGTTTGTGTACATTAGTTGATTATTCTTTTCATCTCAATGTAACAAGGATATAGTGAGAGGATTGGAGGGTAGAGAGAGAGAGAGAGAGAGAGATATAGAGAGAGAGAGAGAGGGAGATTGGAGAAGAGAGAGGGAGGTATAAGGAGAGAAAGGGAGAGAGAAGAAGGACAAGAGATAAGCCTTAAGAGAGAGATGGAACTAGTATCATAGAAGAAAGAATATGTGACCAAATTACTCTATATGGAGATGGGAGATAGGGGCACCCTACCCACCTACCTACCTACGCATTTCCTTGGGCGACCTCACATGACACGACCTGACCCAACCCGACCCGACCCGCCCAACCGTGTTTCCTTGGGCACCCTTAATTACAATATGGCACGAACTGACCTGACCTAACCCAAACTCATTTCCAGCTAATTGGGCACCATCACACGACTTGACCCGACCCGTATCAACGTGTTTCCTTGGGCGGCCTCACACGACAAGACCCGATCACGGTGCGACACGGTGACCTCACATGGCACGACACGATGAACGATGCCACAGGGGAGAAAAAGGTAAACGGGATGCCGAAACGTGCACAAGGCACTTGGGTGGTCACAACTTACCAAAACTGATACGAGCACCCTCGAATGAAATGACCTGACCCAAACGTGCCCAGTCAGGCGACCTCACACGGCGCGACACGGCGCACCCGATCGAACGATGGCACAAGGGAGAAAATGGAAAATGGGCCACTGGAACATGCACAAGTTAGCACCTAGGCGGTGAAAACTTAGCAAAACTAATACGGGCGGCCTCGAACGAAACGACCTGACCTGACCCGAACATGCCCGGTTGGGAGACCTCACACGGTGCGACACGGCGCACCCTACTGAATGATTCCATAAGGGAGAAAATGAAAAATGTGCCACCCAAACATGCACAAGGGACCCGGGCAGTCACAACTTAGCAAAACTGATACGGGTTCCCTCGAACGAAACGACTCGACTCGAACGCGCACGGTCGAGCGACCTCACATGGTGTGACACGACGCGTTCAAACGAATGATGACACAAGGGAGAAAATGGAAAATAGGCCACCCGAACATGCATCAAACACCCGGGCGGTCATAACTTAGCAAAACTGATATGGGCACCCTCGAATGAAACGACCCAACCTGACCCGAACGCGCCCGGTTGGGTGACCTCACACGGCCCGAGACAACACTCTCGAACGAAAGATGCCACAAGGGAGAAAATGGAAAATGGGCCACTTGAATGTGCACAAGGCACCCAGGTTTTCACAACTTAGAAGAACTGATACGAGCGCCCTTGAAAAAAACGGCCTGACTCGACCCGAACGCGCCTGATCGGGCAACCTCACACGGCGCGAAACGGTGTGCCTGACCGAATGATGCCACAATGGATAAAATGGAAAACGGGACACCCAAACATGCATAAGGCACCCTGGTAGTCACAACTTAGCAAAACTGATAAGGGCTCCCTCGAATGAAACGACCCGACCCGACTCAAACGCGCCCGCTCGGGTGACCTCACATGGTACGACACGACGCACCCGAACGAATGATGCCACAAGGGAGAAAATGGAAAACGGGCCACCCGAACGTGCACAAGGCACTCGATCGGTCACAACTTAGCAAAATTGATACGGACGCCCTCGAACGAAACGACCCGACCCGAACGCGCCCGGTCGGGCGACCTCACAAGACGCGACACGACTCACCCGAACAAACGATGCCAGAAGGGAGAAAATGGAAAACAGACCACTTGAATGTTCACAAGGCACCTGGGCAGTCAAAACTTAGCAAAATTGATACGGGCACCCTCGAACGAAACAACCCAACTCGAACACACCCGGTCGGGCGACCTCACACAGCGCGACATAACGCGCCTGAACAAAAGATGCCAGAAGGGAGAAAATGTCAAATAGACCACCCGAACGTGCACAAGACACCCGAGCTATCATAACTTAGCTAAATTGATATGGGCGCCCTCGAACGAAATGGCTCGACCCGACCTGAACGAGCCTGGTCGGGCGACCTCACGCGGCGCGACACGGCGCGCCCGACCGAATGATGCGACAAGGGAGAAAATGGCAAATGGGCCACCCAAACGTTCACAAGGCACTTGTGTGGTCACAACTTAACAAAACTAATACGTGCGCCCTCGAACGAAATGGCCCACCCTGACTCGAACGCGCCCGGTTGGGCGACCTCACACGGCGTGACACGACACCGCGCCCAAACGAACGATTCCACAAGGGAGAAAAAGGAAAATAGGCCACCCTAACATGCACAAGGCACTCAGGAGGTCACAAATTAGCAAAACTAATACGGGCGCCCTCGAACGAAATGGCCCGACCTGAACGCGCCCGGTCGGGCGACCTCACACGGCGCGACACGGCGTGCCCAAACGAATGATGCCACAAGGGAGAAAATGGAAAATAGGCCACCTGAACATGCACAAGACATTTAGGTAGTCACAAATTAGCAAAACTGATACGGGCGCCTTCGAACGAAACGGCCTGACCCGACCCGAACGCGCCTGGTTGGGCGACCTCACTCAGCACGACACGACGCGCCCAAACGAACAATGCCACAAGGGAACAAATGGAAAATGGGCCACCTAAACATGCACAAGGCACCCGGGCAGTCATAACTTATAAAAACTGATACGGGCGCCCTCGAACAAAACAGCCTGACCGGATCCGAATGTGCCCGGTCGGGCGACCTCACATGGCGCGACACGACACCGCGCCCGAACGAAAAATGCCACAAGGGAGAAAATAGAAAATGGGCCACCTGAACATGCACAAGGCACCTAGGTGGTCACAACTTATCAAAACTAATACGGGCGCCCTCGAACGAAATAACCCGACCCGAATGCGCCCGGTCGGGCGACATCACATGGCGCGACATGGCGCACCCAAACAAATGATGCCACAAGGGAGGAAATGAAAAATAGGCCACCTGATCATACATAAGACACCCAGGCTGTCACAACTTAGCAAAATTGATACGGGCACCCTCGAACTAAATGGCCCGACTCGACCCGAACACGCTCAGTTGGGCGACCTCGCATGACGTGACACGACGCGCCCTACCGAATGATGCCACAAGAGAGAAAATGACAAGCGGGCTGCCCAAACGTACACAAGGCACCTAGGTAGTCACAAATTAGAAAAACTGATATGGGCGCCCTCGAAAGAAATGGCCCGACCCGACCCAAATGCGCCCGGTCGGGCGACCTCACATGGCGTGACACGACGCGCCCGACCGAATGATGCCACAAGGGAGCAAATGGAAAAAGGGCCAGCCAAACATGCACAAGGCACCCAGGTGGTCACAACTTAACAAAATTGATACGGGCGGCCTCGAACGAAACGGCCAAAGCCGAACACGCCTGGTTGGGCGACCTTAGACAGCACAACACAACACGCCTGACCGTACGAATATGCCACAAGGGAGAAAACAAAAAACGGGCCGCCCGAACTTGCATAAGGCACTCGGGTGCTCACAACTTAACAAAACTGATACGGGCGGCCTCGAACAAAATATCCTGACTCGAACGCGCCCGGTCGGGCGACCTCACAGAGCACGACATGATGCACCTGACCGAACGAATATGCCACAAGGGAGCAAACAACAAACAGGCCACCTGAACGTGCAAAAGGCACTTAGGCGGTCACAACTTAGCAAAACTGATACAGGTGGCCTCAAACAAAATGGCCTGACCCGAACGCGCCTGGTCGAGCGACCTCACATGGCCCGACACGGCGCGCCCCATCGAACGATGCCACAAGGGATAAAATGGTGAATGGGCTGCTCAAACGTGCACAAGGCACCTGGGCGGTCACTACTTAGCAAAAATGATATGGGCTCCCTTGAACAAAATGGCCTGACCTGACCCGAACGCGCCTGTTCGGGCGACTTCACATTTCGCGACACGACGCACCCGAACGAACAATGCCACAAGGGAGAAAATGGAAAACGGGCCACCCGAACATGCATAAGGCACCTGGGCAGTCACAACTTAGCAAAACTGATACGCACACCCTCGAATGAAACGACTCAACCCGAACGCGCCCAGTCTGGCGACCTCACACAACGTGAGATGGCGTGCCCGAACGAATGATGCCATAAGGGAGAAAATGGAAAACGGGCCACCCGAACGTGCACAATGCACCCATGCAGTCACAACTTAGCAAAACTGATACAGGCGCCCTCGAACAAAATGACCCGACCCAAACACGCTTGGTCGGGTGACCTCACACGGTGTGACATGACGCGCCCAAACGAACGATTCCACAAGGGAGAAAATGGAAAATAGACCACCTGAACGTGCACAAGACACTCAGGCGGTCACAACTTAGAAAAACTGATACGGGTGCCCTCGAAAGAAATGGCCTGACCCGACCCGAACGCGCCCGGTCGGGTGACCTCACAAAGTGCGACACGACGTGCCCGACCGAGCGATGCCACAAGGGAGAAAACAAAAAACGGGCCACCCGAATGTGCACAAGGCTCCCGAGCGGTCATAACTTAGCAAAATTGATACAGAAACCATAGAACGAAACAGCCTGACCCGACCCGAACGTGCCCGATCGGGTGACCTCACATGGCATGACACAACACTTCGCTCGAATGAACGATGCCACAAGGGATAAAACAACAAATGGGCCACCCGAACATGCACAAGGCACCGAGGTGGTCACAACATAGCAAAACTAATAAGGGCACCCTCGAACAAAACGACCCAACCCGAATGCGCCCGGTCAGGCGACCTCACACGGCGCGACACGACGCACCCAAAGGAACGATGCCACAAGGGAGAAAACATAAAATAGGCCACCCAAACATGCACAAGACACCTGGGTGGTCACAACTTAGCAAAACTAATACGGGAGCCCTTGAACGAAATGACCCGACTCGACCCGAACATGTCCGATGGGGCGACCTCACACGGCGCGACAAAACGCGCCTGAACAAACGATGCCACAAGGGCGAAAATGGAAAATGGGCCACCCGAACGTGCCCAAGGCATCTGGGCAGTCACAACTTAGAAAAACTAATACGAGCGCCCTCGAACGAAATGGCTCGACCTGATCTGAATGCGCCCGGTCGGGCGACCTCTCACGACGAAACACGGCGTGCCCAACCGAACGATGTCACAAGGGAGAAAATGGAAAACGGGCCACCCGAACATGCACAAGGCACCCAGGCGGTCACAACTTAGCAAAACTGATACGGGCGCCCTCGAACGAAACGGCCCGACCTGAACCGAACTCGCCCAGTCAGGCGACCTCACACGGCGTGACCTGATGTGCCCGAACGAATGATACCATAAGGGAGGAAATGGAAAATGGGCCACCTGAACATGCAAAAGGCACTTGGGTGATCACAACTTAGCAAAACTGATACGGGCACCCTTGAACGAAATAGCCCGACCCGACGCGAACGCACCAGGTCGAGTGACCTCACACGGCGCAACACGGCGCGCCCAACCAAACAATGCCACAAGGGATCAAACAAAAAACAGGCTGCCTGAACATGCATAAGGCACCCGGGAGGTCACAACTTATCAAAACTGATACAAGCGCCCTCGAACGAAACGACCCGACCCGACTCAAACGCGCCCAGTCGGGTGACCTCACATGGCGCGACATGACGCGCCCAAACGAACAATGCCACAAGGGAGAAAATGGAAAATGGGCCATGCAAATGTGCACAAGGCAGCCATGTAGTCACAACTTAGCAAAACTGATATGGGTGCCCTCGAACGAAATGGCCTAACATGAATGCGCAAGGTCGGGTGACCTCATATGGTGTAATACGACACGCCTGACCGAATGATACCACAAGGGAGAAAATGAAAAATGGGCCACACAAACATGCATAAGGCTCCTGGACGGTCACAACTTAGCAAAACTGATATGGGCGTCGTTGAACGAAACGGCCCATCCCGACTCGAATGCGCCCGAACGGGTGACCTCACACATCGCGACATGACGCACCCGAACGAACGATGCCACAAGGGAGCAAATGAAAAATGGGACACCCGAACATGCACAAGGCACCTTGGAGGTCACAACTTAACAAAAATTATATGAGAGACCTCGAATGAAACAACTTGACCTGAACATGCCTGGTTGGGCGACCTCAGACGGCGCGACACGACGCGCCTGACTGAACGAATATGCCACAAGGGAGGAAACAACAAATGGGCTGCCCAAACATGCACAAGGTACCTGGGTGGTCACAACATAGCAAACTGATATGGGTGCCCTCGAACAAAACAGCCCGACCTGAACGCGCCTGGTCAGGTGACCTCACATGGCGCGACACAGCGCGCTCGACCGAATGATGCCACAAGAGAGAAAATGGAAAACGGGCTGCCCGAACATGCATAAGCTAATCTGAACATGCCTGGTTGGGTGACCTCGCATGGCACGACACGATGCGCCCGGCCGAACGATGCCCCAAGGGAGAAAACAACAAACGTGCTTCCCGAACATTCACAAGGCACCTTGGTAGTCACAACCTAGCAAAACTAATACAGGTACCCTTGAAAGAAATGGCTCGAACCGAACATGTCCGGTCGGGCGACCTCAGACGGCATGACACCGCGCGCCCGACCAAACGATGCCACAAGGGAGCAAACAAAAAATGGGTTGCCCGAACGTGCACAAGGCACTCAGGCAGTCACAACTTGGCGAAACTGATACGGGTGCCCTCGAACGAAATGGCCCGACCCGAACGCACCTGGTTGGGCAACCTCACATAGCGCGACACGACACGCCTGACCGAACGAATATGCCACAAGGGAGCAAACGACAAACGGGCCTATGGTGTATGACTGAGGGTGAAGCCACTCGATGGTGTATGACTGCAGGTGTTTTTTGGTCGGTACGGCTAGCTGATTCACAACCTCTGCTAAAATAAGGTTCTTTTGGCGCTTGTTTTCGACAATGAACTGCAACGAAGAACCCTTCACCCACATCTATGAGTGGAAGAGGCGATCCCCCTCCTCTGGATCTTCGGGCTCATCTTTATGGATCTTGGTGGTGGTAACAGTGGCACTGGGCTCTGCATCAATTGTATGGTTCCCTTTGTCATTCCCCTTATCGGGTTTTGACTTAGAATCAGAGCATGCATCTTGTTATCACTCATTTTTTCACCCTCGAAAGTTGTCTTTCATGATCATTTTTTTGCTATGATTCCTTATGCCTTCACTATATTCACCATTTTCTGTCATTATCATATACCTCATTTTTTCTAAAAAGCCCTAAATTACCCCAATTTGGCCATTTGCATGCTAAAATATATGAAATCCTATTTTCCCTAAACTACCTTAATGATTGTCCTATCTATTTCCCTCTTTTGCCATTTTTGTAAAAAATCTAAAAATGCCCTAATCCTATCGTATTCTAGCTTATTTTATTGGGCAAATAAAAAAGTGTATATCAATTTTATATTTAATATAGAATCGTTTATATTTTTAATAAAATTGAGTGCCTTTTACAAATTATTTATATTTTTAATAAAATTGTGGGCTTTTTACTCCGTTGAGCCCCTGGCTCAGCCCAAGCACCTACACTAATCACCACAGGACCGAGGCCAAGAACCACAAGCTAAACCACAACAAAATCCAAGTCATGAGGGGAGGGGTCGAGCGCATGCACTGAGTCCCAATTGATTGTATGAGTGTGCATAGCCTTCGGCTCGTAGTCGAAACATGTAAAAACACAACACGTATATAAACACCAATATCACTTATATGCCCAGTGAATGTGGGATTATCCCACCGAACACCTTTGCCACCAACCGTCGCAAGAGCGACACTCTGCCACTAACCATCGCAAGAGTGACACATTGCCACTAACTGTCGCAAGAGGGACATTCTGCCACCAACCGTCGCAAGAGCGAAACATTGCCACCAACCGTCGCAAGAGCGATACTTTTCCACCAACCGTCACAAGATCGACACTTTTCCACCAACTGTCGCAATAGCAACGCCTTCCTCTAAATGTCGCAATAGTGACACCTTCCTCTATACATCACATTAGCGACACCTTGTCTTTGTAACGTCACAATAATGACATATTTCAGAAATCCGTCGCAATTACGACACTTTTTTGCAAACGTCGCAATACCGACACTTACCTCTATGTGTCGCAATACCGACACTTGTCTCCAAATGTCGGTATAGTAACACTTTGTGGCGGGATTTGAAAAATTGATAAAATTTCAGGAAATTTCTGGCATTTCGTCAAAAGTGTCGGAACTAAATTGTCAGAATTTCCGCCAAATGTACTAGTGAGAGAATCCAGGAGACTCAAAGTTGTTCGTGATCTTCCCAATATCACTCTACCTAAAAGTACCATATGAAAATCATGCCAATTTGGTAAGTAAAGCAGGGTGCAAGTCAATGCTAAAGAAGGATCAACAAGTAAGCCTCTTGAACTTATACATACTAATCTATGTGGTCCTGTAAGGAAAAGCTCACCTTGTGGAGAACAATACTATATTTTATTTATTGATGACTTCTCTAGAATGCGTTGGATCGGTTTACTGAAGGATAAATATGAAGCATCTAAAAATTTTACTATCTTCAAAGCTTTGATTGAAAATGAATTAGATCTAAAAATCAAATGTCTTAGATCCAACCAAGGAGGAGAATATATATCAGATGAATTCTTTGATTTATGTGAACATTATGGCATAAAAGGATAGTGTTTTGTAGTTGGAACCCCACTACGAAATGACGTGGAAAAAAGGGTGAATAGAATAGTTCAATGAATGGCTCAGACTAATCTTGATGAATATGGAACTAAAGATACCTTTTGGGGAGAAGAAACACATACTACAGTAAATATTATAAACAAGGCTCATGTTCGGGTGAAAAGTGATAAAACTCCTTATGAAATCTGGTATGCCAATCTTCCCACTGTAAAGCAGTTTAGTGTTTTCGGAAGAATTTTTTTATCAAGAACAATGATGAAAAACTTCATAAGTTTGAATCTATAGAAGGTGAAGGAATATTTCTTGGTTACTTGTCTAGAAGTAAAGCATATAAATGTTACAATAAAAGACTTCGGAAGATTGTTGAATGTATTCATGTCGTAATTGACGAGTCTCTCTCAGGTCCTAAATAGGAAATAACAAAAGAAAATGAAGATGATGATGATGTATATTTTCCTGCATAAAATAGCAAAAATATAGAAGGTGAACCTAATGAAGCATCAGAAGAAGATCTATCTAAAAAGGATCCATCCAGGTGTGTTCAAAACAATCGTCCAGAATCTCAAATTTTGGGAGAAAATGGATCAGGTGTCCAAACAAGAAGAACTCTTGTAGGATCTCCTAGCTATCTGGCATTCCTATCCACTATTGAACCACAGAATGTCAATCAAGCTAGTAAAGTTGAATGTTGGATTCAAGCCACAAATAAAGAACTTGATCAAATTGAAAAGAATCATACTTGGGAATTGGTTCCAAGACCTCATGATAAAAATGTGATTGGAACAAAATGGATATTCAAAAACAAGTTAAATGAAAATGGAGATGTTGTTAGAAAGAAAGATAGACTTTTTTGTAAAGGGTATGAACAACAAGAAGGCATAGACTTTGAAGAAACATTTTCTCCTGTAGCTAGATTTGAAGCCATAAGAATCTTTCTTTATTTTTCAAGTTTTCAACAATTCAAATTTTATCAAATAGATGTTAAATCTGCTTTCCTCAATGGTGATCTAGAAGAAGAAGTTTATATAGAACAACCAGAAGGATTCATTCTGGGAAATTATGAAAAACTTGTTTGCAAACTTAAAAAGGCTTGATATGGTCTCAAACAAGCTACTCGGGCATGGTACTATCGTCTTGACAGATATCTTCATCAACAGGGTTTTAGAAAGGGATCTATTGATAGTAACTTATACACAAAAATTGAGAATGATAAACTGTTGATTGTAGTTGTATATGTAGATAAGATCATTTTTGGAAGTATTGAACATTCCATGAGTCAGAAATTTGTTTCTTTTATGCAACAAGAATTTGAAATGTCTTTACTTGGGGAACTAAAAAAATTTCTTGGATTACAAGTGCAACAAGCAACATATGGCATATTTTTATCAGAAGAAAAATATCTTAAGCAAATTCTGAAGAAATATGGGATGGAAGACTGCAAACCTATGAGAAAGCCAATGGTAACGAGATGTAGCCTCAGTTCTCATGATGATTCTCCCATGGGGAATCAACCAGAATATAGATCCATGATTGGAAGTCTGCTTTCTCTACCGGGACAAGACCAGACATTATGCATGCATTTGGGATTGTTGGATGATTCCAAGCTAATCCAAAAGAGTCTCACCTTCAGGCTGTAAAAATAATATTAAAATATCTACAAGGGACTCAAGGCTTTGGTCTATGGTATCCAAAGAATGATGATCTCACTCTTCATGCTTACACAGATGTGGATTAGGCAGGAAATATTGATGATAAAAAAAGCACTAGTGGTGGTTCATTCTATTTGGGACCCCGATTAGTATCTTGGTTCAGCAAGAAACATAGTTCTATTTCCTTATATACAACAGAAGCAGAATATGTGGTTGCCGCATCATGTTACACACAAATCCTTTGGATGATGTAGACTCTACAAGACATTCAAATCAAATGTTCACCTCCATATCCATTTTTTGTGATAATACAAGTACCATTAGTATCTCAAATAATCCTCTTATGCATTCCAAGACCAAGCAAATTCCTATAATGTATCACTTCCTACGTGAACAAGTGCTTTAACAAAAGGTTAAATTGGAGTATGTTCCCTCCAAAGAACAAGCTATGGATATATTTACTTAACCTCTTCCCAGGGACGCATTTGAATGTCTCAGAAAAAATTTGGGAGTTGTCTCTGCCTCTCTGAAAAAATCTACTTAATTTCAGAAGTTTAAATTTGATACGTTGGTTTCATAAAGATGAATCGCGTATATATGTGAGTTTATGTGCATAAAACCGCATATGGATTTTTCTGACAGAAATTCTCTGCATCAGTGCTCAAAACAGTTGTGGTGTTGTTGGGTAGGCTCTGTTGTTGTTCCAGTATTCATATTTTTGTAGCATTCTCTGAAGAAGATGCTTTGATGAATTGGTTGTTGAAGGTATTCAGGATGCATAAGCTTAGGGAGAGCACCTACCTAATTGAAAAGGATGCGTTGTTGGAATTCTGATTGGTTTCTGATATATGATCTCTCTATTGAGATCTTTTGGTCCTACTTATGAAAAGTCATTTTTGTGATTTGATGAAAAGAGAATGTTGACACTCATGATGTAAATTGTTATATTCAGTCATGTAAGGACTTGCTCTAATATGTAAACCCACTTGGTTGGGTAGTTGAGTTAATTTTTCAATTCCACTTGGTTGGATCATTGATGTAAGTATGAGTCCTTGGTGATCATACTCAGTTGAGTTATAGAGTCTGAAAATTTTGTCTGGAGATTCAACATGACCTTAGGGGGAGCATGGTCAAAATAGTGCCCTTTTCCCCTAATGTCAAAGGGGGAGAGTAATTAATGGTTATGTTTAATGTATATATCTATTGTGGTGATCAAACACCATCATGGTTGCCATCAATTCCAAATGGGGGGATTGTTGGCAATATGATTCTTATGTCTTAATATGTTGTCCTTGATGGAAAATCTCTGGTAAAATATGGAGTATATGTCTTCTGGAGAAGCTCAGAAGTCTATCAGAAGAAATGTGTAATGTCCAGCAGAAGATTGGTTACTTTTCATACTGTAGATTCTATACATGGTTTTGTACACGCCAAGTCATGTATATATGCAGATAAGGACGATCCAAGTCGCATATGCCTTTTTGCACTATAAAAAGATGATACCAGGGGGCATTACCATGGTATTAGCCCACATGATTGAGCACTATGTCGTCTATTTGATTTCATCCAAGAATACCATCAGCTGTTGTGTGGTTTTGACTCATGGTATTGGTAAAGGCTAAATATATATAAGGAGAAGAAGAACATAGTGAAAGGTGTGCATTTTGTAAGGGTTGTCACTAAATACTTCTCTCTGAAGTATATCTGCATGGAATGAATTTTTTTTTATTGGTAGATCTGAATCTATAATTCACCCTTGGATACAATGATTGATTGAGATCTCTATACCTGAAATGACTAAGTTATCTATTGACGAGATGATTATATCTATGATCTGGCTCATGTTTGTTGAAGTGAAGTGAAGAAATCTAGGTAAGCTCTCTAGATCGGATACATTTTGCAAATTTAATATTTACATATCTATACGCTAGTTTGTCTTGGTGAAAGTGCGTATATACACGGCTTTGTCTCAGAAAAGGCGCGTATGGAATTTAGGGTTTTATGAAGCTTATTGCAGAGGTCTTTTGTTTATTACTGATATATTTCTGTTTTCTGTAAATGAAGTCTTCATGTAGATCCGGGTCGCTTGAATGTTGTATATGCTGCTACGTCGATTATGTATAAATCTGATCAATGAGTGAGTAAATATGTTTTATGATGGCTGAATGATCAAGGGTTCTGCAATACTGAAAAGATATCTGACTGAAAGCCTCAGATGTGGATCTGAGACTGACCATATTCTGAAAACCAGTATTCATATATCTATATGCAAGTTGGTGTAAAGAAAAGCACATATACACATGGGTTCATTAAAGAAAATTAACATATGCATTTTAAGATAATGAATGTTTAGGGTTGAGTTTGATTCTACATACTGATTCTGAAATCTGGTTTATTACTGTGTTCTAGTTACAATTATCTCACTCTTCTGATTGAAGTATTGGGTGAAGTTTATTATTGTTGTTCTTTAAGAAGATTTGTGTTGAAGCAGTGTGATCCAGTATGAAAATTGATGAAACATGGTCTGTAGTGGTTCTGAGGGTTGACGCCATCACTATGGAAGTAGAATCTTCTTGCCAGTAGAATTTGGTGTTCTGATTAGGGGGTTGAAGCTCCCTTTCAGTAGTTTCTCGTAAACGAGATCAGGGGTTGTAGCTCCCTTTCACTTGTAGCTGCAAAATGAGAGAAGGTTGCAGCCTTCTATAGATAGATGCCTACGTAATGATATGAGTCTGCATCAGTACAATATTGTCAGCAATTTTCCATATAATAAATATTGAAGAAAGAGATGACAGCAGTGGTGGTTTTCTCTGGAATTGGGTTTCAACCTTAAACCTTGGTGTTTATTTGTGTTGCTCTTGTGTGATGATTTATTATGATGTTACTACACATATTTACTGCTTAACTAATAGAAGCATAATTGATAAGCTAGGTTAAATATTGTTTTTGAAAGTTTTCCTAACAATAAATTTATATCAGTATACGCAAGTTTCTATTGGTATATGTGCGTGTATACGTGAGTTCTTTTCATTAAATCCATGTATGGAATTCAGTAAAGAAAAATATAAAATTATTAGTAGGCTCTAAATACTGATTCCCCCCCACCCCCCTCTCAGTATTTTCCCAACAATGAGAGAAAGAACAAATATATTTATCGAAATAATAGGAGGAGTATATTAGAACCAGTGGATCATTTTTTCATGAAACTCCTACAACTTCATTATGTCCTCATCACACCAAGAATCATCTCAGCAGCATAATAGTACTTTAGCTCTCATCAATTATGAATTCGAAAACATAACACTACAAAAATTTCTTCGTCCCTTTCACTTAGATGAGTGATCAATTTATAGCGAAATTGTAGGTATTTTCTAAATAAATGATATTGAATGGCTTTCTAATAATATATGAGACATGTTTCTAGTTTCAATGGTGATGGATGAACACATGTATTCGAAGTACGAAACCTATTAGACCTTCTACAAGGCATTGGACATGTGGAGATTCCTAGAATAATGATGATTTCACTCCGAGGATAACAACACACCTTTAAGTGTTGGGAAGTGCTTTGTAGAAAACCCTTTCATGGGGTTAAGTTCTCTACAAAGTATTTAGGCCCATTCAGTGGTGTGTTGATGAGTCAATAGGTAATTTCAATTATACTTATAGTACTAAAAATGTCATGAATGAAAGGCATCAATGGAATGACTTCTTTAGGGCATGTAACAACTGAATTAGGGTATGATAGACCCTATTTATATTGAATTAGGGTATGATAGAATCTTTTAATACTGGTCTTAGGGATGATGCCCAAATTGACCTGTAACAGCTACCCCCTAAAGCATGAAGTCAAAATAATGATAATATTTGGATGAGATGCTTTATGCTGTGATGGGTAGGATCTGAAGGACACAGTGACCTACATCATTTTGTAATACATTAGATCATGATATCTTTTACATCTTGGACATGAATTTTCAAGGGAGGCATACCCATGCTTAGCACATAAACTATCATAAAACGTACATAAATCAGAAAGTTGTCTACAAATAAAGACATGCCTATAGATATAGGCCCATGATAGGATGAGAATCTATAAGTAAAGCCATCATATGAATGATGTAGTACAATTCCTAAAATCAAAGCCTGGATGGATGAAACTAGATCTGGGTCTTCTATCTCATTACTCGATTGTTCATGTACAAGTCTAACCATGCGAATATCTGATCTGAAATCGAACATGGGAAGACATCGTCTGATTACTAGCCAATGATGTAAGGAATTAACAGATGTGAGGGAAACCACCATTCATGTTAATGGTTCTTAAGGTACTGCAGTACAATTCACAAGGCTTGAATAGATGATTTTATGTTGAACACCAAACAAAATATTTCGGTCGAAGTTCTATAATGTCAACCTATTGCCAGAAGCGAGAAACCCGCCATTAATGTAAGCAAGTTCCAAGGCATTGGAAAGATGTTACTAAGTCAACTTCCTGGATGATGATATGATGTCTATAGGAAGCGAATCATTGCAGCTATGTCATGAAATGGGAGGAATGATTTTGGAGACAAAATGTGACTTGATGAAGCAATTTTCAAGGATGGCAGTCATGAAAATGAAGGCTTATGAGTATTGCAAAAGATGGGGAATTATTATATGAATTATCTTAAACATATCGGAAACACTACAATGACTTAGCAACATTGACCCAAACCAAAAGTGATCTATGGTATGATAGACCACTAACAAGATTACCCAACCCAAATCCATAGAGATGAAGTGAAAGTATCATGATCTTGAGCGACCTGCTACCATAAAGTGTTTTGTTCTTTCTCCCAAATTTTCCCCAGTTATTGCTGACCAGTACCTCTTTATTTTTTAACAAGCTTGAGGAGGGTAACATATGCTTTATCTATAATTCTATCCTTCGAGTGAATCCATCGTTATTTGATGATTTAATGATTCTAGCGATATTGAAACTCGATCTTGTCATGATCAGAAAATTCTGTCGCTATTTGATGTTTTAACAAGTCTAATGATAGTGAAAACTCGATCCTTTTTCATGTCTATAGATTTTGAAAAAGGGAAGAAAAGAAAACTCCTTGAGTCCTTTTTCGTAAATTTGTTGCTTAGGTCCGAAAAAGTCTAAAAATGATACTTGAGAAAAAATCTTAGCCATATTCGACTAACGTGTTCCTTTTTCGTAAATAATCTATCTTAGTCTGGAAAAGGGTTAAACTTATACTAAGTAGATGTCGTTTCATTTCATTTTATGAGCTCGAAAAGATAAATGTGCAACAATATTTTCACATTAACAAAGTCTGAAAAGAGCTAAAAGAAGACTCTAGGGGGGGTCCTTTTTTGCATTTAACGAAGCTCTAAAAAGAGATAAAAGTGTGCTTTGAATTATTTTTTCATGTTTAAGAAAGCTTGAAAAAAGAGGACAAAAGTATGCTTTGAATCCTCTTTTCATGTTAAAAAGACTCGAAAAATAAAAAGAGACAAAGCTGTGCTTTGGCCAACTTTCAATTTAATTTACGAGCAAGAAAAGACAGAAATAACTTGGAATTTTCACGTGTTTTATGAGCATGAAAGATAGCAAAAGAAGCTCGGGATTTTGATGATTTTAACGAGCCATGCAAATAATAATCATAATGGACTCAAGATAGGTTTCATTTTTATATAGGCTTGAAACATAGGAAAACGTATGATTGAGAGTAGTTTCATTTTTACACAAGCTTAAAACATAAGAAAACTTATGCTTGAGAGTAGTTTCATTTTTGCAGAAGCTTGAAAGATAGAAAACTATGCTTGAAATAGGTTTGAATGCCCCCTGCAAGAGCACATGCTGCCTAAGCTTCATTTCATTCAGTTAAGTAGAGTAATGGATACTAATAGCTGGATGGAATGAAGATTCATCGTAGGGGAGGATTTGTTTCGTTTTTTAATGAGCTTGACACATGAAAAGAACTATGCTCATGGAACCTTGTTTCATTTAATGAGCTTGAAAAAAGAAAAGAATTATACTCATGGAACCTTGTTTCATTTAACGAGCTTGACACAAGAAAAGGAACTATGCTCATGGAACCTTATTTAATTTAGCGAGCTTGACACAAGAAAAGGAACTATGCTCATGGAACCTCGTTTCATTTAACGAGATTGACACAAGAAAAGGAACTATGCTCATGACTTGATTCATTTTTTAACGAGGTTGACACAATAAAATAACTATCCTCAGGGGTTCCTGTTTCATTTAACGAGGTTGAAATAGTAAAATAACTATCATGAGTGGATTTTGTTTCATTTAACAAGGTTGACACATTAAAAGAACTATCCTCAAAGGGACATGTTTCATTTAACGAGGTTGACATAGTAAAAAAACTATCCTCATCATATGATGCATTTTTTAATGAGGTTGACACATTAAAATAACTATCCTCATCATCTATTCACCCATCCTATCTATTTCAGAATCATTGGGAAAATTCCTTAAGTTAGATGAAGTGGAAGATATCATAATGGAGGTCTCTATATTTGTGATTTCCATCGATGATGCAGGCGATTGTAATGGAAATGTGCCCATTAGGGAAGGATCCTTAAAAATTCCTACACCAATGTTATGAGACTTGGGTGTTGTCGAAAATATCAAATATTCTCTAACAAATCTATGGGAATTTGAAAGTAAAAAGGATCAACAAAATAAAAGTCGGTAAAATGAGGAAAAGGCTGATATAAATGATGCTCTGACCCAATATGAGTGGGAATCAAAGAGGTTGTCTCTTCCTGAAGTTATTTCTTTATCGAAATCAAACCAGGTGGAAGCACTTCACCATCAAGCCCGAAATAAATTTCAGGTGGTAAAATCTATGGTAAAGAGGAAGACTCGATGGTTATAGATGGATATGGATCAGATAGTTGCACCGAAACAACTTCTTCTTTTTTGAATTTGGTATCAAATACTAGATTGACTTCCAGTTAAACAAGCTGGGGTTCAGGATTCACCATTTCACTAGATTGAATTTCAGTTTCCTCAGGTAACTATGAGATTTCCATCTCGACAGGAGCAGATAAATCGAGATCAGTTGAAATGACTTGAGACTCGGTACTCAAAGGATAATATGTCTCTGGTATATCATATGATGTAGCACCAAGAGTTTGAGAGGTACCAGATTCAGTAGAATGGGGTCACCTTCGTCGACCAGAAATGGCCTCTGGTGTTAAAGGTGGTTTATCTGCTATTCTATGCGAACGACGGGGAATAGATTGTTCTTCTTCCATGAAGACTATTAGATTTTATTACAAAAGGAAAATAAAAAAATAAAAGGGTGATACTAGGAAAAAGGATTACCAAGTAATTGTGAACTATATAATAACTCCTGGCGAACAAAGAAGTACATGCAGGAAATTTCTCCAAATGTTGTGTTCAGTGTATCATAAGTTACAAGGCATCTGACTCAGTTACCTATGGATGGTAAGCAACTGAAATTTGTCCTCCCAAATATACCCGAAGGTACGTGGACGAGCTTTGATATACTTACATAATTGAAGTGGAATTTCGCACTCGGAATGTATTGTAGACAAGTTAGCAACAAATTTTATGTTTAAGGATGCCGGAACATGTCTCTAGCCTAGACCTTATAAGTGTTATCATTAATGTTACAATGCTTTCTTAGGTTGATTGAGGTGAATTTTATGTTGATCTTGTATAATAGTTTATCTTTCCGGTTCACCGCAAGATGTAATGGGAAATTCCTAAAATGAAAACTAAATGAGAAGCAATCTTTTCAATTCGTTTTTTCAATGAAAAACTTAGGTGCTAAAGGGAGAGAGAAATCATATTTTTGAGCATAGATCAAAGAGCACAAACTAAATGTAGATTTCCCTAATCTATTCCTATACGACACTCAATCTCTAAATGCATATGCATGTTTTTCTTTTCAATTTCCTTTAATGTGAATGAGTAAAAAGAAAGTAAATGCACAAATCAATCAAACAATGTTTTCTCTTTGACAAATGAGGAATGAAACAAAAAAATTATTTTAGGAAATGAAGACTGAAATGAAAATTTTCCTTTTGAAAATAGAGAATTGATCTAATGAAAAGTTTACAACTTTGGATTTAATCTGACAATGATAAATAAAAAAACTAATGAAACATTAAACCAAGGAAAATTTTAAGGATGGAAAACTATCTTGAAACTTAAAAAAATAGTGAATCTCACTAGTCCCTAATATGCAAACTATAAAATGTTTATTGATGTATTTGTAAAATTATTCAAATTTATAATGATATATTATAAATTGTCTCTATAATGTTGGTGGTTTTTAATGTAAAATAATTTTATATTGTAAAATTTGGACAAATAATTTTTATAAAAAAATGGAAATTGGCAAATCTTTTTTTTGAAAAACAATGGAAAATTAACCCACCTACGAATATTAGCACCTAAAATTTTCCATGCATTAAAAAAAAAACTATCAAAAGGAGGAAGAATTGGCAATGTTTACTGGTCTCTAAGGTGAAACAAGCATCTAAGAATACAACAAGAAATAGGTTAAACTGAATACAAAGGAAAATTTATGATATAATTTGGGTGGCTGAGGGGAAACACACCCTTGAAGGGAAGACACTGCATTGCAGAGCACCCTTGAGTGGGAGACAGTGCTATACAAAGCATTGTGTCATGACCAACAGTGCCTTGGGCACAACTAGATTTGCAGAAGTAACATATAAGACACACTTATTTGGAAAAAATTACATTCAAATGACATAAAGGATGCATTAAATTCTACTGAAGATGATAAAAAAAGGCAGAAACACCAAGAATGATAGATTTATCCCCAATGAAGTCACCAATTTTTTACGAGGAATTCTAATCTACTGATAAACTAGTCTTCCCTGAGTGTGGTGTTTTTTCACTCAGAACAACAGAAGAAAGGTAAATGTTCTTTTCTCTAAAATAGACAAAAATATAGAAGGGATAAATATCTACTTGTGATCCTTCGTTCTCATTCCACTTATATTGTCGTTCCCTTCACTCTTGATCTAGTTGAAACCTACTTGATCAATACCTCCAATCAAATACATAAGACAACAAACGACATAAATATATACATTCTATATACCTTAACTAAATTGAGCAAATTAAATTTGAGAATACATACACATTTGAGAATACATTCAGAAGATATAAGTGCATATATGAGAGAAAGAACAAATATCTTTATTGAAATAATAGGAGGAGTATATTACAACTAGTGGATCAGTTTGCCCTCAACCTGTTCCAACTTCATTCTAGCCTCATCACACCAAGAATCATCTCATTATCCTAACAATACTTCAGCTCTCATCAATTGAGAATCCAGCAACATAATGCTACACAAATTTCTTCCTCCCTTGCACTTAGATGAGTGCTCAATTTATATGTAAATTGTAGGTAGTTTCTCAATAAATGATATTGAATGGCTTTCTAATAATATATGAGACATGTTTCTAGGTTCAATGCTGATGTATGAACACATGTATTTGAATTATGACACCTATGAGCTCTTCTAGAAGGCACTAGACATGTGGAGATTCCTGGAACAATGATGATTTCGCTCCCAAGAGACCAATGCACCTTCAAGTGTCGGGAAGTGCTCTACAGAGCCCCCTTACATGGGGGTAAGTGCACTAAAAAAAATTTAGGTCCATTCAGGGATGTGTTGATGATTCAATAGGTCATTTCAACTATACTTATAGTATTGAAATTCTCATGAATGAAAGTCATCAATGGAATGACCTATCTAGGGCATGTAGCAACCGAATTAGCAGATGATAGACCCTGTTTCTATGGAACTAGGGGATTATAGACACTGTTCATACTAGTCTTAGGGATGATGCCCAAATTTACCTATAACAAATACAATTATTTCTCACACTAGAGAAACTTCCTCCACTCTAATGATTATCTAACTTCAATCTTGCTTGTAATCTAAGAAAAATCTGTCAAGTATTTAAAATTTATATTTCCTCTGTCTGGCCCTTCTTTCTTACGATTTCTTAGGAGAATTTAGCCCTTATTAATTAGGAAATTCTCAATTAATTATTTCACAATCCTTGAAGTCATTCTCGATGAGCTCATGCATGACCTGTACAATTTTCTATTATTGCAACTAATAGATCTCTTCCATTTAACCACTGTCTCAACTGGTTCTTCCTCAAAACTCACATGAAACAACTATTTATAGAGAATTATTAGTTTACTAATTCATCAGTGCATTTTAATTAAATCTAATTTAAATTACTGGACATCTCACTATCTCATCTCTCAATTAGAACTAGTTAAAAAAATTTTAACTCAATTAATTGAGTTGACTAATTACAACTCACAAATAACTATATCTGGACCCCCTAAAAATAGAAACCCCCTTTTCATTTCTCCTCTTTGACCTCTAACTCAAATTTCCTAACCTAGCTAAGCCTTCCTGACTAAGTTAACTAATACATGTTGTCATGAGATGAAATTACGATTATTCTTCCAATTTAATCAAGGCATTGTTATTTCAGAAGCCTCATATGGTAGCCATTTCTAGGTGCCATTTTCTGGATTCCATTTCTAGTTGTCATTTTAATGTTTATTTTTGAGGTTTTCAACGCTTAATAGTGAAGGTAATTATTCATCTTGATTGACCAAATATTACAATTCGTACCAGTGAAAATTGGTCCATGTGATAGCTCTTGAACAATATTGGATGTATTTAGCTCCTCCTTTCGTTAACGTGACTATTTGAAAATAACAATATTCTTCATTCGATTTAATTATTAAGAACCTATTTAAATCTATATTTGGACTCTTTCTTAAATAAATTTTTCGTCCCTTTTTCATAAAAATAAATCAACTGTCTTTTTCCTTTTATATCAATCCACCATTCCTTTTTTTCTTTCCTTTACAAAATAAATATTCTACATTGAACTAAAGGAATTATCACTTTGATAATAAAAAAAAAAGTTCGAAATTCTCCATAATCACAACTATTTTTACCATCACACAACTAAACATATTATTTAAATAATTTTTCAATTACTACTTTGAAATGAAGCTTTTGTTAGATTCTAAAAATGTCCTTTCTTGAAAAAATAACTCCTCAAAATTGTAATTTAGCCAAATTATAGAAAATATACGACAACACTCTTTAATCCAATGAGTTGAGAAGACAAGGTTTGAAAAATGTGACATGTTCCAGTTTTTGTAGCTTTCACAACTCCTACAGAATCAGGATTATTGTAATAGAGTGAAAAAACCCAGAAAAAAGGATTTTTTCTACTAAATTAATGAAATCAAGACTAAATCATAGAGAATAAGCATAGAAGAATTTGAGTCTTCTTAGGAGAACACATGAAGGGATTCAAATATATTTTTATAAACTAAAAATGTGTCGTTACAGAAAATAACTTAGGTTACATAATGCACTCAGAGCACTTGAATTTTATAATCTATTATACAACAACACCATAAAAAACAACTATACACCTTCCTAACTCGTATAGTAGTCAATCAGGCTCTTTGAAAATTGTGCAGAAGAAAAACCAACAACAAAATTATAGAGCTCAGACGACACACAAACCATCATAAACCAATAGAAAAAACAATATCCAAAATCCCATTTTTCTTTCTTTCTCTTGCAATTTATCCTTGCACTATTAACCTCCTTACATTCTACATGAAAAAAAATCATATTCCATGTTTTATACCTCTTCGTCTTCCTGTGATCAATAAATTCTTTTCCTCTTAGCATTCAAACAAACCAAATTTTTGACCTATGTCTCATTTTGGTAGCATGTCTAGCAAGGTTTGTCATATAACACCACAACTAAACAAATACCAATTTTATATGCAACAACATCTGCACGTAGAAAGAGTATCAATACACAATCCTCAGAGTGTCAAAAGCTGGAGATTAGTTGTTTTTTTAATAAGATGTAGCTATAGGACTAGTAACAATAAATATATAATCAACAACTAAAATAATAGGTGTATTTTGTGGCCACAACACCCTCCATGAATTTTTTATAAGAGATATGAGGACCCTCTATGTAAATTTTGGTCATATAACCCCTTTCATGCTTTGATTTTATTAATTTTACGTTATTTTCATTCTTCTTGGTTTTTCTCTTTTATGACTTCACTCTGTGTGGTTTCTTTACAACTTCCCAACGACACTAATTTTGTTGAATTTGGACTTACATTTTGAAAATGACACTTATTCAAAGTTTGGTTGAGTTTAATGACATAGGCTAAAATATGAACAAAAAGCATTTTATGTTTTGTTAAAAAAATAATTTTAAAAGGTAAATAAAATAATTTAATTAATTTTAAATAATTAGGTTAATTAATTTGTAAATATTAATTTCTCATTATTTATTATTTTATTTTTATGTAATTATTATTCAAAACCCCCATATTCAAAACTTATATATATGTTAATTATATAACATAAACAAAAACCATATAATAAAACTTTTATTTTAAATATTTAATAATACTAAAAATATTTCATTATTATGTAATCTAACTTGAGCCACCCAGAGATTCAAGTTGGAGAACAAATATATCTCATGAGGTGGTGATGTCGGGATGATGTAGGCAAAGTGCGAAGAGCCGAAAGGACTTTTATATAACACACACAAGTAAGAGGCTTTGAATAGATGGGTGAAGTAAAAAGAACTAATGTGGAGGAGGTCCCACTCCCACATGGGTTTCCTCACCATGAATCCTTTATCTCACAACATCCTTTTGGAGTTGTAAGCAGAGGCGTAGGAGTTGCCAGGACAACCTAAAGTGGCTAGAATTTGGACAAAAAATATTTCAGAAATCTTACTGTAGCAGTGTTTGAATCATGTTTTTCATGGTGGAAATCGATTCAGCACCACCAAAAGCCTCAAGGACACCAAAAAAATTGAATTTTGATAGTTGTAACCTAGATTTAAAAAAAATCCCTACTGGATTTTATTAAAATCTTACTTGAATTTCCATGATTTTCACGGTAAAAAGCCAGGTTTGCTAGACTACGACCATCCTTTTGGGTTTGTTGTTCATAAATATATATATTTTTTTATTTAAAATTTATTTTATTTTGTTTGTTTTATATTTAATTTAATTTAATTTTATCCATTATATTATTTTGTTTTATTTTAATATTAAATGTTTTAAATTATATTAAAAAATAAAAATAAAATATTTAATTAAAAATAAAAATATTAATGAAAGTGTTGGAAATATAACATTATGGAGAATAATATGAAGGTATTAAATCAAGAAAATAAAAATATTTACTAGGCATAAAATTTAGCTAAAGTTGAAGTTCTGAAGTTTTACCAAATAATTATTTTCTAAATTAATTTTGGAAGAATTTGGTTGGTTGGGGCTTTTGGCTATTGAAAATCCACTCTAGTATATTTTCATAGGCCAAAGAAACAATAAAAGAGATTACTGGAGACATAAATCTCATATATTTTATTTATTTAATTCTATTTTTAATTAGAGAATTTTTTCCCAAATTTTTATTTCCATTTTTTCATGTGCATTTTTGACTGGTTTTGATTGTTTTTGCAAGAGATTTGTTGAAAAGGATCAGGAAAAGATATTTGGATCAATAGAATTGAACCAAAAAAATAAAAAATGAGGATTTTCACCTTCACATTTGATGGATCAAATATATTTAAAAAAACTCTCCATTTTTGGATTTATTTTTGTAATTTATAAATACCAGTTTTGAGAATGAGAAAGGGGTTACTTGTTGATGAAATTTAGAGACTTTGAGTGCTTTTGCAAGGGGAAATTTAGCTATCTGTGAAGAGGAAAACTCAGATCTAACTTGTTTGGGGATTTTGTTTTCAAGATATAGTCTTTGTTTTGAGGCCGAGTTCACACTATTTCAGCTCTTTCCTCTAGTGGTAGAGCACATGACTTTGGAATGTCTATGAGATATTTTTGTAAAATAGAGCAAAGGAAATTATGTTTCTACAATTTTTTTAATGAAATTTTTTTTCTTCCAATGACATATTTGTTTCATATTTTGCACTTTTGTTTGATATGTAGATGTTTTCCTTCTAGATTAGCTATCTAATATAAAGATTTTGAAAATTTGGCATTTATCTTCATTTTTCTCATGTTCTTTAACCAAATTTTTAAGTAACTATTTACTCAGAAATTTTCCATAAATAATTCAATTTAACTATCACTAATTTGTATCAACTTATTTTGACTTTTAATGGCTTATCTTTCATGGTTTTAAATCTCCAAACGTATCATGTTTTGTAATTATAATATCAGATGTTAGAACTTCTTCAATAATTTGATGTTCATTATAAAATAGGCATCTTAAATCCCCCTTTTCATTAAATTATTTTTCTATGTATTTGAATCAAATTTGTATCTAGTTATAATCAAGGTATGGTAGAATATTTGTATTTTATTGCTTGAATTCTAATGTATATTTTCATTTAAATTAATTTAGTGCATTTCATAAAGTATCCTTACCGAGGAGCCATTGCATTTGTGGCTTAGTTGAGCCTTTATTCAGCTTAAGGGTTGCTTTCTTGCAAAATCTCTGCAAGAAAACCAATACATATCTCTTTTTTTATAATTGACTATATAAATAAAAAATTAATAGGAAGGGTGAGGGGGTAAGTGGTACCATTAGAATCAAGAACATGAACCACTAAAAATGGAAAAGAGTTTGATTTTGGAATTTGACTGGGTGGTCTTTGCAAATGTTGATGAGGTCATTTTTGGCCATCAACAGTGTATCAACAACATAAAAATATATGGTAGTAAAAAAAATTCCTACAAACTCAACATAAAGTTTTTTTGGTTGACGAGGATTACTCAAGCCCAAGGATGCTCGTACATCAAACACCCTTGGTAAGAAAATGGGAGGTAGCATCTCATGTGGTATTTCCTTCAATGTTTGAAATAGTTTGTAGGAATGCTAGATATTCCTCAGTCACCCATGATGCATCTTAAAATCTCATATTTCTCCATTTAACCAAATACTCTAGATACTTTCTATGGCAAGACTTCTTTCTAACCATAGTGGCTATAATTTCTTCCACTTGTTCGACAATTTTTATTGGTAATTCCTTCTTCCACTCAGTGGGTATATAAATATCTTCACTATTTTCACATTCATGAAACTCGTATAGATCAACTACATTGAATTTATGAGAGATATCCAAGTCTCTCGACAACTCCATATTATAGTTGTCTTCAGAAAATTTTGGAACAATTATGCAAGGGCCTATTTCCTTATATTTCAACTTGTTCTAGGTACCCCTTAGAAGGCTCTCTTTATGCTAATGCACCATTACCAAATCTCCTGCAGTGAAACACTTTAATCTTCTTTTCAAATTTTTTTTCTCCTTGTACTTATTGTTACTTTGTTGCAATATTTTCTTCACTTTTTTTTTTGTATTAGATGCATGTTTTCTATAAAATCACTTGCATTAACATTCTTCCTTTCCCCTCAATATGGAAATTGTATCAAGTACACAATACCCTTCAGTGACTGCCCATAAATAACTTCAAAAGGACTCTTACTAATGGATCTTTTCACCAAGTCATTGTATGTGAAATTTTCTTGCGCCAAGACCATATCCCAATGGTTTGGATTTTCACCACTCAAAATTTTCAGCAAGTTACCAAGAATCTTGTTCTCTACTTTAGTTTGTCGCCTTATTTCTGGAAGATAGTTTTAACTGTATAAAAATTTATATCTCATCTTCTTCCATGACATCCTACAAAAGTGACACAAAAAACTTGCATCTCTATATGAATTAATGGTTCTTGGAAACCAATGAAGTCTCACTCCTTCCTTGAAGAATAAAAATATCACTTTATTAGCATCACTTGTCCTATTGAATGCTATTAAATGTTTCGTGTTCGAAACTTATCTAAAAAGCCATCAATAAATCATGCTTTCTTTGTGTCCTTGGTTTTCCTAAGACAAATTCCATGCTCACATCTTCCCATTGCCTTTTTGTACTAGCAATGGAGTATACAACCATGTATTTTTACTTTTACCTTTGGCTATTTGGAAAAATATACACCATTCAACAAAATTTCTCACATCCTTTCTGATGCTAGGGCAAGAATACATCTCCTGTACCAATGTTGCAATCTTATCCATGTCAAAATTCCCACCTAGTCCTCCAACATGTATCTCATTAATATTATTCAAACTCATTGACCTTTGATGAATGCATAATTGTTGATTTTTAAATAAAACGCCTTCTTGGATATGGTATTCTAAGAACATGTTTATATCCACACTCCAAGGTGATTTACGAGTTTTCCAAGATTCTCCACAATTGGCATATTCTACATATAGTTCTTCATGCTTTCCAAACCTACCACTAATACTAACAAATTGTTGAGTAATACCACTACTTCTACTCCAGGAATTTGAAATTTTGATTGAATTTCCTAACCTATGTTTCAAAAAATATGTATAAATTTGAAAGAAATCAACCCATTTAGAACTCCTTTCATTCAAATTACCTTGACTATAGATATATTGTAACACCTTGTGATCAGTAAACAAGAAAAAACCCTTCGAAAATAAATAGTCTCTCCACTTATTCAAGGACTACAAAATAGAATGAAATTCCTAATTATATACGAGATACTTCTTATTTCCATTGTTAGGCTTCTCACTAAACAAATATATTAGTGTTCCTTATTGAATTAAAATTGCTCCAATTATCGTCCCACCTACATTAAATTTAACTTGGAATATTTTATCAAATTTTAGAAGCACCAAAATAGGCTTCTTTATGACCTTCCTTTTCAAACCTGCAAATTCTTTCCCTGCTACTATTTTCCATTTAAAAGTTCCTTTCCTTATGCCCTCAGTAACTAGTGTACAAATATTGCTAAATTCCTAATGAATTTATGGTAGAAGCTTGTCAATCCACAAATGATCCTCACCTCAAAATTAGACTTAGGTGTTTTGCAATCCAAAATATCCTCCACATTTTCATAGTCCATCTTCAAACCTTACTTGCAAATAAAATTTCCTAGGTGCACTAACTCATTCTACATGAATGTACATTTCCTCAATTTGGTAAGAAACTTTTCTTCCTTCAAGGATTGGAACACTTTCCTTATGTGTTCCAAATGCTCCTCTTTTTTTTGTTAAAAATAAAAAATTAATCCAAGTACACACAAAAAAAAATCCCAAGAATGGTTTCAAAATCCTATTCATGAGCCTCTTCAATGTGCTAGGGGCATTAGTAATCCTACTTATCATAACCAATCATTCAAAAAATATGTCCTTCGTCTTCAAAGTATTTTTCCACTCATCACTTTCTTTGATTCGGATTTAATGATAATCACTCTTCAAGTCAATCTTGGTGAAATATACAACCCCACTCAAATAATCCATAATATCCTCCATCCTAAGCAAGGGAAATAGGTACTTCATGGTAATCCTATTAATGGCTCTAGAATCTATGCACATCCTCCATTCACATGTACTCTTTGGAGTCAATACAACTGCTACAACACATGGACTCAACCTTTCTCTTATCAATTTTATCAAACAAATATTGTACCTACTTATTTACTTCACCATTATCTATATGAGTCATCCTTTAAGGTGCCTTGTTTGGTAATATCGGCCCTAGAATCAAGTCAATATGATGAAAAATAATTCTCAAGGGAGGTAGTCCTTTTAGCATTTAATCAAAAAAAATATCCTTTAATTAATATAACAACGATTTAATTTATGTTGGGATGGTTCCTAATTTCACTTCCTCTGGCAAAAAATGTGGAATGACTGCTAAAAAAAGCTTCTCCTTTCGTTCCTCATGTGAAAACTCCCTCGTCGAACACAACATGATCTTCTTGTTACATATGTTGGTACTTCCACAAAAACCTGTTATTACAACTATATTTTCTATCATTAGGGTCAGCTTATATATGGTCATCCTTCCTATATTCATATGTATTTTCTTGATCATGATGGTGAATTCATCCGTTAAACATCCGTGGCCCCAAAAAAGTATGTGGCATGTGTGCATGTTAACCACATCACACAATAATTGCTCCTAAAGGTTGTTAATTCAAAAATTAAACAAGAATTTCTCAGTAACAACCACCTATTGTCCATTTTGTAACCATGAAATATTTTAAAGGTTTTCATTAGATAAAATTTGAGGTAAAAAATGGGCCTAAAAAAAAAAATGTACATCAAATTTTATTTTTTATGAGAACCAATAGGATTTGATATGAAGATGTTAGCCATGGGGGATGATTCACCATTTTTGGAGTAAAAAATAAAAATAAAACAATAAACAACTACTTTTTCAGCTTGTATTTTTGAATTATATTCCCTCAATTTTACTCAAATTTTGAGTGAGAGCACTTGTTTCAGGTGGAATTTAATTTTTAATCCAAGCAGTAGCCATTTTGCATAATTTTGATGGACCTTACTACATGAAAAATGTGAAATACATGAAACAATGCGATTGCAGTAATGTTTTTTCATGTATTTAACATTTTTTATGTAGTATGGTCTATATAAAGTATGTAGCATGGGTACTTCATGGATGAAAAATTAAATTCTGCATTCATAGAGTTTTCCCTCTTGAAATTTGAGTAAAACCGTAGGGAGACAAGTTGAAAATATGTGTTCAAAATTATTATTTTTCTTTTTTACCTCCAAAACTTAATTAACTAATCGAATCTTATTTTATTATTTCCACTATTATTTTATAATATTCCTTAGGAGGCCCATTTTAAATCTCAAAATTTCTCAAATAGATGGACTAAACTCTTGTTTTTCAACTTGTCCATGACTTTAGTGAACACTATATACTATGTACCTCCACCTTCTTTAACCAAGTTACAAGACTTTCCTTGGACCTTACATTTAGTTTTTAAAATTTTCCTTATTTTCCCTATTTTTTCCACTATCTTGTTTTACGTTTTGAGCAATACTCTCTGGAACATTAAATTTTCTCCCTATTCTAGCTCAAGCATGGTCACAATTGTTTCTAGGAATATAAGCTTCACCATATTTTGTAACTTATGTTATAGCTTCACCTCTTCTCGTTGAATTTTGTCCTTTTTGGAACTCATATTTCTTATGTCCTTGAATTCCAAAAAAAAATAAAAAAATTTGCATGCTTCCCCTTTCCTCTTCTGAGTCTTCATCTTCCTCTTATAACACTATTTCTACCTCTAGCACCTTGATCACTAGTGTATTCTTCCTCCATTTAATTTCTTCTAGTAATATCTTCCTTACCTCTTCCTCTGAATTTTTTTTGTGTTTTCCTATTCAAATTTTCCTCCACCTTCGGGGAAATGTGATACGCTTCATCAACAGTTCAGAAACAACGTGTACTCATTTCATCTTGAATCAAGTATTTGAGTCCATTCACATACCTTGTGACTCTTTAAAATTTTGGATCCCTTAGACTTGATCGAGGTGAAAGTCTGAAAAAATCCTTGATGTAATCACAAATAAAGGTATCATTTAGTCTTAGGGTTTCAACTTGTTTATACAAATTCTGCGAGTAATAAACATACATAGATTTCTCCTTGATATCCATTACCATTTTTTTCCGAGTCTTGATATTTTCTAGCTAATTATTTAATCTATCCTTCTGCATCATATCTCACCACAATAGAGAATTACCTTTCAACATTGTTATGGAAAATTTCACCCAAATTGGATCCTAAAAATTTTCATAGTTGAACTACATTTCAAGTTCTCCAATCCAATCGATGACCACATCAACTCTTAGATTTCCATCATAATAGGAAACTTTAAATCTTGCACTTCCTCTATTGCTTAAATATTAAATCAACCTAATTTTTGGGTCTCTCTCCTTGGCCTCCTATTTTTTAGCTATCTCTTCTTCAAGCTACGAATCTACCTCTTCACCTCCATTTCTTCTATGCTTCAGCTCTTTTATTATTCATCTTAATTATTCTAGATTTTTATTTCCTATACCTCCTCATCCTACTCCTATTCTCTTTAGTGAAAACCTTAAAATTTATAAATGTCTTCCCAACATCCACATACCTCATCCCAGGTTTTGTGACAAAAATTCTACCTTCAACACTCTTGTTGTGAAACCATAAAAAAGGTTTCCGAGTACATTGTTACATGAATCAATTCAAGGTGAACATCTCAAACAAAACCTGCTCTAATACCACTTGACACAAACCAGTTTCTATATATTTCACAACACCTACAATATTATTGATTAAATGATAGAGAAAAATAGAGAGTAATTCGAGTCTACTCACAACAACATAGGGTGGGATTCAAATATCCTTTTATTAATTCAAAATGCATTATTACAGGTAAGAACTCACATTACAGAAAAATACCCTTAGAGTACTACTGTACTATTCAAAAACCCCCATTATCTTAGAATATATTCTTTAGAAAAAATAATGGGGACCCTTTTAAATTTTTAGGACAAGACAATAAAATTGTTGTACCTTATAAATAGAAATATGATTCAAAGTAATAAGCTTGTTTCCTTAGGCACTTAAGAAAAAAATCCAAAAGAGGCTTAATCGCAATCACAAATCGCAATCAGAAATCGCAAATCACAAATCAGAAATTGATAATCGCAAATACAACAAACAACTTGGTAAGATGCTCCGCATAAAATTTGCGATGTGATATCGCCCAAAAGCGTGAAACAAGTGAAAAATAATTTCAAGTGAAAAAGGGCGATGAAGGACAAAAAAGAAATAACAAAGGAAAATGATCCCCAATGAAGTTATGTTTCATAAAGAAAAATTAGCGGGACATGCCTTTGCCACATCACCAATCACAATCGCAAGATCACAATTTCTCCTGCTGACATGTATTTTGCCCCACTTTCATTTCGTTGATGCGATGCATCGCATTGCATCTTCACCATCTATAATCCTTTTTTCCTTCCAATTTTTTATGAAACCAACTCCAAAAATAGAATAAAAGAGAGATCAATGCCTTAGAAATTAGCCACTTCGAGGGGGAAACCTCCAATACATTACAGAAATGAACAATTCTTGGATGCTACAAATGACCAAAACATCCTTCTATATATCGGAGTCCATGGGCCCACAATATAATCTTGGCTGACCTAACAATAACAATGTAGGGGCACAATAATAACAATATTTGGGTTCTAGGGGTACAACAGTAACAATAAGGGACTCAACTAGTAATATAGGGACCTAACATGACCCTCTCCTTCAAAAAAGCATTTTCCTCAACACTTGAGTAGCTCTGGGTGCTTTTGTATAAAATTCTCATCCTCCCATGTAGAATCTTCAGTGGGTAAGTTCTTCCACTTTATGAGATACTCTAAAATTGATCGATTTCATAGCTGTCATGTTCTTGTTTCCGTGACTGATTCAGGTTCCAATATGAATTTTCCTTACTCATCAAGTTCTGGAAATATTGTTTGAACTAGAATATTTTCACCTATAACCTTATTTAAGCATGAAACATGGAAAACAGGATGCACTCGCGAAGAAGAAGGAAGCTCCAATTTTTATGCCATAGTACCAATATTTTGCCACACCTTGTAAGGACCATAGTACTTTGGCAATAATTTATTATCCTTATTAGCTTGCTTGAGGGAAATTTATTTGTATGGTTGTAGACATAAAAATATCCATTCTCTTACATCAAAAATTATCTCGCTACGATGTTGATTTTCCTGTTGTTTCACTCGATTTTGTGCCAAATTTAGGTTATCCTTTAAGAGTTGGAGAGCTTCTTATTGATGCTTGATGTGATATTCCACTTCTTGAACCTTAGAATTTTCTCTTAAAGATGATGTGAGGATGGTGGATGATATCCATAAAGTTCCATAAATGGGGTCATTTTTTCTACAGTATGGAAGGAAATGTTATACCACCATTCAAAGAGAGGTAGCCACTTGACCCATTGTGTTTGTTTATTAGACACAAAACAACGAAGATATCCTTCCAAACGTTTATTCACTATCTCAGTTTGACCATCGGATTGAGGATATAAGATCAGCTATGAGCTAATTGAGTACCCAAATAAGAAAATAACTTCATCCAAAAATTTCCAGTAAAAATGGGATCTCTGTCGCTCACAATAACCTTTGGGTTTCCATGTAGCTTTTGAATTGTGTCCATAAACATAGTAACAACTGCACTTGCTTTAAATGGATGATATCGTGCACAATACTACTGGAGTAGAGAAAGAACTTTGACTAGGTTGAATTATACCAGCCTCTAACATTTTTGTAATCATAAGTTTAATTTCTCTCTTTTGGACATAAGGATATCTGTAAGGCCTAATGTTTGGAGGAACACTTCCTGGAATCAAATGAATAGCATGATAATGATTACGAATAGGTGGGAGTCTGTTGGGAGTTTCAAAAACCTTGGAATGATTGTCCAAGACTTTTTGGAGGTCTGCAGAAATATCGGATTTTGATATTGGAAGTTCTAGTGAGCATAATTGTGCAATTATGCCTCATTGTTCTTTCTTCAGAAACTTTGTCATGATATTAGAGCTTAATATCTTTGTCAGATTCCCTGTGATACGTCGTAATTCAACTTCCTTTCCTTGTGAAAAAAATTTGAAGAAAATTTCTTGAAAATTAAAAGCTACCGTCCCTAAAGATTGTAACCATTGTACTCCTCGTACAACATCAGCACCTCCCATAGGAATGGAAAGCATTGGAATATTCAATAGATATTCCCCCATGGTTAGCTTGATATTATGGCATTTTCTAGAGAAATTTTATGTTCCTCCATTTGCAACCATCACTTGACATTATAGTCCTGGGTATAGGAAACAATTAAATTCCTTAGCTACCTTATAATGAATAAAATTATGGGTACTACCCGAATCAATCAACACTATTACCTTTTTCTTCTTGATATTTCCTTTTATCTTGAGAGTTTTCGCAGTGGTAATTCCTGCCAATACATTACATGATATGGTCAGACTCATTTATTCCTCTCCTAGGGCTGGTTCCTTGTGTATATCCTCTTCTTTTGAAGATTCTTCTTTATTTTCTTCTTCCTATTCACAATCTATGTAAAATAATTTATTCTCAGCACACTTATCACCTTTTATGTATTTTATATCACAACTCTAGCGAAGCCCTTTTTCTCCTTTCTCTTCCAATTGTTGTGGTGTCAACCTTGTAGGTTGTGGAAGTCTAGGAGTAGCAACACTTCCATCTTTATATATGTGAGTGGTGGGCTTCCTTCTTGTCGTAATTTTACATTCAATTTTTCTTTCCAACATGAATGCCTTTTCCAATGAATCAGGTTCCAAAACTTGAACTGCATGTTGGATGTTATCTTTTAAATTCCCTATGAAGACTTCAAATCCTGTGTTCCTCTGGAATAGTAGTTACCCTTATATTCAATTTTTGGAATTTCTTAATGTGCTCCGCTACTAAACCCTTTTGTTTGAGATTTATCAATTGGCTAAAGAAGGTATTGCTTTTTGTATCCTCATAATGTGTTGTTGTTTCCTTCGTAAAAATTTACCAAGTGACAATTTTTTTATGGGAGAAAAGCCATCGATACCATACAAATGTATTTTTTTCTAAATGTAAAGTTCAAATGCGTGCCATTTGTGTGTTTTGCACATTATTGAGATCTAAATATTGCCCCATCTGTAGTATCCATGTTACGGGATCCTTGCCATCAAAATTCCTCATATACATCTTTGGAATATGGTGGTTCTTCCATCCAACATTAGAGTTTATGAAATCACGATTAACATTTATTTTGTTCACATCATGAGTTTCCTCTACTATCTTTTCGCCATTAGGAAACATTTCTTGTATGAACTTTTCCAAACCTTCGATGTCTACTTTTAGATCATTCTTCATGTTTTCCATTTTTTCATCGATCTTAGCTTCCATGTCATCTATCTTAGCTTCCATGCCAATTTCCATGCCCTCCATCTTAGATTCTATGCCTTTCTTCAAACAATCCATCTTATTTTTCACGCCTTTCTCCAAAACTTCCATTTCATTTTTTGTTTCTCTTTGCGATAGGTGCACTTGCTCTTGTAATTCTGACATCTCATGTTGAATTTATTCGTCTTCATGAGTCATAGTAGAGCCTTCTTAATGCTTAATGGGTGTTGAATTATTTTTACTGGGAATTTTAGAACGCAATACTGATATCTATTCTTCAATATTCCCTTGGAATAAATTAAAACTAATACTTTTCAAACAAGAATTATGTAATTTAAAAAAAATGGACACCTTTTTCTTGCTTTTGAGGAGCTCGATATTGAAACTGAATTATCTCTGTGATTTCGGATCTTCAATATCTGAAACTTGGCCCTGAGGTAGCTCTTTGCATCCTATTTTGAATGCCACAGGTCTGACCTAATTTGGACTCTTCAAGGAAAAGTTATGTCCAATCTCCCGCAAGACCTAATTATGGACTAGTTCAGTAGAGCGAACTTGTACGAATTGCCACGTGTCACTATTTCCTCCTTAGGCTCCAAAATCTATAAACAGGAAACTAAATTCCATGTAAGTATGGCCACTTGTTACAGAATCTCAATCAGTTGCTCAGAGAGAGAGAGAGTTATGACATATTTTCCACGGTCACCACTTTGAGATGAAATTTAGGAGGCTCCTGAAAAAATGCTAACGTCCACAGATCATATCTCCAAAAATATTGAAAAACAAGATCTGGAATTTGTATAGGAGGTTCTTTAGGATTTTGGCTTCGCTCTATGAAAATTTTAGCTTCTAAAACGTCGCACACAAATATTTATAACGAAAATTCCGCGATGAACTATTTAGGTTAAATTCAAGAGCTTGCAAAAAGCCCTAACTTCCACAGATAATATCTACGAAAATATTGTGAACCAAGCTCAAAAATTTTGCGAAGATGTTCCTACAGATTTCAGCTTCGCACTCTAAAACATTCAGCTTCTGAACCTTTGTAGAAAAATGTTATAGTGAAAATTCCACAATGACCTATTTGGAGCAGAAAAACCTTAGAATCCAAAGCTCCGATACCAAATGTTATGAAACCAGCTCAAAAAATAGAAGAAAAGAGAGATCAATGCCTTAGAAATCAGCCACTTCGAGGGGGAAACCTCTAATACATTACATAAATGAACAATTCCTGGATGCTACAAATGACCAAAACCTCCTTCTATATATAGGAGTCCATGGGCCCACAATATAATCCTAGTCGACCTAACAATAATAATGTAAGGGCACAATAATAACAATATTGGGGTTATAGGAGTTCAACAGTAACAATAAGGGGGCAACACTAATAACAGTAAGGGACTAAACTATTAATATAGGGACCTAACACAATTTCACCGAAATTACGATTGTGATGCGATATCGCATCGAAAAATTATTCATCCCTGTTTTTCCCTGCCAATGTTTCCAATCTTAAAAATCATTTGATATATTAAACCATTTTTTGAAAAGGGAAAAAATTTAATTGCAATCAGCAAAAAAAGTGCGCTCATTTTTTTAGGACCTTGACACACATATGAAACTACGATGTAGGATGTTTAAATTAAAATTTTTAAGTGTCCATTCAGGGACATGAAACGAAGTTTCCCATAAATACAAAATCATAATGATATGATAATATTGAGACTCCAAACATGATTTGTGGAACGGTTAATAAATATTTTATATTTATTCGCATGTGACACTATATTCTTCATCATTTCATTTTTAATTGCTACATCGCTCCTGCATTTTGGCATATTGTTTTTCACTAATTTTTCTTCTTAGTAACAGGAAATTCCACAAAAACATAATTTCTCCTAAATTTATAAGGCTCTTAAGAAATCAAAGAAATCTATGGTTCCTGCTAATCCTACAACTTTCTTTGCTGAAGTGACAGAGACCCCCCCCTTGTTTTTAGATACTACATGCGCTACAAAAAGTGGTTATGCTTCATGGGAATCAATTTACAAGATTTTTGAAGATGAAAAAATCTTCTTAATCAAAATGATAGCTACAATGGATGCTCATAACACCTCAGAATCTACTATTTCTGATGTAACCAACTTTTTTTCTTCATAAAATTGCTATGCGCCCTAAGATTTTACCATATTCAGATATGGTGAAATGGATTATTGATAATCTTAACATTGGCAATAGAACCTTTCTAAAAACAGGAGGCAAAATGATAATATCATTCCGAGTAGACGATTTGAAGATGATGTACCATATACCGGACCCCCAGAAGGTGTATGGAAAATATTTCCTTGAGAAATTTGCAAAAGAAAACAAGATGCAATTAGACCTTATAAAAAAATTGAGGAATAACCCCGGAAAACACAAGCATGATGAAAATGGTATGTATTCCACTGCTTCTCTAGCTGGTCTGTAATGTTATGTTTCTTCTATGTTGTGTAGACTATTTGGCTCACCCAAAACCAGTCAATTTTCCATTGAATGGGTCCCTCTTATCGATGTCATCATACACTCCTACATTATGGATTGGGGTACCATTTTGTCAAAAAATATTTCTTCTCAGATCCTTGAATATAGAAAAAATCACTCTTTTACCTCCAAGAAAATCCCCCCATTCTTAATGACTACGTACATCATGGACGTTGTATGTTTTAACTATGGTGTTCAAAGCATGGGTTGGAAATAAACCATCCAAGATCCCACCCCCCTTGATTTTTTACCATGATATTCTATGGGAATCTAAATATGAATCCAATTTTTACAAGATTTGTCATGGAGTTATTCTGCCACACTTCCAAGTTGTTTTAATGAAAAAGCCACAAAATTATCTAAGGAAGCCCAAGCTGACTTTACAAGCAAAGGAAAATGGTTTGTAGAGGATTTATTTACTTATTTTAGAGTTTATTGAAGCATTGTTGAACCCCATGTACTCCTACTATACGTACTAGACAAGATTCTCGCTAAATAAATTGCTTTCCAAATAGTGGGGCATGGATGGACTAAAGCCTTGAAAGAGGAAAAGAAAGATTCTTGACCTACCTTTTCCATTCACTCTGGTGTTTATGAATTCGACAATTTCAAACATGTGATATTATTAATTAATCAAATATAGTGTTTTAAATTATTTACAGTTCTTAATAGACAATTTCATCCAAAGAAAGTTTCTCTAAATGTTACAACGCAGGTAAATATCAAACACTTCCTTCATGAATATGGTGAATATGATGACTTATTTGAGTCTACCAATACTTATATATATATGTTGAAAATTTGGAAGCCATGCGTATCAACCATGACCAAATAGAACAGTTGAAAGAATACATAAACGATAGGTTGGAAGGTATTCCTCTAGACATCTTAGAGGTATCCCAACCTATTACACAGAAAGGTCAACACACAAAACAAGAAAAATAGAAACCTCCTAAGGATACTAAAATCCTTAGTAGATAAAAATAAGTGTATCCTAAAGAAGTATAGACTAATATTCCACCGTTTCCTAATTATTTACAAGAAGTCTCGAAAGACTTCAATCAACAAATTAAGGGAAAGCAAGAAGTGGTGATCATTGATCAGCAAGAGACAATTGAAACACCTCATGAAAAATGCTAGGGACCATTCGCTGTTGGTTCTACTGACAAATCAATTAGCACAAAATGAGTTGAATTCATCCTGACCTATGCAACATATGAAATTGTATTGAATATAAAGGAAATCCTTCCTTTAGATATCTTATACAACCCAAAACATAAGGTTGTAATGAACAGACAATGGAAAAGGAGGAGAATTAAACAATCACGTGCTCTAGTTCCTAGTGATGTGCCCATGGAGATATTTTCGAAAACCATCAATCATATCCATCTCAGGATATATAAAGTTTAATTTAGCTCATAGTTGCTTATGCATCTACCTTAATTGATAAATCCAACGAATTTCATCAACTATTTAAGGAGAAGGATGAGAAAATCCTTCAGCTAGAACAAGAACTATTGGTAGAAAAGAAATTCATTACCCTTCAGCTGCAAGCACAAGTTACACAGCTCCAAAAAAGTATGGATAAAATAATGTTGCAACATCAATATGACATTAGTGTCGAGGATGCTCAAATATATCTGCTGCAATTTAACTTCGAACAGTTAATCGATAATACAAAATTTAATGATTTCAAAAAGGAAGCATTGGAACTCAACACTTTGTTCGCTCAACAACAAGTGGTGTTTTGTCAAAAAAATTATAACATAAATGAGCTATGTGAGAAGATTGGTTTACTAATCAATCAAGTTGCTGATGAGAGGATTAGATTTGATGAAATTGATGATAAAGTCTTTCAATATGTCACCTGGAAAGATATTGTAGAAGGTTGAGAGCCCAATATTTCTAGGATTGAAGATTCAAAAAATGAAATATTGTTCATTGATTGGGATGTACAATTAAAGCAGGCATAAAGGGAAGTTTGCAAGGAAAGAGATGTTTCTAATAACCTTATTGAAATATTCAGTCAAGACCTCATTGCTGCAAATTTAATTCATAAATATCCACATGGTTCTCTAACTGTTGTGAATGATTTGATAAGATAGTGGTAAGAGATTCCTAAAATCAAGGAAGAAGGCATTATAAAATTGGTCAAGCTTGATTGGGAAAAGTGCTGGAAACACTTAGTCAAGCCACATAGTCAATGGTTAATGGTGAGTTCTCCAACTGAGACTTCTTCTTACATGGTGCCTCCACTGTCAGATGTGGTCTATACAAGGTAGTTGCGTGTCAGGCCAAGCCAACCTCCTGAAGTTTAGCCTATGATAGACATCCTTCACCTCAAGGAACGAATGACAATAGAGACAACAACAAACTCATGAAGTGAGTAATCCCAACAAACTCTATTTCTGTTTTTATTTCACTTATTTTATGGAGAGTTGTTCAAACCTGCTTAAAAATTTATGTATTTGCTATTTTTATACTTTTTACATTACTATATAGACCCTTTCATGTCTTTGAAGAAAGGGTGCTAAAATTTTGAAAGAAGACTTTACATAAGTTGTGCTTTTGTACTCGTAAAGTTTCTCTTAATAGAAAGGTCTAACCAACGAATGTTTTTTCTAATGAGCAAAGTTAAGATATATCTGATATTTTTATCTTTATCTTGATGTTCTATTTCATATGATAACTAGTTTAATCTCCTTATGATGTTTTTTTTATATGTATATTTTTAAACACAGTCCAAAATTAATTCACTTTTGAATATGCTTAGATTTCCATTTTTAATACATGAAAAAATACATGCAATTATTAAATGAAATATGTGATTAATCAGTTTAATTGATTAAATATTTAATCAAATAAATTATCTTAAATAAGTGCCTCATAAATCTTCATTTTTATACACTTAAGATCATATTTTAAATCACATATAAGAGAAAGATAATTCATCCCAGGATAGAGATAGGTATATTTACACTTTCTAAAGCTTGTTGTGACTCTCATTCACCAAGTCATTGTTAGTTATAAATACCACCCAATCCACTCAATTATATTTCATTGGGAAACTAATCCCATAATCCTTAGTCAGAGCCACTATCTTAAACAAATAAGTGATGGTTTTTAAGTCCCTGACCAGGTGGTTTTCCTTGATGTTGTTGCAAGGAATTTCAAGGAATCAATATTTTTGATGTTAGAAGGAGGGCCAATAGACTATGAATTGCACCAAAGTCTAATCTTAAAACCGGATACCATCAAAAGAGTCAATCTCCCTCCAAATCTCCTACAACTTCAAGCTCGCGCTAAAAATTTCCTACCTCTAAATCAGAAGTTGTTTAATCTTTTCATAAGTCTCCTAGTTCAATTCCCAAATAAATTTCCCCTAAATATACTCCAGAATCACCTGAAGTACAAAATTTGATAAATAAATTAGAGGAAATATTGTATTACACCATAAAAGCCTGTGCTTTCTGATGTCTCTGAAGGAAGTGGTACTTTAATTTTTCAAGGTATTGGTGTAGTGACTCATTCTCAGAGTGAAAAACATGGAATAAGTCTATTTGAGTTTCCTCTCCATTCTGATCCTAGGAAAACTCCAATATATGAAACTCAAACATCTTCTACTGACATTCTCTCATCTTCTCCTCCACAAACTCCATCATTCATTCCTCCTTCATTTCCATACTCCCAACCAATTTATTCATATATTCATATCTCTTCATCTAAATCAAGTAGTGTTTCTTCAATAAATACTACTTATGTGGTTATTTATTCTTCAAATACATCCACCTATGCAACTAATTCTTCTTCAAATCCCCCTTCAGGGAAAATAAATCGTACAAGTGATACAATGGAAGATAGGTCATGGACCAATCCTGAATTTGTTAAATTAGTAGGTCCTCTTCATAATTTACCCAAGAATTTAGAGAGATGTTTTCCTAAGTATAATATTGGTGATGGTCTCCCTTCTAAAGAGCATCTCCATAATTTATGCAAGCCATGAACCTTAATGTAATCTGAGAAGAAGATTGTGTAGTAAGGTTTTTTCCCTATACTTTTCAAGGATTAGCTGGATCATGGTACTTTTCATTACCATTAGGTACTATTACTAGCTGGGAAATATTTGAAGAGAAATTTCTTAAAAAATTTGTGCATGATCGTACTGATGCTACTCTCATAAATGATCTTTCAAATCTGAAAGAAAATTCGGGAGAAAAGATCAAAGATTTCAATTTGAGATTTAACAGATTCCTGAATAAAATCCCAACTACATCTAAACTTAGTGTAGATGTACATGGTACATATCCTCTCTTCCTTTTAATATATCAATTTTTGTGGATAGAGCCAATAAGGCTAATTTGATAGAAAACATGAAAGAAGCCCTATTTGTAGAAAAGAGAATTCTTGCTCTAGAGAAGAAGAGTGCTCAAGAAGATAGAAATTCTATAAAATTCTCATTTAAGGATGCGCCCAAAAATAAAACACCTAAGAATCCCTTCGATCTTGAAGGTTTACAAAAATTTATTAAAACCACGTCTAATGAGATGGTAGAAATAAAAATAAAAGTATCAGAGTCTTCTTCTGAGAAACCTTTTAGATATTTTCAAGAGAACAAGACTTCAAATCCTCAACCTCCAAATATAATCTCTAAAGCTGAATAGGATCAAGATGAAGATGTGGATGAACCATTATTGTTTGCAGATGAATCTAAGGATGAAGAATTGGTTGAAGCTCATGGATTATGGGATTTCATCCTGACTACATCCGATGATGAAGATGATGATGAGGCATTTCCAGTTAGCACTAGAAGTAAAAACCATGATGCTCTACCAGATTCTTCTCAAAATCAGAAATCATTAACTCCTGTTGCTAAAGACTAAGTTGTAAACAAAAATACTCCTTCTGCATCTCCTAAAAAAAAACCACCCTCTTCTAATTCTATGTCTACATAAAATACCTTAGTGGTTTCATATACGATTGAGTATAAAATAGTGGAAGATATGAAGAAAGTCAAAGAAAACATGTCCATGCATCAGGTGAGAAAATTAAAGTAGCATCATAAAATCCTACTCAAAGAATTAAATATGTTCTTGCCTCTCCATTACCTACTCTTGTCACTTCTAAAGCCTCAAAAGGAGTAGGTAAACCTCCCACAGATTCATCAGAAAATATTGATGCCACATATGCTATCCTAATTATAGACAAATCTAATTCTCACACTACTCATTTCATTATGAATTTTGAATTTTTTAATAAAAATGTTCACAATTTCCTAATATACTCTAGGGCTTCTTCAAATATAATGTCATATTTTGTGTGTTTGAAGTTAAAAAATTCTCTCGAAAATTTGGATGTACACACTGTTCAATTGGATAGAACAAAATTCAAGGTTTTAGGAGAAATGAATTATGTCCTTATTAAACTCGCTTCTAATTCAAAAGTTCGTAAAGTAATTGATATTCTAGTTGTTGATATCCCTCACTTTTACAGTTTGATTATTAATAGAGATTGGTATAAAAAGCTTCACGTTTATTTTTTGACAGTCTGGTCTCATATGTGGCTTGCTTACAATGGTAAGCCAAATAAAATTTGAGTTCATAGTCAAAAAAACATCAAATACTCAGTAACTAATTTTGAGGATGATATGAACCAATGACCTTTACTAATAACATCCTTGGAAATTAATCTGTTGAATCATTCTTGGGCAATTTCAATACACAACAATCTCCATTTCTAATCAATTTAGTTAATTCTAAAATTGAAAATTTTTCACAATAAAATTATTCCAAATGTGTAAATATTGTAGAAATATTTTTTATTAAACTTTATTGGACTTCGTAATTTGATGGATCTAGATCTAATGTGCTAGGTAAACTTGACTCGGGATAAAGTCAATGTTGACTAGGGTAAATAGTAGAGGTTTTGGGGCACATTATATTGTGCACCCATGGTTTCTAGCCCATGGTATTGCATGTAATGGAGCTTATAAAATTCTGGGAAGACTTCATTATAACATAGCCCTGGAGGTGAGCGGTGAAGGCTAACTTGGATGGATTAGATAGGGTTTAGGCCAAGGCTAATGAAATTTCATTAGGATGGGTTTTCCTCGGAGTTTGGGGTTTTTCCCAGTTAAATATCTGTGTTAATGTTTTTTTATTGTTGATGGTTATGTTTAATTATTCCTCTTAGTAATTATTTATATTCTACAGTAAATTATTTCTTCATTTGTTATCAAAGCCATATTTGGCTTCAGAGGGATGCTTTTGTAGCCAAGAGTTTTATTATTCTATGAATGGAGATATGATTTATTGTTGCACAACTATTTCTAATGTATTTTATGAGGGCGTTTGAGGAAAGGAGGGCTTAGGTCTGCTCACGCAGGTAGAGCACTACAAGGATGCGGTGTTGAAAAAAGGTAAATCCAAGTTCCAAGAGATTTTTAACAGGGAAATTGTGTTGGTGGAGAAATCGCTAGATAAAGTGAGGAAGATAAAGGTAATTAACAGCGGTGACAATAATTCTCATATGCTACTCGGTGATGGTGCAACGAGATTTCATTGTGGACCAAGATCGCTTATCTATCGCGTCAGTGAGAATTTGATATGGAGCGACGGTGAGAAGAGTCCAATGAAGGATAACAGTTGTGGCAGAGGTGGTGTCTCTACATTTCAGTGCTCAAGAAGAGGTTGAGCATCCAACCTATGAAGACCACTGCAAATTCGATGTGGACGGGGAAATGGTTATTTTTGAGGGAAGAAATAAAGTAGCTGCGTCGATATTGGGTCCCTATGGTGGCATGTGGCATGGAAATGAGCAATGCAAGCTTGGAGGAAAATGATGATCGTGAATGGATGAAAGTCTATTAAGGCATGGAATGTTGACAAGAAAAGCATGGTCATAGAATATGGATTTTGTTTCCAAAATTCTTTAGGGTGAGTGAAGAACTGGTTAGATCTAATTACATCTAGTGCAAATTAAAAGGTGATGGATGCCCATTGTGAGAGATGGGCCTGTAGGAGGTCTACGAGTGCAGAAGACACAAGCTGAGTCATGTAACTGTGAACCTCGTCGAGGTTGACATTATCCATTAGATGTGGGGAGATTGAGATCATTGATGGCGATGTAGATGCTAGTAAATTTCTCTAGTTGACGAATGCCGCTGTAGCTACCAACAATGGTGAATATCTATGAAGATAAGGAGACATCATACTTTGTAGAGTTCATGCATGCAAAAAAAATTTTATGGGTCATCGTTAGCGTTTCAACCCTGCACATCAAGCTATGCATAGTGAGAACTATGGTTGTGAGACATATAAGGCCTCAAATTTTGGTTGCTGGCACATTGGAGAAATAACTATACCAGAAACTCGCAGAAAGCATGAACTTGAATCATTGCAGATCCCACGAAGGAGCACTGGAGCTAGGGTCTTTACTGCTAATGTTATAAAAATGGGACACATGCTGGTATACAAATGAGGACGCTGATGGCCGAGGCTAGAGTCGACACAACGGTGAGGACGATAAAGTTGTTGTAGGCAGAGATTAGAGTCATTGCAGAGGACGTGGATGGGCAAAGGTTTAACTTTCAATGGTTGTGGTGGCGGACGCTTCATTGGAAATGACGATAGCTATGTCTACGATGGACAAGACCTCCCTCCCCGTCAAAAATTCGAGGAAACCAATACCTTCACATGTATAGGAAAATAATTTGGCGAGGATGGATTATGGGAGGCCCATGAGAGATGAAAGCAATGGGTGAGAAAATAGGTGAGAGAGGATATCTTAAAATTGCAAAAATAAAAAAAAATAAAAAAAATTATTATTACGATGGAGTAAATTATTACATGTAAATGGACATACTGTTGTAAAACCTGGTATGGCATGCATACCCTTGGGTAATCATTGGTAAAGTTTGGGTTAGACCTAGGTGATAGGGGGGATGTCAAGTTAACAATTACCCTGAGTAAAAATTTGAGGGGGGAAGAGCTACAGTGAGCGGGGTGGTCTCACTTAGCAGTTTTGACTGGATTCTGTCAATAATACCCAAGTCAAGTTTAAGGGGGAAATTTTTAGGTAAACTTGACTTGGGATAGAGTAAATGTTTACTAGGGTAAATAGTAGTGGTTTTGGGGCACATGGTTTTCAGCCCTTGGTATTGCATGTAATGGAACATATAAAAGGCTAGGAAGACTTCATTGTAACGTAGGCCTGGAGGTGAGTGGTGAAGGCTCACTTGGCCAGATTGACCAGGTTTTTGGTCAAGGCTAATGAAATTTCATTAGGATGGGTTTTCCCTAGAGTTAGGGGTTTTTCCCCGTTAAACATTAGTGTTAGTTTTTTTTTTGATTGTTGGTGGTTATGGTTAATTATTCCTCTCAATAATTATTTATATTATCTAGTAAATTATTTCTTCCTAATGATGGTTCACAAGTAGGTTTCATATTGATTAATCCAGAAGGAGAAACTATAATGCTTACATGTAGGTTACAATTTGAGTGCACAAGCAATGCTGCAGAGTATGAGGCATTCTTCCAAGGCTTGTATAAAGCAATAGATCTTGATGTCAAATACCTTCAAGTATATAGAGATTCTGAAATTGTTATTAAACAACTTAGAAATACTATTCACTCTGTTTCTAGCCATCTCAAACATTATCAATCATTATTGCGTGTTCTTACCTCAAATTTCTTAGCATTCAATATATGCCCCATCTGAAGGCTTCAAAATGCAAGTGCGGATCTCCTAGCTAATGTAGCATCTATAATTATTCCATATGAGGATTATATTCCAAACAAATTTTCTATAGAATTGATTTTTCACCCATCTATTCTTGATAATTTCACCAATTGTAGATTATTCAGTGATGATGAAGACATCGTAAGTTTTCTAACATCTGAGATATCATATCATGATCAGCTTATTGATGAGGATGAGAATGAAAGACAGTTAAAGAAAAAAGCTTATGGAAATTCCATACCAAAATATGTTGTAAATATTGAATATCTTTATGAATTAAAAGAAAAATTTAAAAGGGTTATAAATTCTAAACTCCAAATTTCGTCCTTAAGATTTGAACTAGTAAACCTTGGAACTGGTCTCGGACCCCAGAATATCAATCTAGGGCTTGGTCTCTCGTCTGATTAGAGATTAGACTTAATCCATTTATTTAATAAATATAAGAATTTTTTTGCATGGTTCTATGAGGATATCAAGACATATGATACCTACATTATCTAACAAACTATCCCAATGACATCTACTGATAAGCCAGTACAACAAAAGTTAAGGAAAATTCACCCCAATCTAGAAAAGAAAAGAAAATCTGAGTTGAATAAAATCTTTAAGGAAAAAATCATCTTGCCCATTAGGAATTCAAAGTGGGTATCAAACTTAGTCCCTATTAGAAATAAAAATGGTGACATAAGCATTTTTTATAGATTTTAGAAATATTAATAAAGCTTGTCTGAAATACAATTTCCCATTACCACCATTGGAATAAATCCAACAATTAGTTGTTGGCTCTAAATTAATGTCTTTCCTTTATGGTTTTTTAGGTTAAAATTACATTCTGGTTCACCCTAAGGATATTTTTAAGACTACATTTAGAACCAAATGGGGCACTTTTTCCTATCAGAAAATGCCTTTTGGCTTAATAAATGCAGGAGAAAATTTTAAGAGAGCTATGGATATTTCTCTTAGGGGTCTAATAAAAAAAAAATTGGGTTATATACTTAAATAACATAATCGTTTACTCCAAAAAGAGAACTGACCCTTATAATGACCTCAAACAAATATTTGAACGCTGCCAAAAATATAGGATTTCATTAAACCCAAAAAAGTCTTACTTCGCTCTTAATGAAGGAAAAATTTTAGGATTTATTGAATCAAAAGAAGGCATTTTTATAGATCCTGATAGGATAAAGGCAATCTCTAAAATATCTTTACCCCATAACAAAAAATCCATGAAATCCTTTTTAGGATAGATAAATTTTGTTAAATTTTTTTATCATGACTTTTCCTAGATTTTTTTACCGTTGTAAACCATGCTCAAGAATAATTTGGTCTTTAAATGGGGACATAATTAAAGAGACACTTTTGATTTAATCAAGTACGCTATCATAAATGGTCGTTTATTAACTATTCCAAATTATTCTGACGAGTTTATTTTATACACTTTCGCTTCTGAAACATCTTATGTTGTTGTTTTAAGACAAGTTGATCATGAAAAAATCGAAGCACCCATCTCTTTCCTTAGTTCAAATTTTCAAGGTGCTGAACTAAATTATTAAGAGGTGGACAAACAAGATTTGTTTTTTACAAATCTTTAAATAATTTCAAACCTTTTATCCTGAAGACATATACCAAGGTAATAGTCCCATTCCCAGTAGTAAGACAACTGCTTGTGCAAAAATAACTGAGAGAAAAAAGGGAAAATTGGGTCACAACCCTACAATAATATGGTATTGACATTAAAGAAGCTAAAATTTTCAGAGGACAAGGTTTTTGCAAATTGCTGACTCGAACATCCAACACACTAGATAATGAGGATTCACGTAATACTCTACAAATTATAGAGGTTAGCCTCATGGAATATGAATCACAATATGTTGATGTTATATTTTATTTAAAAATTCGATATGTTCCCATAAAAATCAATCATAAAATGAAAATAGCTTTAATATTAAAAACTAATCAATATCATATCGTTAAATATGTTTTGTTCAGAAAAAAAAATAAAAATAAAAAAACTATGAATTTGTATTATTAAGATGCCTTGAAAAGTATGAAGAACATAAGGCTTACAGGAACTCCATGATAGACCTGTAGGTGGAAATTTCAAAGGAGAGACCACCAAACACAAAATCCTTCATGCAGAGTATTATTGGCCAAAATTATTCAAAGATACTCATGTATATATAAGAAAATGCAATACATGTCAAATTGGTGTTGGAAGACAAAGAAATCCAACCTTACCTCTACAACTAGTCAACATTGAACAACCCTTTGAACAATGGGGACTTGAAATCATAGGTGAGATTCTTCCTAACTTTTCGAAAAATCACAAATACATTCTTACTGGAAACAAACCACTTTACTAAATTGGTGGAGGATATTCCACTAAAGGTAGCTAATTTTGAAGCCATTATGGAATTCATTGATCAGTTCATTGTTACCATATTTGGTTTACCTAATTCACTTATGTTCTACAATGCATCTTACTTCTCAGGTAATAGTATGACTAAATTTTTTATTAAGAGAGGTTTTAAACTCAAATATTTTTCTAATTAGTATCCCCAAGGGAATGGTTTATAAAAGTTAACTAATAAAAAGATCATAAGAATCATAAAAAGAATTGTTTATCAGAACCAAAAAAATTGGCATAAACCTTTAATATTTTCACTATTGGCAGATCAAATAACTCAGAAGGCCTCTACAGGAAATTTTCCATTCAATCTTGTATATGGGAAAGAAGTTTTAATTCCATAAAATTTAGCCCCTCCCTCACTAGCCCTAGTCCAATTCATTGATGATATACCTTCCTCTTATTTACAGCTAAGAATGTCCTAAATCCTTAAACTAGAAGAAGAAATATAAAAATCTAAACTTAAACATGGTCTACATCAACAGATTGTCAACTCTTCTTTTGATGCAAGTTTTTTTGCCAAAAATATTTTCAATTTAGAGACCCTCTTCTTAGGTGGGACAAGGCACATGAGTAAAAGGGAAATAATACCAAATTCCAGAAAATGTGGCTTAGACCATTTCAAATTTCCGAAAAAGTAGGCCTATCAACCTTCATATTCTAATATATACAAGGGCAAAGTCATTCTCTTCATGTCAATCGGCTTATTTTGAAAAAAGAAATTTCTTAGCAGAAAATTTCTTCTAACGTAAAATAGTTGTATTTTCATATTTAGGTTAATAAAAGAATAAATTTAGATAGCATACTCTTGGTTTTTTATCAATATCTCAAAATAACATTACAACTTTTCATCTTGAATAAGTAGGAATTTTTATAAGAAATGATCACAAACTTGAAAAGGTGGATAATTATTATATAAGTCTGAAATTTTGTTTCCATTGAAATTGTAAATTCTTTCAAACCTTAAACTTTATAAAGTTTTTTAACCTCATTACCAGTCATAAGAGGTTTACCTTTACAAAGAAAGGACTATTTGTTACTAAGCATCTTGAACTATAAATTGTCATCCAAAACTCTTAAAGAGTCAATGGTTCTCACCATCCATTAATTATACTTTTTTAGAGTGTAATTCAAAAATATACAAAACTTAGAAGATAAGAGGTCTCATCTAGAGCCTCCTTACTAGGATTATAGGAAAATAATAGGTTGACATTACCACTACTACATATTAAAATAGCGGAATGACTTATGATTATTTATAACCATAAAACAAGGGGTCTCATCATGAGCCAACTGGTTCAATCTAATTACAACCAGTGAATGGAATTGTCAGTACCTGACTACCAAACCAAGACAATGAATTTTAAGAGTAAAAAGGAAATAAAACAATAAACAAATTATATATATATATATTGTGTTGAATTTATCTCTAGAGATTGTAATGATAAACAAATGAGATATTGAATCATTGATGGTTAAAATGTAACCATATCAAGGCTATGAATGCATGCTGGCAACAATGGCTCTACCTATGATAAAATGAATATATCAAAAGGTTAAGTTAGATAAAGCCCCATGCCATCTCTTTAATTGTTAATGGATGATATACAAAATTAAATATTTTCATCTATAAAAGGTTTTTTTAGGATCACAATAAAATGAGTTTTTTATATATATTCGGAGTAATTATACTTATCCAAATATTTCAAAAATAATTTTCATTTCCTTATTTATTTCATTCTCATATAAATAAGAGATAACTGGTTATTCCAGTGAATCACCAATTGTTGTGAAATTCAACAACCCCCATTATTTTAGAATAGATGCCTTAGAAAAAATAATGGGGACCCTTTTAAATTTTTAGCATAAGACAATAATGTTTTTTTGACCTATAAATAGAAATATGAATCAAATTCATAAGCTTTTTTCCTTATACACTTAAGCAGAAAACCCGAAAGAGCCTTAATCACAATCACAAAGTGCAAATACAACAAGCAACCTGCTAAGCTGCTCCAAATAAATTTGCAATGCAATATTGCCAAAAATATTGAAAGAAGTGAAAAAGGGAGATGAAGGCTGAAAATGAAATAAAAAATGAAAATGATCCCCAATGAAGTTACCTATCATAAATAAAAATTAGCGGGACCAACCTTTTCCATGCCACCAATCGCAATTAGAAGGTCACAATCTATCCTTCTATCATGTATTCTACCCCACTTTCACTTCCCTATTGTGATACATCACATCGCATATTTGCCATCTATCATCCTTTCTACCTTCCAATTTCATCGAGATCATGATTGCGATGCAATATCGAATCGCAACATCATTCATCCCTCATTTTCCCCGCCACCGTTCCAAAGCTTAAAAATTGTTTTATATATTAAAGCATTGTTTGAAAAGGGAAATCATTTAATCGCAATCAGCAAAACAAGTGAAATCAGTGTTTTAGGACCTTCATACACATGAAACTGTGATGTGGGATGTTTAATTAGAAATGTTTAAGTGTCCATTCCAGCATGTGAATCCAAGTTTCCCATAAATGCATAATCATAATGGTATAATAGTTATGAGCCTCCAAATGTGATTTTATTGACGATTAATCGATATTTTAGATTTCTTCACATGTGGCACTATATACTGCATCATATCGGTTTTAATTGCTACATCGCTTCGACATTTCTACATATTTTTTTCACTACTTGTTCTTCTTATTTGCAGGCAAGACCAAAAAAATAGAATTCCTCTAAAATGTCTAATGCTGCTAAGAAAGAAAAGAAAGCTATGGCTCCTGCTAATCCTACACCTTCCGCTACCAAAGTGACCCAGATGACACCCCTGTTTTTAGACACTACATGCGCTACAGAAAGTGGTTCCACTTCATGGGAATCAATGTACATGTTTTTAGAAGATGAAAAAACCTGCATAATCAAAAGGAAAGCTACAATGGATTCCCCTAACACCTTAGAATCTACTATTTCAGATGTATCCAACTCTTTTTCTTCATATAATTTCTACGCAACCTAAGATTTTACCATATTCAGATATGGTGAAAACGATTATTGATAATATTAACATTGACGACAAAACCTTCCTAACAAGAAGAGGCAGAAATATAGGATCATTCTGAGCATAGGATTTGAAGAAGATGTACCATACACTAGACCCCCATAAGGTGTATGGAAAATATTTCCTCAAGAAATTTTCAAAAGTAAATATGCTACAATCAGACCTTATAAAACAATGGAGGAATAAGCCCAACAAACACATGCATGATGAAAAGGGTATGTGCTCCATTGCTTCTCTGGTTGGTCCCTACTGTTAAGTTTCTTCTATGATGTGTAGACTATTCAGTTCACCCAATATCAGTAAATTTTTCATTGAATGGATCCCTCTTATGGATTCCATCATCGACTCCTACATTATGGATTGGGGTACCATTTTTTCAAACAATATTACTTCTGAGATTCTTGACTATAGAAAAAAATTCTCTTTCACCTCCAAAAAAATCCCCCCATTCTTTATGAGTGTGTACATCATGGAGGTTGTCTACTTTACCTCTGATTTTCCAACCATGGGCTAGAAATGGACCATCCAAGATCCCATCCCCATTCATGTTTACCATGATATTATTTAGGAATATAAATATGAAACTATTTTTTACAAGATTTTTCATGGAGTTATTTTGCCACTCTTCCAAGTTTTTTTTAATGAAATTTCCCCAATATTGTCTAAGGAAGCCCAAGCTAACTTCACAAGAATAGGGAAATGGTTTGGGGAGGATTTATTTAATTATGTCATAGTTTATGGAATCATTTCTAAATCACATGTAATCCCACTATATGTACTAGACAAGCTTCTCGCCAGTTAAATTTATTACCAAAAAATGGTTCATGGATTGAGTAAAGCCTTGAAAGAGGTAAAGAAAGCTTCCTGAGCTACCTTTCCCATTCATTGTGGTGCTTATTCATTGGATAATTTCAAACATGTTTGATTAGAAATTGATCAAATCCAGTGTTTGAAATTATTTACAGTTCCTAATAGAAAATTTGACCTAAATGAAGTTGCTCTGAATGTTACAACTCAGGTAAATATCAGACACTTCCTTCAGGAAGATGATGATTAGGATTATTTATTTGATTCTTCCAATACTTATCTAGACATTGAAAATTTGGCAGCCATGTGTCTCATCCCTGAAAAAATGGAAGAATTCAAATAATACAGAAATAATAGCTTGGAAGGTATTCATCTTGACATTTTAGAGGTATCGCAACCTATTACATATAAAGGTTAACATACTAAATAGGAAAAATAGTAGCCTCCTAAGGATTTAATCCTTAGTAGATCAAAATAAGTTAATCCGACAAAAGTACAGACTAATAGTTCACTCTTTTCCAGTGATATACAAGAATTCTGGAAAGACTTCAGTCAAAAACTTAAGGGAGATCAAGAAGTGGTGATTATTGATCCATTCACTGTGGGTATATTGAAAAATATGTTAGCACAAAATGACTTGAATTCATCCTGGCCTACCCAACATCTAAAATTTTATTGAAGATAGAGGAAATCCCTCCTTTAGATATCTTCTACAACCCAAAACATAAGGTTGCAATGAGCGGAGAAAGCAAATGGAGGATAATTGAAGAATCATAGGCTCTGTTTCCTGGTGATATGCCCATGGAGATAGTTTGGAAAGACCCTCAATCAGATCCATATCAGGATATATCAAGGTTATTTCAGGTCGTAGGTGTTTATCCATCTGCCTCAATTGATAACGCCACTGAAGTTCAACAACTAGATAAGGAAAAGGATGAGAAAATCCTTTAGCTAGAACAAGAACTATTGGCATAAAAGTAGAGCATTAACCTTCGGCTTCAAGCACAAGTTACATAGTTCTAGTAAAGTATGGATCAACGAAATTTGCAGCATCAATCTGACATTGGTGTCAAGGTTGCTCAAATTCACTAGCTACAATTTACTATGGAACCATTAAAGGATAATCCAAAATTAGATTATTTAAAAGGGGAAGCACTAGAACTCAACACTTTTTTGGCTCAAAAAGAAGTGGTGTTTTGTCAAAAATTGTATAACATAAATGAGTTATGTGAGAAGAGTGATTCACTAAAGAATCAAGTAGCTTACCAGAGGATCAAATTTGATGAAATTGATGATAAAATCTCTCAATATGTCACCTTGAAAGATATTGTAGAAGGCAAAAAGACCAGTCTGCCAAGGATTGAAGATTCAAAAAAGGAAACCTTTTTCACTGATTAGGATATAAAATCAAAGCAAAAAAAAGGGAAATTTTTAGGGGAAGATATGTTTCCAATAACATTTCTAAAATAGTCAGCCAAAACCGCATTTCTTCCAATTTAATTGATAAATTCCAAACTGGTTCTCTACCTGTTGTCTAATATTTGATAAGACAATGGAAAGATATGTCTAAAATGAAGGAAGAAAGCATCAAAAAATTGGTAATGCTTGATCGGGACAATTATTGGAAGAACTTATTTAAGCCACATAGTCAATGGTTAATGTTGCGCTCTCTAACCAACAGTTCCCATTACATGGTGCCTCCACTATTAGATGTGGTCTATATAGGATAGTTGTGTGCCAGGCCAGGCAAACCTCCTGAAGTTCAGCCTATTCTAGACATCCTTCAGCTCAAGGAACGAATGAAAACAAAGACAACACCACACTCATGAAGTGATTCATCCCAACAAAATCTATTTATGTTTGTATTTCACTTATTTTAAATAGATTTGTTTAAATCTCCTCAATACTTTATGTATTTGCTATTTTTATACATTTGTTTTACTATATAGACCCTTTCATGTCTTTGAAGAAAGGGTCCTAAAATTTTGAAATAAGACTTTACAGAAGTTTCACTTTTGTACTCTTAAACATTTTCTTAATAGAAAGGTTAGACCAAGGAATATTTTTTCAAATGAGCAGAGTTAAGATATATATGGAATTTTTATCTTTATGTTGACGTTCTGTTTCATATGATAAATAGTTTAATTTACTTATGATGTTTTTTTTATATGTATCTTCTTAAACATAGTTCAACATTAATTCACTCCTGAACATACTTAGATTGCCATTTTTAATGCATGACCAAATACATGCAATTATTAAATGTGATGTGTGCTTAATCAATTGATTTGATTAACTATGTAATCTAATCAATTATCTTACATCATTTTACATTCTATAAGTGCTTGATAAATATTCATTTACATACACTTAAGATCATCTTTTAAATCTCATATAAGAGAAAGATAATTCATCTAGAGATAGAGATAGGTATATATACACTTTTTGAAGCATGTTTTCCCTCTCATTCACCAAGTCACAGTTAGTTATAAATACCACCCAATCCACTCAATTATATTTCATTGGGAAATTGGTCCCATAATCCTAAGTCGAATCCACTATCTCAAACAAATAAGGGATGGTTTGTAAGTCCCCAAACTGGTGGTTTTCCCAGATGTTGTTGTAGTGATTTTCAAGGCATCAAAAAGTACTTGAATTTCCTATACAATTACAAAACAATACAATGCAGAGAAAATAGACACCTTCCTAACGCATACAATAGAAAATTTCAAAATCAATGCCACCATTCGAAGATCTAGGAGGCAACACAAACTAGTAGAAACCAATAGAAAAAAGAAAAGTCAAAATCCCATTTTTCTTCCATCTCCGAGGATCATGTGTTGATACTCCTACTACATGGAATTGTTCACACATAAATTGGCAGTTGTTTAGCTATGCTATTACAAGAAAAATTCTACTAGATGCACTAGGAATAGGATGGAGGATATGCATTTTCATTCATCCACATGCTAAAAGGAAGTGAGTCAATTCAATTCTAGAAGGTGAAGAGGTCTGTGATATGAGAAGTGATTTTCTTAAGTTGGAATGAGAGGGGCTTAGTAGCACAATGATAAATTGCAGGAGTGTGAAAGAAAAAAACAATTTTGAATTTTGTTTCTTATTAGTACTTATGGGTTCATGAGGTACCATGGATCTTGTACTGGTGAGATTGGTTTGGTTGTTGCATGATTTTAAGAGAGTGTGATTGAATTTTGTTTGAGTTAGGAAGGTGTCTAGTTACTGTGTGTGGTGTTGTTTATTACTATTTAGTAAATTCAATCACTCTGATAGAATTTTTTTGTAATCCAAGTTCTAGTCTATAACAACACATTTTGAATCAAGAAAAAATATATTTCAATCCCTTCCTATGTTCTTGAGAGAATAATAGAATTAGTCTTTGTTTGTTCTTTGCAATTTAATCTTGAAGTAATTAATTTAGTAGGAAAACTCTAATGACCTAACTTATGCAATTTGTAACAAAAATCCATATTTTGTACATGTTGTAAAATCTATGTAATATCCACTGCGTCAAAATGGAAGTTCCCTCAACAAATAGTGAATGGATTCTCCATATTTGGTTCATGATGGTTCCCACTCAACCAATTCATTCCCAAGCCATAACCTTTTTCTCTCTCAAACTCAAATATTACTCATTTTGGAATAAATTTCTTAATGCCTACATCGCTTTCTCCACCAAATTGGAATAATCTTGCTCTACCAAATTCAAAGAGACTTCAGCCTAATCTAATGCCATGAAAAAAGTCAAAGAGATAGATGAGACAATAATAAAATTAAATAGAAATATTATAAATACATAATATTATTATTGATCTATAAATTATTTGGATATTCCACTTGATAGTTTTTCAAAACACACTTAATAAAATTATACTTAAAAATAAAAAATTTGCACTATGAGCATTTATTTCTCTTTATATTTTTGTATCTATAAATTACTTATTATTGTGTATGAACATAAATTATAGTTATGTAAAATATAGAGACAATCAAATAAAATATTACAAGTCACAATTAACACAAAATATATCCTTGGAGCCCTTTCAGGGGAAAACCTTGCTTGAAGGTACCACACTTTATTCTCTTTCTCTGAATAGAAAATGGTTGCAAGTACAAAGGCGTAATGTCTCGAGTGGGCTACTAAAATGCATAATTCCTTTCTATGTTCCCTCTCCCTCTCCCTCTCAACAAATATTTTCATATATGTAACAAAAGGCCCTCGAAATGAACCAAACCCTTTTTTCTCCTCGTATTCTAGCTATAACATAGACTAATATCCTACCAGTGCTCAAGTTTGACTCCCTCAACCCCTAACTAGAGATACAATATATAATCCTCTAGTGTTCTTCATCATGATCATTTTGGTGTACAAAATAAGAAGGTCAACTTCCATATTGGATAAGTTTGGCATATAGAATTTTATTGAGGAAATTATTATTCCATTGGAAAGGTCTCTATGTGTAAATTAGGAATAAAATATCTAGATGTAAGTATGAAAACTCTTAACCCCCCAAAAAACTCCATTTTATGCTTCAAAATTTTATGAAATGTTTCATACCGCAATTTTTCAAATCGGGTCCCATCAATAATAATGGTTTTGTGAGTTGATTCCTCACTTTCTCCACTCTAAAATAATAAATATATATTGAAAAAATATAATGATCCAATATGGATCAATTCTTGGAGAGGGTGATACCTCATTCATTCATCAAACACATATTCAACATATACTTTATAAAAATATAAGTATAATTTTGTAAAAATATCTAGAGAGGAAGTATTTGGATGTAACTAATTTCGCATAGTCAACTTTCACAGCTAAATCTCTTATATATAAGGCTAATTAAAAATGGAAATTACACTCTATAACATCAGTAACTGGGGTGTGAAATACCTTTGTATGTGCAGAGTTACTCCCCATCTCCCCATTTTACCACTTGATCACTAATTCAGATCCCATGGGAATATTAGCAATACCATGACCCTTTCTCAAAATCACTAATTCATCAAAAATAAAATGTTTTTCCACCCTTTTTCTAGCTTACAATGACTTCAACTATTCCATTTAAATATTTTTGTCTACTCATGTTTTAACAAAGAAGTAATTCCATTTGTCACATTGGTTCCTACCTTACCTCACCATTGATTTATAAGATTCCTTACTACTTATAACGATTAGGTTTGCAACTCCTAATTTCAAAATTATTTTTATTTAATATATAATACAAAATAATGTTAGTTTAACTTTCGCTTAGTCATAAATTCATTTGGATAAGATAATTAATGGGATTTTTTTTTATGGTATCATAGTAGGTTGATTCACTATTGCTAAGGTTTCAGGATCTATGAGTAACTGGATTTGAAGACGTGAGTGGAGATTTTTTAGGGAGCTTAATTTACCTAATGTTGTTGTAAGCATCATTATTCAAGCATACATGTTTTAACATGATAGCTTATTAAGTTAGTATTCTCAGGAATATAGAGGATGTATGATCAAGCTATGGAATGAATTACTTGTATAGGTACAAGGATACTACTATATTCGTTCTCTATCCTAATTATGCTAGATATGTTGAATTTTCTATTAAATTGGAATAAAAATGATTTTTTGTAGAGTGATTGTTGATCCACTATGTACAAAGTAGAGCTATGGTTGGTGCATATCGTTTTACAAAGGTCCGACGATAGAAGAATCCATAAGTGCCGAGAGGATTTGTAAAGACTAGGAAAGAAGCAATCGACATGTTAATTGCATTTCCGTGGAATTGTAAAAACACTAGATAAAAGCCTTATAAAGGAGTTGAGAATTTTCATTGAATTTTAGTTGCATGATATTACCCCAAGTTTACATAAAGTTACTTAGTCATAGATGATTTTTTATACAGTAATTAATGAATTTATCTTTTGCTATTTACTAGCTCAATATGTTGATAGACCATGATATTGACTATAACATTTGCTCTAATATAATGTGATTATGTGATAAAATGACTTTTCACCAAAAGCTATCTTAATCTCTTATAAGTATAGTTTATTATTTAATATATATTAATTATATTCTTTTCCATTAATATTTTAATATGGAATGTAATTCATATTAAATTTAAAATAATTACAAAAACACCATTATTTTTTAATGATAATAGCTTTACACATAAAAGTTATAACCATTACCGTGTTATGGAAAATACTCATTATTATTTTTTCTTAAATTTACTCTAGAATATTGATTATAATATGCATAAAAATTTTGTTACATTGATAGAAACAAATTTATGTATAATGTACCTATTACCATGATTATTTTTACTATATATTTATACTAACACAACCATATTAATAAAATGTGGCTGATATAGAAAAAAAACATCAATTTCTATGATATATAAATCAATTAACTTTCAAAAAAAACTAATCAACATATTTTAATATATTTATTAATATTAATATTATTGTTATTTATATTAAAAACACTAATTTCATTCATATTAATATTAAAATTAATATTTATTATTAAATAATATTATTATTACCTTAAACTTTAATAATATTATTAAATATTTATTTTAATAAATAAACTTATTAGTATTATTTATCCATTCCATAAACCCCCTACAGAGTCCAAAAGGAGGTTTAAATAAAAGAATAATCAAATCATGAATTCAAATTAAAGGGAATTAAAATCTGTCCTCTCCGGTATGCTTACCATTAATAAAACGAAAATATGCACTCTTTGGTTTAAAAAAAAACATAGATTTTCAAAAAATTAAAATCAAATGAAGAAACCTTCAAGAATTTCTATTCTTTTAATATAACGGTAGGCTTAAAAAAGTTGTTCATTATTTTTAGGATTTAAAATAAATGAAACGAAAATATGAGGTTTTTTTTAATGGTGAACATAATATATGTGAAAAGTGATAAGTTATGGGATTATGAGTTATTTGTTTTTAGTTTTTTGTATTTTAGTCTTTTTCTTATTCAAATTGATGATGAGTTGGTTCAATTTTACAACAATCTCATTGCTGAAAAGACAATTCCAAGAAACTGATGCTAACATATTCCCATAACTTTCTCTGATGTTTTTGAATGCATTACATTCAAAAATGAAATATTTTTTTGATTCCAGAGTGATACATAGTCTTTCTTCCCAGCCTTTTTTAGGGCTTTTTCACTATCTTGTTTCGCAGCAAAGTTGATGCCAGTTGCTTCTTAACTAAACAATAAGAGCCTCTGCCTTCCACTGAATGTTAGCTTTGATGTGCTCTTTTTTGTTGGAAATCATAAGTAGGGTTGAATTCTTCAATGTAGTACTTCTTCTTTCTATGCAACTCTTCTCTTCATACTATCCATAACAAAATCCTTTAGCTCCTTGTTATTTGTGGGACAAGCATTGAGGTAAATATTTCACTTTTGCATCCATGTGTAATTTTGTCTCATCTATATTTTCTTTCTTTTACTCATGCTTTCCATGAAGTACATTAGGCCATCTACTTACTTTCATTTGCTTAATAAACAAACATGTACAGCCTCCAACCTAAAAACTAAAATACCAATTTACAACAAAATAAAATAAAATAAAAATGAAAAAAAGAAAAAAAGAGAGTCAAAGATATCAAATAATTTCCTGAAAATACAAATAAATAAATAAAACACTCTGCATTAGAATGCAGTCGCCCTGTACCTGTCAAAGTCTGAGGCTAGCGATGACGAGGGCTTGATTTATGGTAAACCCAAAGAAATTTTTGTTGAAGAAGTGCTGGAAAATGCAAACGTGCTCAAATCTAGATCGGAACAGCTGTTTTTCGCTGCACAAGAAGTGACTAGTTTGTGCAGTAGAGTGAAAAATCCAGCAGGCAAGAGGCCGTCAAGAGGCCGTCAATCCGATCCCATAGATTATTCTATCTATCAAATGTGTCCCTATTGAATCTACAACATATTAATGTCAATGTGTCCCTCTAAAGCCTACAATACATTAACGTTAGTGATAATCAATTTTCACATATAATTTTTTAATAAATGATGTAGGAGTAGATTTTAAAAACTGAAAAAACTATTGAAAAACTTTTTATATTTTTTATTGCATTATGTATTAAATAAAAAGTATCCTTCTGTGTTGCAATTTCAATTGAATATATAAATTTCTTAAACCAATTCCAATATAAACTCTTTTAATAATTATTTTATTTAAAATAAATTTTCAATTTTCAATTTAATTGAAATTGATGAAACAAAAAAACTAAACTTTATTTGATTGATTAGATGTTTGGATTTTATTTTTTTCAAATTTAAAAACTTTGAAAATCATTTAAACCTAAAAAAAAATTAATTGAAAAATAATACTTGAAACTTTGTCCAAACTTCTTCCTATTTTATAGGCAAACTTTCTCCAAACTTCCTCCTATTTTATAGGCCAGAGAGATTGTGCTTTTTTTATCATTATTCTACCTCTCTTGCTTTTATTCAGAGGTACAAGTACATGTTCATTTGTTCATGTCCATTGACTCTTGTGCTTCTCTGAACCATACGACTCATTTGGAAACACAGAAAATAAAAACACGCGAGATTGAAACATTTCACCAACTCCGAACTGAAACTCCGAACGGAATTAGCAGACACTTAGTCTATCAACTTCAATGGACATCTATCAATTGAAAGGCGTATCATTTTGTTTTTGAGATTAATACATCATTATTATTTAGATAAATGTTTTTCGCATTAATAACATGTGAAATTTTAATGACGTGATTAATTTGAAATATATTGAGCTATTTTAGATATTCATTAATATCTTTTGGTGTATATCGATGAATAAGAATAAATTATAATTATTAAATTTGGCAGAATTTGCCAAATAAATTTCATAATTGGTTGGTTCTTTTGATTCTATGTAATTATTGTTAAAGTTCAGTTAGGTTTGTAGACATCCACTTCCTTCACCTTCGATTAGTCCAGGGAAAGATGTTAAAGTCTTGCTATACTCAGTTTTGAAGATATGATTCAATAGTTAGTTTGGAGGTTTGGTTTTCAGGTTTAATCTCTAACAAAACTATATATACCTGAGAGTTGTTCAAATCACTGTTTCTTCAATTTAAAAAATAAAAAAAAATAAAAAAATCATATAACCAGAAAAAATCAGTTACTAATTTAAAAAAAAATAAAAAAATAAATAAAAGTAACCAAAAAAGCTTTCCAAAAGAGCAACTGAACCTTTAACCTGCACCCCTTGCCCTTTCCCTTGCCTCAAACCTTGAGCATACCTCATATGTGATCCTTTTCCCCATTTGGCACTCATGGGTTATCCAGTGTGGGAGGACTTATTTTTCTTCCCCATGCTGTTGTTATCAGAAGAAGGGAAAGATCACGGACCGCATTATGGTTTAAACGTCCTTGAAGCTATATTGATCATGTGTTGATCACGGTGCAGGAGGATTGTAACATGCAACAACACGTTCAAACCAGGGATAACAGTTTTAAAAGTGAATCAATTCAAGATGAAATTATTAATAATATTGAGATTAAATTTTGAAACATTAAACCATTAGTTTGTTATGAGACAATTTTTTTCAGTCTATGGTTGAGATTATTAGTTTATTATGAAACATTTGTTCTCGTCTGGAGTAACTTTAACGTCGTATCCAAGTGTTACAGTTGAAAAAGTATCTAAATAGATTAAAATAGAGAAAAATAGTTCAATTCATTATAAACATTATTATAGGTTTCACATCCTTTTCACATATCATCTTATTATAAGCACTTGCAAAGTAGGGGAAACAACCTATTCTCCTTCCATGTTAGTCGAGGTCATCGACCAGATTTGAGTTGGCTATTTTTATTTGAATGGAAGGATAGCATATAGTTATAAATATTTTAATATTTAATTTTATTACCATTGCGTAGGCCTCAACCACTTATGTTTTTTAATATTATAAATTTTGAATTTGTTTATTGGTATTTTTTTAATATTGGGCTACTGTATGATAAGGAGTCACTCTAATACTTAGTCCGATATGACTTACGTGGATCTTTTAAGATACCTCGCACTACACCACCAAGGTGGGTTCTACTACACCACCAAGGGGGGTTCTTGCAGCTTCTAGCACATCGTAGGGATTGGAATACAAAACCTTTTATTCACGATCACGTTATATTTTCACATGTTTTCCAAGTAAACTCTCCTTCAAGCTACAAATTTTGAATTTATTATTTTAATTGAAACATAATATTTATAAAGTACATATACCATAGGAAGATATGTAATTTTTTTTTGAAATATATTTTTTTTCAAATTAAAAATAAAATATCACTAAATAAAAAAAATAAAAATCAGTCCAAATTTTTTTTAATTAAAATTATTGGTTAGCTACCTAAGAAGAAAACATATTTGATAAATGTAATAAAAGTAAAAAGAAATAATAAAAATAAGAATTGAGTTGAAATCCATCTTTATATTGCAATAAAACAATATAGATTTCTGGAGAAAAAATCATATTATGAATATTGAATTAAAAAAATTATATATGATTTATATGAGCAATTATGATATTTTAAAATTTATATTTAGATATAATTATAATTAAGTAATAGTTAATAATTATATAATATTTAATACTTACAATTTTATTTTCTTATCTTAGTATCCCATCTAAATCACATTGAAATCTTAAAATAATTTATAAAACAAATCAAAAAATATATGATATATATAAAATTAGAAATAAATAAATATATATATATATATATATATATATATATATATATATATATATATATATATATATATATATATATAATCATTTTATAATATAAATTGAAATAATTATAATTTATATCAATGACTATTTTTTATGTTTAAATTTAATTAATAAAGATATAAAAATAAATACTTATAATAAAATTTCTATATATACTTATATTCAAATTTTATTTTGCATATTGCCATAATAATTAAATTTTAAAATTACAAAATATGTAAAATAAAAAACACAAACTTAATAAAATTAGAAATAAAAGTATATTTATATCTATATAGATGTTCAATTTATATATATATATATATTATTAAAAGTATTATAAATAATTAACATAGTTCTAACTTAGCTTTGAATATAAAGTATCTAAAAAGCATCAAATATTGTAGATAAAAGTACTTTTGGATAAATCACATCATTAGACCTAATTCTAATGATGTGATTTATCATAAGTACTTTTATCTATATTATGGATCACAAAATTCTTAGATCTAGCATCAAATATTATGAGACTCAACTCTTTTGCTATGTTTTGCATTCAAAGAGAGTTAAATTTAACATGTAATATTTAAAAAAATATTAAATAACATAATTTTATATCAATTATGTACATATTCACTTTGTAATAATGTTTTATTGATTTTTTTTATTAAGATATTATTATTCATTAATTTATTTAATAAAATTCGTGAAAAACTAACAAAATTTTAATAATTTTCTAATAATTAATTAACTAACTAACTAAGAACGACGACTAACTAATAATGGATAGTTTTCAAAGGTTATCTCGGAGCAATGGATAGTTTTCAACAGCTATCTCAGAGCAATAGATAATTTTATTTAGATAGTATTTTACTTTTTATAACTTAAAAATATTTCAATATACTATTTAAATAAAATATTGAAATGTATATTAATAACAAAAAGTTAATATCAATTTTATATATATTAATCTTTTTAATAATACTCAACAATTAATTATATATATGTATATGAAAATAAAATAGTAGTTTTTTTAGTTATACATTTTAAAAATCAATATATATTATAAATAATATTTACAATGTTTAATGTTTAGCTATCATTAAAAAACAATTATATATTAATAAACGTTTTTATATACTATCCATTTTTCTTTATATTACAAATTTTGGTGATTTTTTTTGCCTATCATATCAAATATCAAAATCGAATTCAAGCTTGTTGAACAATGTCAAAGAGGATAATATATAGCATTCAAACCATTCGAGCCATTAGTTGCTACGAAGGAGAGTGAATAAGGCCAAAGAAGTGAAGTGAGTTGATGGCATCATACGCTAAGTACTTACGTCATGCCCTAACAGGCCAAACCTTCTCATGCCACGAAAGTTTGAGGCGAAGTACATAATTTGAGGTACCGCCAAATTCATGGGTATTCAAAGATTTAGATGTATGCATATGCCGTCATCTTAAACATTGCTCCATCGATGTTATTATCGTTTTCCTGGTCCATGGATTTGATGGATTTAATTATATACCGTTTGTATTATTTACCATTTATTATATTAAAACTAAAATTAGAATTAAAATAAATTCATTTGTATTTTTATTAATTAATTTACTATTTTTTTAAAGTTCTTTAAGTCAATTTGATTTTAATAAAAAAACAAAAATCATCATAATAATAAACGAGGACCAAGAAATTCACATGACCTTAATTGATGACATTGCTTGATTTGACACGAACCCACATGTAACTTATTGGTTTTTTTAGCAAATGGGGGGTTCACTAAATTCCATTTTTTATTATCTATGAGACAACCTCACTCTCTCTACATTGCTTCTTTCCACTCATCATCAAAAGAAAATTTAACGGAAATTGGTTCAAAATTGGTAGATAAATTCAACTCGGAATCATATCTACATTTCGTCCATATTGTTTGGTGGAACTTATTATTTGTGTCATCTTAACTTGAAAAAGATGAACACTTTCAATTCTTTTGTGAGCCATTTTGAGGGATTTTTCTAAGATGGTCCAAATTTATCCATTAATTAAGATGGGTTGCATCAATATTTAGCCTTATAATCATTTCAATCAAATCACTCAAAGAGTCTTACTAAACTGAAGTAGTGGTTGGTACTGCATGATTGGAATTCCATGCTTGAAAAGGAGATTCCATGGATTGATCTAAGATAGGGATCCCCTGTTCAATACAAAAAATCTAATTATCAAATTCATGATATGTTTTTAGATGATTGAATGTTTCCAAATAATCATGCTACTACTCAACAACGTTGTCTATATTTAAAGGTTAAAGAAAAATCACATCTATTGAATGAAAAAACTTATTTCTAACATCATTGTGAAGATGATATTCCTTGGTGGTATCTCAATACCATAAGAGAACAAAAAATTTACTCCTATCATTAGGTTTACTTCTTTGTTCGTTAATAATCAAGGCATAGCATGTGGAACCAAAGAACCTGAGATACCTGACTCAGGGATGTGTCCATACTATATTTCATAAGGAGTTTTATTTCTGAAAGGATGAAATGAACATCCATTTTTCACATATACAACACATCGAACCGCATCATCCCAGCAAACAAATTTTAAATTTTTTAAAAACATCATGGAGAAAACCTTGCTCAAGATAGTCATGTCCATTCTTTCAGTTACACCACTTTGTTGAGGATTATATGGAAGAATGGTTTTACGTTGAATCCCATGTTGGAAAATACAATTTTAAAATTAATTAGGAGTATATTATTTTAATTATTATTACATAGGGAGACAATATGTGATTTTGCATCATTTTAAATACATACCTAAAAATTTATCGAAGTTTCAAAATCTTGTCATTTGATTTTCATAAAATATGCCAAATATATAGTGGTGTAGTCATTAATAGAAGAAATCATGTATTTATTTCCATTTGTAAAAAGACCAAGCATATGGCCACAAAAATAAGAATTAATTAGTGCAAGTATTCTACATTCTCTAGAATTATAATCGTAAAGTGGTTTTTTTTTATGCTTTCCTAGGATGTAAGCATCACATTTCTTTTGTTTCCTAGGAATAGTTGGAAAACTAGAAACACCATCATTGTAATAGCCCCTACCACATTTACCCACTTTGAATAGCCTACGGAGCTAAGGGATACTATGACATGACCCAACCTCCTAATTAGAGTTAAGTAAATGGATTAAAAAAAATGGATCTTTACTAGCCTTCCTTAGGAGCCAAAGGACACGTAGCAGTTGAACAACCACTCCAAGTTCCCAAACCCTGAGTTGGATTTCTTTTTTTACTGACTTTGGACCACAAACACATGCACGCAATGCCTCCATGTGTTTATAGGCCTCAAACCGCACGCATAAGCATGCAAGGTTGCGGTTATAACCCAAAAATTTTAGTTCATAGGGTGCGTTTCCAGATTTTGAGCCACCATTATAGGATAACCTCCATACCACTACCTAGAACTCAGTGATACTTTCTAGAATGATAGATAACATACATAAAAATTCATTCATACTAACTTGATGATGGAATTGACCTAACCAGGCCTAACCATGACAATCATTTCATCAAACATATGGTGAACATTAAATCTACAGGTCATGAATGCATATCTAAAAATAGGGGTCTAATGCCTATCTGAGAATCACCAAGAAGGTTTAATTCCCTATAATATTGGTTGGAGTAACATTTTTTAGCTCTTACATTAATTAACCATTCATAAGCCATTCAAAACATATCAAAAGTCATAGCTAGAACTTGTTATCATAACCATGGTTAACCAACATTTAACCATAATAGATACCATAATAAATTACCATCAAGGCCAAAAAATAACAAGTATAAGTACTCATAGAATAAAATAGGAAAATAGCTTTTATTAACATAGGAAAAAGCCCCCCGGATGCGGGTGGTATTTAGTCACACATATTTCCACGAGGCGGCCATTTGGCTCACCAAATGGCGCGCCCATGTGCCCCATCCCTGGGATGCACAACGCCATCAAAACTCACATGGGATGGGCCTTAAATTCCCATGCGCCGCCTTAAACTCTACATACTCTGTGAGCTGGTTAATAACTCCTCTTCTCAGCATGTTGGTCTATCTTCTCGCTCCGCCTTTGGCTTTCCTGCCCACCCTGACTGTCATCCCATTGCTCCTTGTTCTTCGGCCCTCATCTGCTCTGGTGCGAAGTCTTTAGGCTCCCACCTCTGCAGCAATGCCTCCATCTTATCGAGCCTTATACACGTCGGCCAGAATGCCACGTTGCCATTGAAAGCCTAGCAGAAGAGCAGGGGGAAGGGGCCTCCCTTCGCAACCTCCCCTACCTATGGCCTCCCCTCTGGACTTGAATTTCCATGTATCATGGGACCCTGCAGACTTGCATCCTCCCGCCCTTGCGCCTGCTATGCTCTTTTACCCCATGGCCCTTCCTGCTCCGCCCTCGGCTCCTCCTATTAGACCCTCCTCCTCACATAGCAAGAAGCATGCCCGCAAATCGAAAATATTAGAGGAGCCTCCCTTCCTTCTTCATAAGCTCAAGGCACTCCCAGTGCAGCCCACCTCCAGCCCCTCTTCGGATGATAGTGACTTCAAGCCAGCCGATAAGTTGCAACTGCTAGGTCTCAGTCTTTCGGGATCTACGAAGGGTAAGGAAGTCCTCCACCCGACTAGTGCCATGAAAATTTCAACTCATTTGCAGGATAATGCTCCTCATGACACTCCAGCGGAGCGACTCAGACTTCTGCTTTCCCCACACAAGAAGCATGAAGACAATGAACCACTGGATTACGGCTACATCTACCGTATCCTAGAGGAGGACCCTCCAACCAACAACGATAATGAAAGCTATCCTTAGCATGTCCTCATTGATCTCCTTAGCTTGTAGGTTTTGGACGCCTCTCTTGTTTGTTCTTTCAGTTTATTTTTGCACTATGTTAAAGGTTGCTTTCCCGCCAAGGGAAACCTGGTATACTTGGAATATTTTGGTTGGTTTCCCCACCGGGGACGATCTAGCTTTTACCAGCAGTTTTTTGTACAATCCCTCAGTTATGGATTTCTCCATTTCTGAGGATGTGCCTTGTAAATTTTGTTTGATGACTTAATAGAAATAGTATTACCTAGAAAAAAAAACATAGGCAAAAGCCAACAAATTCAGGTACTTCCACGTACCACCTAACCATATATTGAGCTAAACCAAATATTTCTTTCAGAAAATCACCCTTCTCCCATATTCCAAGCATGAATGTGGGAACTCAAAACAAAAAAAAACAGGGCTTCTCATAGTTCAACCACCTCCACCATAATTCTCTTGAGATCTTGCAAAAAATTGTGAAGGGATCACATAATAAAACCAAAGCATAAACATTGAGGGCTTCCCGAAGATTAAACCACCTCCTCACTCATGCTAGTGTCATACTCCCAAAACCGTTCAAGTGATCAAAATGCCCAAAATAAGCTTGGATGACTTATAATATATTCACCAATACCTTAATGAATATTCTTGTCTCCACCCACCTTTCAAGTCCTTCGTGGAGAAGAAACCACCTCCACCCCCAACCCTTATGAATTTTCCTGAGACAACCTCACCTGATTCAAAAATATTTGGGGAATCCAAAGATTAACCAAATATAAGAAATACATAAAACCATGTATATCTATAAATGGAAGGGCAAGGAAGAAACCATTGTCAAACCCGGAAAAACCCAAGTTAATGATATCAAGGGAACCACATACATAAATGCATGTAACATGCATTCATAAAACAGTGAGGAAATCACACATGCAACCTCTTACCTGCAAGTCTTCCTCATAAAGTTGCATGATCAAACCTTCACCACTTTTCCTTTTCTTTCCTTATCCTTCCTTTTCCTACATCGTCCTTCCTTTTCTTCCCTTATCATTCCTTTGCTTTCCTTTTCCAATGCTAAAGTGCTCCAACAATGTTCTAATTGTGCAATAGTATGAGAGAATAGAGAGAGATCCAACATTGAAGTAAAAAACAGTTGTGAACTGATCCTCAGAAGCATTTTTATCATTGTGGGCTCTATTTTCTTCAATTTCCTCTATTTTTCTTGAATTTTCCTTTCATGCAGTGTGACCTTTCATCTCCCTTTTATCCTATTTTCCTTTATTTTCATAAATAAAATGTAAATTCATGCATTTTTTCCTTTTCCAATGCCTTTTTCAATTTACTTATCCATAATAACCATAAAGTGGGAGCCACAAGGATGTTTCTCTCAATATTCAACTTGGAATACCTGTCCCATGACCTTGGTTGTATAATTTTTTTTTTTACATGGAAAATCAACCAGGGGTTATTAAGAACCCTCCCCCTTGGGGGAACACCATCCTCAATGTTTTATGACAGCTATGAAAAAAGTAGTTGAAACAAATCATACTACCTATGGAGCATTATAACACAACTCGTTGCAATATTTACAATGACAACTGCAGAAAACATGAAAAACATAGCATTTACTGGAGCTTTATAGCACACGTCATTATGGTATTTAAAATAACAACCACATATACTTATGAATATTTTCTTCAACCAAAAAATTAACATAATATTCATGGATATTTATAAATCTAGCTTGATACAATATTCACAATAAACTACACATATATACATATGCACATTTTCTTTAAGCATCAAATAAAAGGATATAATGCCCACAAAAGCAATAAGGGTATCTACAAGCTCACATATCCACCACCAAATTAATACCATGATTCACCTCCTTCCGATGAATTCCAAAATCCACTTCCAAAATCAAAATATTTATCCAATATCTAGTTCTATTATCCTTGCGCTACCTATTTCCTCATTGAACAGTTACCAACTCATTGTTCTAGGGTACACTCCTAATATGCTTCTGATTCCATTTGTAAATGCTAATGAAAAAAAATCATTCCTCGACATTCCCTTCAGTGTTACATAGTCCCTTGGGTAATCTCGTCACCCCCTTTCATGGAGTTACTCACCTTCCGAATTCCCCAACATCCCCTTTCTTGAGAAATCCAAACCTTGGAAAGGTTTCCTTGCATCGGAAGTTCCAAAAAATAGGGCATATCATTGCCTCAACACCATCATGCCATTCATAGCATGCTCATGGAAATAAATGCACACTACTGGGTATGTGTTTCCCGCAATGGACCTATTCCTGAATTCTTTACCAACATACTACTTCCTGTTCCAATTCCTTTTTCTTCTGCTAATTCTTGTTGTTAGTTTCAACAACCCAAACTGATCATTTCCCTTATTTCCTATAACATGCACACAATTTACATTAGGCTAAAAAGGAATTGAAATTAATTCAAATTCTACCTCATTGGTGTCTCTTCAATATGGTACACTTGCAATTTTTTTACTTATTGTCACAACAAGTAAAACTAGCCCTTTGATTAAATCATCATGTATAAATATATCACATCCACTTAGCTCAAAATGAAATCATCATAAATCAAATCATAGATCAAATGCAACCATCATAAATCAAATTCATAGATCAAATGCATAGATAAAACTAAAATAAAATATGGATACTTATCTTTCGAATGGTTCTTTGCTTCCACATTTTTTCTTTGTCCTTTTCATACACATATTGAATTGGTTTCCAAACCTGTAAAGCACCCAATATATTCTCTTTTATTTAATCACATATACACACTATTTTATCACCAATTTGGAAGAAGTTGGGTTGTGTCAACCTCCAACCCCTCATAACTATTTCAAACCACTTTTGACTGGAAGTGATCCCTTCCAATCATAGAGGGCTTTCTTAAGGAAAACAATGGGATATTCAATATGAAATTTAAATGGTGGATGGCTAAGTCTGTTTATGCTTTATGTGGTTTTTTTACAAGTGGAAGAGTGTATAATAGATACCACTCAGCATGGAATCATCAAAGGAAATTCAATTTACAAACAACTATATCAATGGAAGCTGATTAAAATTGGCATAAGACATAAAATTTTACATCTTGAACATTAATATGAAGGAAATTGGAGCATTTAACCATGAATTCCAAGTAATCATACTACCATGAAACTGATAAAAATACACGAAGTGAACAGATTAAAAACATAAGCGAAGAAGAATATCAGGTTGTAAAACAGTTTGCTGCAAAATGTATATTAACTTGATAAAGAAAAATTACATAGTACCTCCCTCATAACATTCATCAACCCCATCGAAGTGAGGCCTCTTTACAATAGTATTCCACTTGGGATAGACTCGATACCTTAAAAAAGAGACCTAATTCTAGTATGATTACATCACATAGCGAGTTTATAGGGATATTTTCTATTTGATAGACTTTTTATAGAAAAATGAAATTGTAACCATTAAATAATGTTAACAAAAATATAACAGACTATATTATTCATTCTTATTGAAACCTACTGACTGCTAAGGTGAAGGATAGTTGCAGCACTGGAATAAAGACCTCGTACGCTTGAGTTATAATGATGAGCCACATTGATGAGATGGCATCATAAGTCAAATTGATGATCTTTCAGCTACATGGAGGTTGACCTACTGAGTTGTCCCCTTGAAAAATGAGATAATGATGTGTATGCTCGTGACTAGTGGTTTATCCATTTATTCACTATTTGATTGCCCAAAATTCATAAAAACTCCATAATGCTGGAAAAACAAAGTACAAGAATTTTGGTAGCAAACTTTAGTACCAAATACCAAAATCACCTTCTACATGTATTTAGACTTTATTGAATAATGAAGCGTCATATGTGAGGTTAATGAATTAAATACAAGCCTCGAGCCTTCATATTTCTTAAATTTTAATTGATGGTTGCCTCCATTTATAGCTTCAACATTTTTGTAGTAAATTTCTTCCTTCAAGCCCGAGACGTTCTACGAAAGTGCATAGTTTCTAAGATTTTTCACTTGCACCATTCTTTCGCCTCCAAAACACTTCTAAAAGCCTATATAAGCATGCATATTACCAGTAGTAATAGCATACGAATAAAATTATGGTCTTACGATATTCATGGGTCATCACCAATAACAGTAAATTGGAGTCCCATCTTCAAAAGTTCATCTTCTATCATTTCCATTTGGGCTTCTAAATCTTTGACTTGATCATGTAACCTCCTTCTATCAGCTTGCAACCATCTGTTGCTTCTACATAGGTGTTTCATATTCCTGTGTAAAGGTAATGCCTTGTTTAGCATCTTTCCAGATCTTTATGCAACCTCATTGTAGAGTTCCAGTTTCTTAGATATGTTTTTATTCAATTCCTCAAAAATATTTTTTTATTATTTTACCTCATTCTGAGCACCTCTCAATTGTTCTTGAAACATATCCACTTCACCTTTCTCTTGAACTGGCTGCTTACCTTTCCTCTTTTTCACAGGTTCTACTTCCGATGGAGGTAACTTTGGTACCTCTTCTTCTGATGGTAGCTTCTCCTTTAATGGTTTCTCAGGCATCTTTCCTTTCAGTTGTTATGATATTTTGATAGGTTTTCTAGGCTTGAATATATAACCTGAATATTCTTGAGAAAAATCCAACTTCCTGTCTCTTTCATTTTTATTTTGAGTTTCTACCTCCTTGATATCAACTGGTTGCACAATGGGGTTTTCTTTAATTTCAATAGCCTCCCGTATATATAATAGCCTACCTCCTCCTTCAGTTTGGCTTCCAGTGACCCTCCTTGTATAAGTTTTTACTTGGTTTCTTGTATAAGTTTTCTCTATGACACAACAAAACTGAATCGGACCCTTCCAAGGAGAGATGGTCACTGTAGTCGTGGCTCTGTCAGCATTCCCCACTCTTTGACTCCACGTGGTCCAATTATATCTTCCTCGGAGATTTATTTATCAAATTCGTGGAATTTGATAAATAAACTTAATCTGTAACATTTGCAACTTTATTTAAATCTCTCGGCTTTATATTATACCGCCAACCTTATAACCAATGGTTAAATCTTTGAAACTTTATATTTAAAATAATAACCCTCGCACCAGGCCCCACCTCTACAATCGATGGCCCAATCAATCGCACGCACCATACCAGTTATCTTCCGCGCGTCTTTATCCAACGACCACCGTCCGATGGCCCTCTTCCAAATCAACGGCTCGAACGCATATCGCTCGGCATCCTGGTACGAACGTTAACGAACAATGGCGCGCTTTGAACGGCGGTTTTCCGGGGTTCCACCTCGCCACCTGTCGACAGCTCTATGGAATCGCTCTGCAACCGGGAAATACCACTCAACCCGCAAAAGCGGTGCGATATGGGTAATCTGTCTCCGCAAATCTACTCGTGGTTTTGCTACAGTGATTGACCAAGGTTAATGTGTGGTTGCGCTAGCCTTCTTATTCATTTAACTCGGGTCTGGCCTTGGTTCAAGATTCAGTTAAAAATAAAGCATGGTTACCCCCGTATTAAGCGGATTTCCACTATCATAAAACAGAGTTAAATGACCACGGGTTTTCGCAGGCTTCTCTACTCAAGAAATTTGAGGGAACCAGTAGATAGAGACATTTAGAATCTATACAACAGTTCGATCTAGTAGATATATATGCACAGAGTTCAATCACTTCACAATTAAACAATCTCTTTACAATCATGGATTCGAAACGACTCTATGGCAACCGCAGACAGAAACTATTTAATTTGGAAGCAATTGTGAACACAGATTTTATTGCAGAATCTCTCTTCTCCTTCCCCTCTGCCCCCCTTATCTACATCCGAAAGATTACATATATATACATGAACACTTTTCTGTTCGGTTCCTCTGTGAGGACCGTTTATAAAACCAACAGCTTAATTACAATTTTTTCAAATAATTGAAATATGACAGATGGGCTAACTATTCGACTTCTACTAACTCTAACTGATCTAAATAATGCAGTCAGCTGAGGTATTGACACCTAGCTGTTGCAATTCGAATGTTTTCAAACCCTCCTAGCCACAACATGTTGACAAAACCTCCTACATTACTGGCTAGTGTCTAATGCCCCTGCATCAGACTCCCGAGGGAAATTTTCTTCATGGGCTCTTGTCCATGAGCTCTTCCACTTATCTGCCTATCCTCTACAACATTTCCTCAGTCATCCAAGTGGAATCTTCCTCTAGATTATCCTTCCATTTGATCAAGTACTGAAAGTACTCTCGTCCTCTGGTCCTTCTGAAGGGTCTTTTATCCAATATCTTCACTGGTTGAAATGGTTGTGCTCGAGGTAGATGTTCTTTCCACTCAATCTGTTTCTTGTCTGCTGATCTTTCTTCTGCACCATCATCTTCATACTTGTACAAATCTGAAACATTAAAAATGGGAGATATTCCAACATTAGGTGGAAATTCAATCTCATAAGAATTTGCAGAAAAATTTCTAAGTATCTTACATGGCCCAATCTTTTTGAACTTCAGTTTGTTATACTGCTTCTTTAGGAATCTCTCCTTTCTCAAGTGTGCCAAAACCAGATCTCCTACTTCAAAATGAACTTCTTTTCTACTCAAGTCTTCTCTGCTTTTATATTTGATGTTGCTGCCTTGTAGTTGTTGTTTCACATGTTCATGTATGGCCTGGATCTCTGAAACAAATTCCTCAACATCTGCACTCCTTAGCTCTGATCTTCCCAGATTTCTTAACTCTGATATTCCTTTAGGGTGCATTCCATAAACAATATGGAATGGAATCTGCCTTGTTCTCCTATTTGGTGAGTCATTATATGCATACTCTGCCTGGGGAAAAATATGATCCCACTGCTTGGGATGCTCTCCTGCAAGACTTATCAACAAATATCCCAGACTCCTATTCACTACCTCAGTTTTTCCATCAGTCTGAGAATGATAAGCTGAGCTGAAACTCAGTTTGGTACCAATTTTCTTCCACAATGTCCACCAAAAGTGACCCACAAATCTGGTGTCTCTGTCTGAAACAATACTCTTGGGCAACCCATCCAATCTAACAACTTCTTTGAAAAACAAGTTAGCAACATGGGTGGCATCACTAGTTTTATAGCATGGAATAAAATGTGCCATTTGGTAGAATTTTTCCACTACAAAAAAGACTGCATCATTCCCTCTCTGGGTCTTGGGTAGTCCTAGAACAAAATCCATACTCACCATGTCCCAGGGCCTGTCTGGAATAGGCAAGGGAGTGTACAATCCTGTATTCTAGCTCCTTCCTTTAGCATACTGATAGATTTTGCAACTCTTCACGAACTTGTCCACTTCTGTTCTCATCCTGGGCCAGTAATAGAAGTGACTCAGCTGCTCATAAGTCTTATCAATACCAAAGTGTCCAACAAGTCCACCACTATGCTTCTCTTTGATCAAATTTTCTCTCATGGAACATCTTGGTACACACAATTGGCTTCTTCTAAATAACAAGTCCTCCTGCAAGAAATAATCCAGCCACTGGCTTCTATCTGTTAGAACAGGGTTACTACATGCCTGAAATTCTTCTTTAAAATCTGGATCTTTTTATACAATTCTTTGAGAAAATCAAATCCTACAACTTCAAAATTTGTTTCTTGAACAAGCATGTGCCTCCTACTCAAATCATGAGCTAATTTATTGGCTTGACCACTTATATGTTTCAAAACAAAATTAAAACCTTCGAGATACTCAACCCATATAGCATGCTTATGTTTCAACTTGGGCTGCTGTACAATATACTGCAAAGCATGATTGTCAGAATACAATACAAATTCCCTGGACATCAAGTAATGTCTCCACTTTTTCAGTGTGTGGACAATTGCATAGAATTCCTTCTCATAAGAGGAATACTTTCTTCTGGTGTCATTCATCTTTTCACTGAAATATGGCACAGGCCTATCATCCTGACTCAACACCGCTCCAATGGCCTCTCCACTGGCATCACACTTTACTTGAAATGGTTTAGTAAAATCAGGCAGAATCAAAACAGGCTTCTCTGTTATCCTTTGCTTCAACAACTTAAAATTTCTTTCTGCTTCAGCAGTCCACTTAAATGGCTGTTTTCTCTTCTTTATCGTCTCAATTATGGGTGCATTAATCTTACTAAAGTTTTTTATAAACTTCCTGTAGAAACTAGCAAGTCCATGGAAACTTCTTACCTCAAAGACATTCCCGGGTGAAGGCCACTCCACAATTGCCTTAATCTTTTCTGGGTCCATCTTCAATCCTTCTGCAGAAACCAAAAACCCCAAATACACCAAATCTTCTTTCATGAATGAGAATTTCTTCAAATTTATTAGCAGTTTCTCTTGGTGCAGCTTTTTCAAGACATGATTAAGATACCTTAAATGTTCTTCTTTAGTTCTGCTGAAAACTAATATATCATCCAAATATACTATCACAAATTTCCCAATGATTTCTTTCAATACTTCATTCATAAGTCTCATAAAAGTGCTAGGTGCATTTGACAACCCAAAAGGCATTACCATCCATTCATACAGTCCTTCATTTATTTTAAAGGCAGTTTTCCACTCATCACCCTCTCTTATTCTAATCTAATGGTATCCACTTTTTAAATCTATTTTTGAGAAATATTTAGCACCACTCAAACAGTCCATCAAATCCTCAACTCTGGGCAAAGGGAATATATACCTGATTGCGATCTTATTGATTTCTCTGGAATCAGTACACATCTTCCAGCCTCCATCTTTCTTTGGGCTCAATACTGCTGGTACTGCACATGGACTCAAACTTTCTCTGATCAGCCCCTTGTCCACCAACTCCTATACTTGTCTCCTGATTTCCTCATTTTCCTTGGGAGTCATTCTGTAGGCTTCCTTATTTGGCAGATTTGAACCAGGGATAAAATCCATCTTATGGTTGATCTTCCTCACAGGTGGTAACTCATCAGGTAAATCATCCACAACAATGTCACAGTAATTGTCTAACATCTCTTGGATTTCTATTGGTAAATCATAAATTTTTGTAGAAGTAAGAACTACCTTAGGTTTGCAAACCTAAGAAAAGCTTACCTCTTCTTCTTCTATCTACTGCAGATATTCCCTCCCGCTCAGCAACAAATTCTTTGGATCAATCACTCTGCTGGATGGCTCTCCTTCTTCCATGGGTATCAATGTATGGTGTACCCCATCTTTGAAGAACTTGTAAGTGTTCTTCTTGCCATCATGCACTACTGCTCTGTCAAACTGGAAAGGTCTACCCAACAGTTTATGACACACATCCATGGGCATTACATCACACTAGACCTTATCTTTATATTTTCCCATTTGCAGCTCTATCTCACACTGCTCCTTTACAACTAGCTGGTGCCATTTATGCAGCCAGGACACCCTATAGGGAGTTGGATTCTCCCTTGTCTTCAACTTCAACTTTTCTATTACCTCAGTGGAAACCAGATTGTCTATGCTGCCACTATCAATGACTAGTTGACAGCATTTCCCTTGAACTTTGCATATGCTCCTAAACAAATTCTTCCTTTGTGCAGGCTCAGTGACCTCTTTGGCTTGCTTCAACAGGACCTTATTTACCACCAAGGACTCTCCCCTCTCTGGAAGAGTTTCTTCTTCAATTTCTGCCTCTTCTCCAGCCTGGGCAACAAAAACATTTCGTGGACCAGCACCCACATTCTCTGGACACTCATAGTGCTTATGTCCCACTTGCTAACATCTATAACACCTCAACTCTCTACCTTTGTCTCTGTCTCTGCCTCCTCTTCCTTTCCCTCTGTAAGAACCCCTTCTGCCCCTTGCATCATCCTCTATAGATGAATTCTGAGGTGAGCTACTGTTAGCTCCATCCCTGGGTGTAGTAGGCTTCCCTCTACCACCCTGACTTCCCTTCCCACGGAAAGTACCTCTCTTCTTGGTAGACTATTTCCTCAGGAGTTTCTCGTCTGCTTTCAAGGCCATCTGGTAGGCCTCTTCCACTGTCTTAGGAGACAAGAGACCAATCTCATCTTGGATCTCCAGCTTGAGACCATTCACATATCTGGCAGTCTTCTCTGGTGTGTCTTGGAATTGCCCAACCCTTATGCTTACTTTGTAGAATTCCTCTGTGTATTATTTTACTATCAGCAACCTCTGTCTCAGGTTCTGCATTTTCCTATACAATGTCAGCTGGTAATCAGTAGGAAATAATTTACCTTTTAATTTAGCCATCATTCTGGTCCAGCTTTTGATAGGTTTCTTGCCAACTCTCCTCCTTTCTGCCTACACTCCATCCCACCAAAGTGCAGCATGTCCCTTCAGCTTTGTTACTGCAAACTTGACCTTCTTATCCTCGCTTATTTCTTCATAATTGAAGCACTTGTTCGTTTCATTGATCCAATCCACCAGTTCCTCTGGATTCAGTCCCCCTGCATAACTCGACACTTCAATTCTGGGCTTAACTGTGGACCCCAGAATAGTTCTGAGGAGCCTCATGTCAGGAGGAATTTCGACATTCTCTTCAGCTTCTTCTGTTTCAGGTTCACTGATGTCTTCAGGATCTGCGGGCTGTCTTCGCTCCATGGCATCCATTCTAGCCTCGACCCTCTACAACATCCCCAACACCTCTGCATTGGCAACAGGTCTCCTTCTGATAGCACCTCTACCAACTCGGATTGCCACGTCAGCTTTCTGCAAAAAAAACTCAAAAACAATAGCTTTGATACCACAAATGACACAAAAAAACTGAATCGGACCCTTCCAAGGAGAGATGGTCACTGTAGTCATGGATCTATCAGCATTACCCACTCTTTGACCCCACGTGGTCCAATTATATCTTCCTCGGAGATCTATTTATCAAATTCGTGGAATTTGATAAATAAAATTAATCCGTAAACATTGCAACTTTATTTAAATCTCTCGACTTTATATTATACCGCCAACCTTATAACCAATGCTTAAATCTTCGAAACTTTATATTTGAAATAATAACCCTCGCACCGGGCCCCACCTCTATGATCGATGGCCCAATCAATCGCACGCACTGTACCATTTATCTTCTGCTCATCTTTATCCAACGACCACCGTTCGATGGTCCTCTTCCAAATCAACGGCTCCTACGCATATCGCTCGGCATCCTGGTACGAATGTTAACGCGTGATGGCGCACTTTGAACGGTGGTTTTCCGGGGGTCCACCTCGCCATGCATCGACAGCTCTATGGAATCGCTCTGCGACTGGGAAATACCACTCAACCTGCAAAAGCGGTGTGATATGGGTAATCCATCTCCGCAAATCCACTCGTGGTTTTGCTACATTGATTGAACAAGGTTAATGTGGGGTTGCGCTGGCCTTCTTATTCATTTAACTCGGGTCTGGCCCCGATTCAGGATTCAGTTAACAATAAAGCTTGGTTACCTCTGTATTAAATGGATTTCCACTATCATAAAACAGAGTTAAATGACCACGGGTTTTCGCAGGCTTCTCTACTCAAGCAATTTGAGGGAACCAGTAGACAGAGACATGCAAATATATACAACAGTTCAATCCAGTAGATACATATGCACAGAGTTCAATCACTTCACAATTAAACAATCTCTTTACAATCATGGATTCGAAACGACTCTATGGCAACCGCGGACAGAAACTATTTAATTTGGAAGCAATTGTGAACACATATTTTATTGTAGAATCTCTCTTCTCCTTCCTCTCTTCCCCCCTTATCTACATCCGAGGGATTACATTTATATACGTGAACAATTTTCTGTTCGGTTCCTCTGTGAGGACCGTTTAGAAAACCAACAGCCTAATTACAATTCATTCAAATAATTGAAATATGACAGATGGGATAACTATTCGACTTCTACTAACTCTAACTGATCTAAATAATACAGTCAGCTGAGGTATTTACACCTAGCTATTGAAATTGAAATGTTTTCAAACCCTCGTAGCCACAACATGTGGAAAAAACCTCCTACATTTCTGGCTAGTGTCTAATGCCCCTACATCACTCTACCACCACAAGCTTCTTCACATGCTAAACTTCAAGTTCTATAAGCTCTGAAATAGGCTCCGTTTCTTCCTCATGATAAGTTACAATCTCTGCTATGGATTGTTTGTCTTCCTTTTGAGTACTAGATTTAGATTTTGGTGTTTTCCTAGGAGTGACAAAATCTAATTCATAACCACTTAAAAAAAATTGGGCCAATCTATTTTAATTTTATCTAACTCTTAAAACACTAGTAACTTAATGAGAGCATGATGGAAAATTGATGTGTCACCGGTATCAGGTTTGGCCTGAACCTTGTCAGCCATTTTTTCCAAGCTTCTAAACAAATAGGAGGGTATATATAAGGGTTGTTTACCTGTGAGGTGTAGCAACAAATTGAAATGGTATTCATATACCATGTGAAATATACCCTCACAAGTGAAATATTTCTGGATCACCCTCAGAAACTTAGAAAAATACTCTTTAAGACAAGTGTTGGGAATACCTGAGGCCATATCAATGCCTTTTTGTTCTTCCGTTAGGAATTCATCATAGTTCTATAACTTGAACTTCTGCACCTTGAACCATAATTCACCTGAACTAAGGATCCTTGTGGCTTGAGCAATGGTGTTAGGGGACATTACAAAATTTAGTATGCCAACTTTAGATCCTGTTCCAATGAAGTTAATGGAAAAATCCTTTGAAACTTTCCCGTGATAAACCGATGATATTTGACAAAACTTCAGAAACCCTACGTTGGCAGATGCTTGGGTGAATGTGGGGTCTTCTTCCAACAACCTCATGTCCATGGGCTCATGCCTCACCATGAACCCTCCTTTATATTGTTTCCTTTGAGTTTCCATATCTCCAACACACAGTGAGTAGCTTCCTAACAGTTGAAAATATCCCAAAAGGTAGCAAGAGTAGCTATGACACCTACAGACCTACACTAAAGATAAATATACCAACTCACAAGACAAAAATACCAAGCAATATACAACAAGAATGGATCGAATGAGAGGGAAATTGAGCTAACGACAACAAAATATTTCAAAAATGGAAAGAGGATGAAAAAGGGAATGAATCTATAAGGTGTACATGTTTTTCTGGAGTGACGGATAAGACAAATGATATGTAATTATGACCCACATGAATCCGACCCTAACTGTTTCTAAAAGAAATCATCGTTTCCTTACCGTTACCTCATTAATGGACTTCTGTAGAAAAATTAGTGTTTGGGAAGGCAGATTTGTTGCGAAAATTTCAGGAACATTTGTAGAAAATACTATATTTTTCTAACTGGAGTTGCTACGAAAGTTTGTTGAAATTTAAAATTTATAATTATGACCAAATGAGCCTAAGACACATGGATTTTTTTATTTTCACCTTAATGTTGACACCTGCTAAAATTCATAATGACCTTTCAAACTGGCTTTATGAAAAAGATGACCTTTATAAATGTAATTATTTTGAAGAAAATCTTAGAGCACTATTAACTTAACGAAATTGCCTCAAAGACAAACCTAAGTGTTATCTTGGATAACAATGGCTCCAATGGGGATGATGTGCCCCTATGATGCAGCAAAGAACCAGAAAATCAGGTTCCTTATCCATTGTGATGATCCCATCCTCTTGTCATATTATTTAGCCTGCAATATACCCTTGACATGTTCTTGAAGCAAAAACATTATACAAACTGGAACTTGCAACTACAATATTCAAACTCAATGCTGAAAGAGATGCTTTTCAAGCAAGACTATTTATGTACATACCAATGCTATTGTAACAACTGAAAACCAAACATTTGATTCAAGCAATATGAAACTTCTATTATAGTCAGTCAAAGAGTTGATCCGACACCTCGACTTCATGATTGTTCTTGAACAAAATGAGAAGTGAATCATCTATTGGCAACTCGAAATGAAAATTAAATCCCTGCTCCAGAAAAAAACAAAATTTTTTTCTTTAATAATGACTGGAATAGAATTACCAAAGGGTCTTGATAATCATGAAAAATCACTTCTTCTTGGTGAGTAAAACCATGAGGGCTGAATTCATTTTTTCCAATGTCTTAAATTCAAATAACGTCATAAAATAAAACGGAAACAATATATTTTTCTTCCCTTTCATGTAAATCAGAAAAACAATCCATGCATCCTTGAACATCTTCAAACATGACAATCATATTATGTGTATAAAAAATAATAATTTTCTTATCAAACAAATCAGATATAATCTTTGGTAGTTTTACTTGAGGACTATCATCTTGATTCTGAACACTAACAACTCCTATACAAATAACTCTATGCATATCATCCATGTCATTTTGATGATCTCCAAATAGAATAGGTAAAACCTGTATATTAATATTTTCATGTAGCTCAGGTTTACCTAAAAGTGAACTTTCATCACAGGCTACCTCATTGTTCAAAATTTTCATGCATGTATTTTCAACAACCTGATCTTGAGGATTTTCTTCTTGACATAAAATCTCAGAAAAGGAATCGGCTGAAATTTTTTTGAATGATTTGACTCATACCTTTGACTTCATATAGATTGAAAAAGCTATAAATCCTCCTAAATTTCATGTAATATGACTTGACTATCAAATTTCTTATCCATTTCATCTTCAACTAAAGAAGAGACATATGCTTATTGGAAAATTTCTTGATCATCAAGACAACTAGCTTGTGAAGAGAATTCATAAAGTGCCTCTAATATATTTTCATCATCCGTAGATTCAACATCATCATTAATAATTTTAATATATTAAATGAAACATTTCCAAATATTACAACAATATTGAAATAGTGGTGATGTAGGATGAGGCTTCCCATAATGTCCAGAAAATATTCTATGGAAATATTTAAGAGAACACAAGCTTCCCGATTTCAACCCTTCATACCATACTCTAGCTTTTTCTTCTAGGTTAGCCATAAACATCTTCATGAGGCAATATTCAGGAAACTCAACCCTCAGTCTACACATATGTATATGGACTTAAACCAAATGCATACCAACATCATCTTTCTTTTCATCTTTTAACATGGGAAGATGTGTTGGCTAATCAACCCAAGGCATAGGATTTGGAAAACCATAGATGTGAGACTGGTCCATAGGAGCATACCTGTCGTTTCTTCTTGCAGTAGACTAATCTTGGAACTTATTCAAGCTAGTGATCATCAAGCAATGGAGTCACCATGAAGCCTTGATCTTCTGTATCTTTTTAGATTCTAGTCACCAAGGTAATATTACAACCTTAAAAATGAAACTCTAATTTCTTTTTTCCCTTAGGAATCATAATGAAGAGACTCAAAGAAAATCTGAGAAATGGAAATTTTTGGCTCCTGACAGATGCATCAAAATGTTATCACCAAGATGGAACAAGTGGGGTTGTGTCAACCTCCAACCCAACATAACTATTTCAAACCACTTTTTACAGGAATTCAGCCCTTCTAGTTAGAGAGGACTCTCTCAAGGAAAACAATGGTATATTCAATATGAAATTTAAATGGAAAATGGCTAAGTCTATTTATGATTTATGTGGTTTTTTGCAATTTGAAGAGTGTATGATAACTACAATTGGGCATGGAGTCAGCGAAGGAAATTCAATTTACAAACAAATATATTCATGGAGGCTGAGGAAATTTGTCTTAAAACATAAACTTTTACAACATGAGCAGTAATATGAAGGAAATTGGACCATTTAACCATGAATTCCAAGTAATCATACTACTATGAAACTGATAACAATACACAAAGTGAAGAGACAAAACACATAAGCCAAGAAGAATCTCAGGCTATAAAATAGTTTGCTACAAAATTTATATTAGCTTGATAGATAATAATTACATAGTGGCTCCCTCATTACATTAATCAACCCCATAGAAGTGAAAAATGCCCCCATTTATAGAGTGAGGCCTCTTTAGAATACTATGCCACCTGGGCTACACTTGATACCTTAACCAAGAGACCTAATTCTAGTAGGATTACATCACATAGAGTGTTTATTGGGATATTTTCTATTTGAGAGAGTTTTTATACAAAAAGGAAACTATAACCATTAAATAACTTTAACAAAACTCTAATAGACTATGCTAGTTGTCCTTATTGAAACCACTCACTATTGAGGTGTAGGATAATTGTTATACTGGAATAAATACCTCATATGGTTGAGATGGAGTGATGAGTTGTAGTGATGAGATGGCTTCATAAGTCAACTTTATTATCTGTCAGCTACATGGAGGTTGACCTGCTGAGTTGCCCCCTTGAAAAATGAGATAATGATGTGTATGCTCATGACTGGTGCTTTATCCATTTCTTCACCCTTCATGATCTTCCTTGATTTTGGGGATTCCCTTTACCATTTGACTAAGAGAGGGTATTATCTTGTAATGAATATGCCCATATATTCTATCTCAAATTTAAATAGGATTGATCCACATTTGAATTAGGGCTTGAGGAGATGGTATTATATCTCTATATAGTATCCCTTCATGAACTCCAATAACCTTTTCCTTTTCAATACATAAATCCTTTCCAAAAACCAAAACTTTTCCATATGTTATCCCTATGTAAATTTCTGCAGGCTGAGGAGAAAAATTCCAGAGGTAACCCCAAACCTCTTTTAGGCTAAGGTCCAACCCCATAGACATGGATATGGATCTCTGACTGTGTTTTCTTTTAGTCAAACTAGTGACTAAAAATTCTTGATATTAGGCTGGCTATAAGGATAAAAAAGGTGAATTTGTGTAGTTATTTGAAGGTAAGTGTAATAAAATATATCTCCCTCAGATCAAACCATTGTCTTATATAAAATTTAAAAAGGGATGTGATGCAGTTTGAACAATGGAAAGTTAGGAAAATTTATTGGTATCAAATCAAATTTTGTCACAGTAAATTGGTGAGTGCAACATGAGAAAAGATGACAAACAGAGCATAAAAACAATGATGAGTTCATGTTTCCATATAGAATAAAAGTAACACATATGATCGACTAAATAAAATAATAACATTAGATGAATTCTAAAATATATTCTTTCTGACTAAGCATGAAGAATTTTTACACCATGAAAATATATATTAAAAATGGATCATAAGGTAATATATAAAACATATCCCAAGGATAAAAATATCGATAAATTTTGACACAAGAATCCCTGTCAAAGCTAGATTTTCCTTCTTCTATTCACTTGGGGAAAAGATAAGAAATTTCAAAGAAATGTAGTCTAGTCTCTTACACTACCAACCAAAACCATTTTTTCATGTCTTTCCCTCAAATAAAATAAGGAATTCAAATCTCCCACTAGGTGTTCGAATTCACTACATGGAAACTAAAAAGACTAGATACAATGTATCCTCAAAGAAGATCTAGACTCTCACAACTTAGAAACATCATGATTTAAAACATAAAGAAAAAATTTAGCAACATCATGTCTACAAAATCATAATATATCTTATCCACACCTATCTGATCACTAACATACCCTAGAAGGTCCAAAAATACCAATATTAAAAAGGCGTGGTTGATATAGTTGCGCAACAAAAGTTGGATTGTGCACTAATTTGGCTTGGAAAAACTTTGAAAACGGAGTTGCAAAGTGACCCATGTAACTACCAAATTGTAACACATGTGTAAAAACAGAGAGGGGTTCTTGAATATGAACTTTCTTTTTAGGGAAAAATCTCTCTTTTTCCTCAAATTATTCCCCATCTGCTCATAATATGTTCCCAAAAATATTGACCAAAATAGTAAATTGCACAGTCTAAAAAATAAACTTTAAAGGCACACTTGAATATTTCAATATATAACACCTGTGTAGAAACTGAAGGAGGTTATTGTGCTTTAGTTTGTGCTTGACAAAATCTATTTTTTTTTTCAAAATTAATCTCTATGTGATTGGAAACAAATTTTTAAAATAACAACTAAAAAAATCAGTTTTGCAGCAAATTGGTAGCAAGTCCAAGTAGTCGTCCATTCTCTGTATGGTTGCACACCTCCTCTGGAAAAATGGATCAAACGGGTAGGCATGAAATTTTGGTGTGATGGTGTATAAATATTTAAGCAGGCACTCCATTTCTTTTAGACCTCCTATATGGTTGATACCCACTTGTGGAACATAATTTAAACTTTATTCTTGTGATGAAATTTTTATGCTTGAAATTGATTCAGAATGACAACCTAACACCTAAATTCACCTTATAACATCCTATCATGCTTCAAGCCTTAAAAACCTTCATAATTTTACCAAAACATGACACCATGCAACTTGCATAGCAGGATCTTACTACGCAAGTTCAATCTTCAACAAAATTCATCAAAGCATAGCAGATAGGAACACTTTCAAAATGGAAAAAATGTACATATCCCTCCTGATGGAACTTCAGCTTTGGGTAGCCTCGGCAAACATATCAAGGTTTCTCTTCATTCTTTTATTTGATGAATTATTTTCGTCTTTGATTTGATGCTTGGCATTCTTCAAATTTTTCTTTTTCCAACCTCAACTTCCTCTTCAGGCTTGTCACTTCTATGTTTCACCTACAACTTTCTTGAGGGATCAAATTTAATTTCACATGAGGGAGATATGAGAGGCTTTTTAGAGAATTTTTATTTTTATTCCACCACAGGTCCTCTTATGTCATGATGTTGAAGTTTGAAATCATGGAGGTATGATAAGTATAAACTACTAACAAACCCACAACATGACCTCTCATGGACTATTATACTTTTACAAATTAGAAAAAGGGCTAAAAGCCCCCTCCACAACCCATATATTTACAATAATTTGACTATATTTGACCTCTTTACACAAGAGACTCTTTATACTATGACACATAGTGACTCATAGGCTAAAACTGACAAACAAACCCCCAAAATGAATAGAAAGAGGCAAATACACTTTGATTCCTAGACTATAGGACCCTAACACCATCTAAAAAAAAAACCTATCTCCCTTATCTTCTAAACAAGAGATTGAAAGTAAATTATTTTTTAAATAAGGGAGATAAAGGATGTTTTTGAGGTGTATCTTTTCTCCATTTCCCAACTTCAACGATGTAGATCCAAGGGCCTTGAATGCATAGCTATTTTTGTCTCCTAGCTCCACTTCATGTGATAATGTTTCCCTTTATAGAGTATGAATTTGTCCAATTTTTCCCATCATATGTCTTAAGGATCCACTATCAATGATCCATGTGTTGTCATCATCAAGTGTACTAGTAAGTGCAGCCAAAAATCCTTCACTTTTGACTCTCATAAATAGATAGTAGATTATCCTTCCAATCAAACTTCCTATCATTCTCACAATACTGACTCCTATCTTCAAGAAAATTTCCATTGAGGGAGTAACATTTCCTTCCAATATTTATTTTCCTTGCTTCAAATGGATCATGTGTCAAATTTATACTCAAGAACCAAAGCTTTTGGAATGGTGTGGAACTATAATGACCACGTAGATCTCATCGTTTTGAATTCAAAAAAACTCATTTCACAGAAAATAGACATTGTATGCTCCCAAAAATGTGTTTTTTCCACTTTTTCAAACATGAATTTAAAAAGAAAAAATGCAGGATAGCCCATTTGGAAGTCCGTACAACTAACTTGGTATGCCTACATGGCAAGGTGACTATGCAGTTTGACTTGGTCAATGGTTTTCCTCATCGAATTGTGTGGTTCCAAGTGGCATGATGTCAGTGGTTTTATTTGGTGTGCTGTGATTCGTTAGGAATGTGGCCAACCACTACTTGACATGTGGCTCAACTAGAGGCTACCATGTGGTAGCACAGGAGGTCACAAATTTTGGGTCAAGTTCGAGTAGCAACATCAGGTGTCAAACCTGAGACATCCAAGTTCCAAGCACAATTCTTCACCATTGCACCACACATGTTGTTCCTTATTATACTATGGTATTCACTTTGTTTTATTGTAACATGTATTGCAAAATGGGGGGAGGGGGTTGAGGTCTAGCCCCAACCTTGGTCACTACCGAAGGTGGGACCATGTGAGGGAGTCTAGCCCCACTCCCCCACCCCCAATGTTCGTAATAATTGCCCTTGAACAATAAATTCCAACTCGCCATATGTGTCCACAGTTAATTATAAGTCTAAGGTCCTCAAACCACTAAATTTTTTATATAAAAAATGTTTTATTAACCATATTTAGTATGGGTCAGAATTCAATTTTTAAGCCCGATTGAAAAAATTAAGACACCAATAGTTTCAACCAATTATTGGAAAATTTGGTGCTCAGTTAGCTGAATTCTGTGCGGATTTGTAGGATGGTGCGGGATTTTTGGGAAAATGTGGAGAGAATAGTACAAAAACTTGGGGAAGTCATAGCTAAGTCAATTTTTTTAGTAAATTTGATGCATAAAGAGGGTACACATGCATTTTGGGCATTCTAAAGCTGATGGAACATGTTTCAGAGCTGTTTGAGCATTGTAAACATATGTAATCATAATTTTGAGCATATAATAGAAGAGGTCCAAGCCATTGGAGCTGGACCAAGGAGACGTAGCCCAGAAGGGGTGAAATCCTTCATCATGTACTGTTGTGTTACTATTTATAGTGATATTCATGTATGTTAGATGTTTTTGTTCAATGTTTTTCTATGTTAATTTTCTCATGAAGTTAACATAAAAAATCATGTTAAACTTGTAATTAACCTCATAATCCTCAAGCCCTTTTTTTATATTTAGATGAGATATTAGCATAAAAAACACTAAATTCTCATTCAGATCAATTTGGTATCAAAGCACTATGTTTACTTGTGCAAGGAATATTTAATTTTTTTAAAAGTGTTGAAGTGCTTACAAGGTTGAAGCTCAAAAGAGGAGAAGGAAATCTTGTGGTTGCAGGTTCTGTAGTTGGAGCAAGGAGAATGAGGGCACAATTTCCATAATCTGCACCACAAGGTTCACCTCCAATTACAGTAGAAGCTTTAGTAAGCATGTCTCATTAAGGAGGAAATGATAACATTTCAGAGGATGAGAATGCTTTTAGGAAGGATTTCTTTGACATGACAGAGATGGTGAAGGTCCTCTAAGAAGAGAGGAACACAAGGTTGCAAGGTGAAAGCTACAGGTATCGAAGAGGAGAGGGTTCTTCAGGAGGAGAAGGAAATGTAAATGGTGATAAGCTACCATATACTCCACAATCATCCTCACCACCATCTTCACCTTTATCTTCATCCTTCCACTACAACAACCCTTACTCATACACATTAACCTACCTCAAAAGGAATTGGTAAAATACCCCTGTTAAACCTATTTATTAGATGCCTATGTATAATGGTGAAGTGAATGAAAATAAGTTTGAAAATTGGGTTCATCAGTTGGAGGTCTACTGCAGAATTGAAAAATGTCAAGATCATGATACAGAGATTCGACTAGCTTCCTTGAGACAAGAGGGTGCAACACTAGTATGGTGGGAAGCCAATACACAATATGAAATTGAAAAACATTGTAATATCTCACTCTCTTGTTCTAATTTAATTTCTACAACTAAAAGACAATTTTACCCTCTAACATATATGAAAAAATCCATCATGAATTGGCAGAACTTTAGACAACCTAAAGGTCAAAGTGTGCAACACTGCACTTAGGAATTTAGAAAAAGAGCTCTTATGCTAGGTGTTTATTTGCATTCACAAGACACATTTTTGAAGTATATAGGGGGCTTACATAGCTACCTTAGGCATACTATCCTTATGCTCAATCCCACTAGTCTAGATGAGTTTTGTGTGCAAACCACTCACCTTGAGGAAAGAGGGAAAAAAATTCCAGAAGAGGGTAAAAAGAATCCATTTAAGGGTGGAGAGAAATGAAAGGGTTTCAAGGGAAATGGAAAGAAAAATGCATCTGTTAAAAAGGAAGGAGAGAAAATGAAATGAAAACATTGTTCCAAAGAGGGTTATGATGAATACCATTGTTGGAAGATTCATCCAAAGATGAGGCCTAATAAATTCAACAATAAGGGAAAACAAAAAACAATTGCAACCACTCAACAATATTTGGGGTCAGAATCGTATGATAAAAATAAAATTATAGCCATGGGTATGAAAGGAAAGCAATCCATTCCAAGCACTAGTTCATCAAATTGTCACACTATTACTCCAAATGAAAACACAAGGGTTGAATTATTCCATGTCAGAGTTATTTCAAAAAAAAAAAAAATTGACACAATATTATATAGTGGGTCTCAAGCCAATTTGGTATCTAAAGACTTAATCAAGAAATTTAATCTTGAAACCATTACTCATAACAAACCATCTCCATTGGGTTGGATATGCAAGAACAAAAAATTTGCAGGTGACAAGAAAGTGTATTCTTCAGTTTGAAATCACAACCAACCTCATTGACGAAGTTTAATTAGATGTTGTACCACCTGATATTTCACGAATTTTTTTGGGAAGTCCTTAGCTCTATGACAGAAAATCCATCTTCTATAGCCATGAAAGCAGGTACCACTTACTCAAAAATGGTGTGGAGTATATTGTGATAGATCATCATAAGAAACTAAATCTTTCATTAGTTAATGGAGGGAAAATGAAAATACTAGTGAATTTAAGCAAGAATTTTGCGCTTCTTATTATTAAGCCAAAGATTATGTTGATTCTGAAGCATTTCAAGGTTGTGATGCAAAGTTAAAATATGATTTGATTGAAGTGGTTAATCAAAATAATGAGATTTTTCATGAGCCAAAGGGGTTACCTCCCAAGAGGGGAATCGAGCATGAAATACAGTTGCAACAAGATTGTCCTCTTCCTAACATTGGTATCTATAGGATGTTTGTGATGGAGAGTGCTAAAATCAAAAATAAAAATTAAGAGCTATTAGAAAAAGGGATCATTTGACAAAGTAATTCGCCATGCGATTCACCTATTATGTTGGTTCAAAAGAAGGATGGAACATGGTGCATGTGTGTACATTTCCATGCATTGAACAAAATTATGATAAAAAACCATTACCCACTTCCTAGAATAGATTATTTACTTGATAAATTGAAAGATGCAAAGTATTTTACTAAGTTGGACTTAAGGAGTAGTTACCATCAAATTAGAATTTCTGAAGGTGGCATTTGGAGGACATTATTTAGAAGAAATCAAGGTTTGATTGATTGGATTGTTATGCCTTTTGGTTTATGTAATGTTCCTTTTGCCTTTATGTGTGTGATGAATGATGTGTTGAGGCCGTTTTTTGATGAGTTTTTCATATTATACTTAGATGATAAATCACTCGTTGAACATGTCATGGATGTAATAAAAATACTTGATGTCTTAAGGAAAGAACAATTGTTTTGAAGATGTCAAAATGTGAGTTGGTAAAATTTCTTTGGTGTACTTGGGGCATATTGTTGGAGGACTTGAGTTGAGGATAGACCCCTCTAACATTGAGGTCATTGTGAATTGGCCAATTCCCAAGACAACCACTGAGGTAAGAATTTTTTTGGAGCATCCCAATATTGGAGGAAGTTTATTTCTAAATTCTCTTCTATCGCAACTCCTTTGCATGCATCGACTAGTGTGGAAAATATCTTCTAGTTGGGAGGAAAGAAAAAATAATAATTCAATCCTTTAAAGAGAAGATCATTTCAGCCCCAGTACTTGCACTACTGGGACTTGAGACAACCTTTTGAGATTCAAACTGAATCAAGCGACTATCCCATGGTGCAGTCCTTATGCAACATGGTAAGCCCATTTCATTTCATTCAGAAAATTTCAATGGTGTAGTGATTAACTATCCTACTTATGACATGGAGCTTTATGCGTTGGTTAAAATTTTGAAAAAGTGGAAACACAACTTGATGGGAAAGGAAACCATCATACACACTGACCACCAACCATTGCAATACTTGCAATCGAAAACGAAGTTGCAGCAATCAAGGCACTTTCGATGGATGGGTTTATTACAACAATTCCACTTGGTCATCAACTATAAGAAATGTATTTACAATAAGGTTGTTGGTATGCTTTCTAGGCCTATTGTTAGTGCAGCTAATTTACTTAAGAATAAACTTGTTTTGCATGAAATTTATGTTGAATGATATGCCTTTGATAACGAATTTCAAGATGTTTATGCAAAATTGAGTCAAGGAAATGAAGAAGAAGAATTGGATTACCATGTACATAATAACTTGTTGTATCATTTGGGAAATCTTTGTACTCCATAGGGGGAGAGAGTGAATGTCATAATGGAAGCACATAGTTCTCTTGTTGTTGGACATTTCGGTGTGAGAAAAATAGAGGCACATATTCAAAGGTATTGTTATTGGCCTCGTATGCTTGAAAGTGTGTCACGTTTAATTAAAGCGTGTTCATTATGTGCAGCTAGTTAGCCTACCAATAGGAAGTTAGGATTGTACACACCACTTCATGTACCTTCACATCCATGGGAGAGTGTTTCTATGGATTTTGTAGGAGGTATTCCTTTGTCAAAAAGAGGTCATGATTATCTGTATGTAATTGTGGATATGTTCAACAAGATGTCTAGATTAATGTCATGTAAAAATAAAATCACAGCTAAACAAACAACACACTTATTCTTTCAGCATATTTGGGTTCATTTTGGTTTGCCGAATCCATTTCTAGTGATCGATATTCTCGATTTGTTGGGAATTTTTGTTCAAGTTTGTGGGACTTGATGGACACCAAGTTGAAAAAGAGTGCAGCCTTTCATCCACAAACAAATTGTCAAACCGAGGTGGTCAATCGAATATTCATACATCTTCTTCGATGATATGGCAGTAAGCATGGTAAGTTGTGGGATCAGAACTTGCACTACATTCAACATGCTTACAACAGTGAAAAACACTCCTCTACACAAACATAGCCATCGAGGGATGTCTTAGATACTTGCCAAGATTGCCATTGGATTTAGTTTTTGGGAAGGATGTTGTTATTGATGGCCATAGCGACACAGACAAAGCCAATAATTTCATATAAAAAATCCAGTTGATACATCAAATAGTTCAAGCTCAACGTGAAAAGAGCCAAGGCAAGTAAAAAGAAAAGCATGAAAATCATCATGTAGATCACAAGTTCCAAGTTGGTGATGAATTCTTGCTTCACATTAGCAAAGAGAGGCTTCAAGGAGAAGGTAAAAAATTGAAACTAATCTATTATGGTTGCTTCCGAATTTTGGAAAAGATTGGTGAAAATTCCTTCAACTTAGATTTCCCTTCATACATGAAAATTTACTATGTTGTTAATGTTGAGAACTTGAGGTTGTATGAGCCTCCATTGATTGAAGATCAAGGAGAGCATGTTCAGATTCCTTCCATTGAATATTTTTCTCCGGAATACCTTGATGAGCTTTAATAAGACACAATTCTTGATAGAAGAACAATGACATCAAAATGAGGGAGTGTAGACTACATTCGTGTGGGGCTCAAAGGCAAAAATAAAAGCAAGGCCAAATGGATAAAGATTAGAAATGTGAGGGTTATGTACCATCATCTGCCAAACAACTGAAAGTGATCTTTTGGGGTCCAAAATATTCTGATGGGGAGGAGTGATGAGGTGCTAAAAATTATGCTAAAAAATGAAACTTGTCAAAATGGCATGGAACTTGAACCACCAAGTAGATCTCGTCATTCTGAATCTAGTGCAACTTGTTTCATGTAAAACCAACACCATATGCTCCCCGAAACGTGTTTTTTCCACTTTCTCGAACATGAAAATTAAAAAATATATGCAGGACAACCCAATGAGAAGTCTGTACAACTCACTAGGCATGCCAATGTGGAAATTTGACTATGTAGTTTGACTTTATAAATGGTTTTCCTTGTCAAATCATGTGGTTCCAAGTGGCCCAAGAAGAGGCCACCACATGGCAGCACAACATGCCACAAAATTTTGGGTTAAGTCGGAGCAATAGAAGCAGGGGTTGGACTCGCGACCTCCAAGTTCCAAGCACAAATCTTCACCATTGCACCGTGCATGTTGTTCCTTCCTATACTATGGTATTCACTTTGTTTTATTATAACATGTATTTCGCAATGGGGCGAGGGGGCCGTGGTCTAGCCCCAACCCTCGTCACTACTAGACGAGGGACCATGGGTGGGAGGCTAGTGCTACACCCCCCCCCAATGGTCATAACTGTTAACAGTTAACAATAAATGCCAACCCACCATATGTGTCCACAATTAATGTGAAGCCCTCAGTCCTCAAACCGCACATTTTTTTAATATAAAAAAGCTTTTATTAACCATATTTAATATCGTTCGAAATCCGGTTTTAAGATTTATTGAACAAATCAAGGCACTGAAAATTTTGCCTTATTTTTCGCAAAATTGGAGCTCAGTTTGTTGAATTCTGGGCGTATTTGTAGGGTGGTGCCAAATTTTGGGGAAAATGTGGAGCGAATAGTGCAAAAACTTCGGGAAGTCATTTAACTAAGTCTATATTTTACCAAATTCGATGCAGAAAGAGGCTATACAAGAATTTTTGGTCATTCTAGAGCTGATTGAACATGTTCCTGAGTTGTTTGAACATTGTGAGCATATGTAATCATAGTTTTGATCATAATAGAAGAGGGCCAAGCCATTGGAAGTTACACAAAGGAGACGTGGCCCATGCGGCGTGAAATGATTCATCATGTGTTGTTTTCCTACTGTTTATGGTGATGTTCATGTCTGTTATATTTTTTCTATTGGCGTTTTGTTTATGGTCATTTCCTCATGAAATTCACATAAAAACTCATGTTAAACTTGCAATTAACCTTATAATTCTCAATCACTTTGGTTATAATCTGAATTATGTATTATCACAGCAAACACTATTATTCTCATTTAGATCAAGAATTATATCCGAAAAAGTGATCTTCACCGAGCCCTTCTTTCACCTTAACTCTGATACAATGTTGAGAGATCAATTCTTATAAGAATTAGGATTTGATTCATCTTTCTTAATAATTACTTTTGATTTAATTTGGATACAATAACTTGTTTATTTGTTTATATTTCATCTATAAACTATGAAATTAAATGTATATGAAAAAAATAAGAGAAAGAGACACAAGATGTAGACACTCAGCTAGTGAAAAACCCTTCCAATGGGAAAACCAAATCCAGCTCTTCCACTAGTAGATTAAAATCAAGATGAAACATTGCAAGACCCTTTAGACCTAAACAATGACCTCTTCCAATCAACAAGTCAACCCTTCCTTCCAATAGATGATCCTTGCCAAAGTCTTCTAGTGACAACTTCTCGGTAGTAGGTACAATCCATAATTTCAACTCCCAACTACATATTTTTGTCCCCTCGCTATAGAGTTTCTGACTTGCAGTAGATTCAAAATTTTGGCCCCAACAATAACCCAGAAATGTCGCACTCTGCAAGAGATAGATTTCCCAAGAACTCGATTTAGGTCTTCCAACTTCTTCTGTCATTCTCCAACAACTTCACTCTTTTTTTCTACTTCTACTTCTTGTAGATCAAAATTTTTTAGTGAGTGTTGCAAATAGGTCAAGCTGCCTCTCTATATATAGCCTTTCTACTCAGTCGAATTGCCCTAATTTTGGCCGAGTTCTTGAGGACAGGGCCAACTTGGTGTGGAGGTGACAAATGACCTTTTTGACTCAGAAATAATTCCTTTTAGACGAGATAAAATCCCAAGAAGGATCTAATATAAATGAGAATAACTCTATTGAATCAAGACAAAACCTACAACCATTGAATGAATGTTTTGGCCTAGAAAACATTGATCCAAGCATAAAACCCATTCTTTAATAAATCATTTTCTTTAATAATAAAATTTATTTTGACAAATATAATTATGAAGACTGACATTATTACATTATTCAACATAGACTACTTGATCTAATCCTTTAGAACTGTAAATATAGGTTTACAAAACATAGATCACTTGAACTAATCATTGAGACTTTGAAATATATATTAACAAATATACTAAATGTAAAAAAAATTCCTATGTTTAAATTTTTTTATCATCTAAAATAAATAAATGATTTCGAATTAAATAGTTAAAAGAATTATATTTAAAAGAAATTTATCTTGATATTTAAGATATATCTAAACTAGTTTAAAATAATTTCAAATTTTCATTTCAAATTTCTTCTTTTTCGTAAAGCTTTTATATTCTATATTTTTGTTTTAAAATATTACATTGGATGGGCTTGTGTGAACCCAAAATTACAGATCAATTATCTTCAACAAAATAAAATTGCAACTAAGATGCCTAATGTTGTGCCAAGGGAAACAAAAGGACTAGCTTTGTGCAAGAGAGGCACTTATACATAGCAAAAAACTTGCAAATCAATATTCATGGCCAAATAAAACAGATTAAGGTGCCATACGATAACCTGATTCCCCACGGAGGCTGCGTAGTTGGTGTGCAGCATAATAGTCACAAATTCCGAGCCTTCAATGGCTTCCAAACGCAAACAACCCTACGTTCACATTGCAGGAGAAGGTTGGGAAAATTGACGAGGCCACAATTCATGCATATTAATTTCAGTATCTGCTATAGGTGTTCCACGGTTTTTTTCAATAGCTTGGTGGCCGTGTTAACGCTAAAATTTGTTCTATCGTTACATAAATTTATAATAATAATATAAAAATGGAATGATATTTTAAATCGTATCAACTAATATGTGTAATCATCCATCACATTTAGATGTATAAATCATCGAAAACATTTAATAATCGTTGTCATCGTTTTATTTACAATTTCATGGATTGCATGAATTTCACAGCCTCACGTCATCCATGGTATTTTCAATGATTACATGCTAAGGAGATTACGTCCATTCGATGACATTTGCAATTGAAAAATTGAATTTAAATATGTCGTTTTTTAAAAGCATTTATTAAAATTGATATATGTATGGTATTGAAAATTGAATTTAAATATGTCGTTTTTTAAAAGTATTTATTAAAATTGATATATGTATGGTATTTTGGAATTGAAAGTTTTGATCCAAGTGTGGCTGGAGATTTTATTTCAGACCCATTTTTTGGATTACCTAGAAATGGGATTGGGATTTATCATCAAGATGAGAATTGTGACACGCTCATTTAAGAAAAAAACAACTATATTAATTATCATAAAAAAAAGGTATATGCATATATATAGCCAACATAAACACATTATATATAATTATATGGCTATTAGTAACACTATTTCTTATCAATGCATTGTCAATCTAAATACATGTATATTTGCTAAACTATTAAGCAAATTAAACGGTAAGTAAATGCACATTTTACTAGAGCTTATATATATATATATATATGCATGGCATGTCGAATATTTTTGGTGCCACTTATGATACAATACAGTTTCCAGTGCATGATAGTCCACCTGTAGTCACATTGGTATTAATTGCCTACAGATTGCGGTGGATTTTTACTTATAATGTGATGTACTCGTACTCTTTGGTATAAATGATGGTTAATGGTGCTCATTCCAGGTCTTCTCTGGTGAAATCCCAACCCTCCATGAACTTGATCTGACGGTGGTGGAAATTTTTCGAGTTTCTCGCTTTTCATCCTTCATACTCCCTATGCATTCACTAGACCATTGATCTCATGGGATGGTGTAGGTTAACCTACTTGGACCTTACCCTAACTACTGCCAAGTTTTGGAAACCCTTTGTAATTTTCTTGTTGTACTCCATCGCTCTACAAGTCTAGTATTCTATTTTGGGATTTCGTCTCTTGCTATGGCATGGGAGACGATTTAACTTAAGGTTGTATACCATTTTCCCATCAGAAGGCCAATGCCTCTACTACAGGATGGATTCAGCCATATGGGTTTAAGCGATTTGTAGTTCGAACAGGTAACTATGTTCATTCGTCCACTCTATCAGTTTGGCATTATGTTAACAATTTATTCTCTATTTGTTCTCGTTCGCTCTCCCAATGATATTACTGGTGTATTCCCTTGTAGGTTCTTCCCGAGGTTTTTCGCAGAGCTTCCTTCAACACTTTGTGGAGTTACTGTCTGCCACAACACAGATAAGGGCTAGATAGCCCTGTGGTTATTCTCAAACCGATTTCTGTTTTCCCCAGACTCTCCATAGAAAGAATTACTTAGGTTTTTGTAGGTTTCTCTCACAGATTATATGATAGGAAACCACGGTTCCGGTTGGGTGCTTTGGAAGAGAGATTTTCATCTCTTTTTCCGACAAGGAAACTTAATATTTAATGTTCTTACAATTTGATGTTCCAGTGGCCAGAGTGTCACCTATTAATTGATGTAGAAGTTGTGATAAGCTTAATAAATGATTCATAGCTGAACAATTTACTTGTGTTTGGTTTAGGTTTAGTTTAGGCTATTCTCTAATTTCCTGTCATTGAAAATGTAGAGAGGGACATTCTGCTTCTAGTTTTATTTAAATCTCACCAGTAGGGGTTTGGTCAATCAATGCACTGTAATATTGCAATTTCTGGAATTGGAGATAATTACATGTTTATATTATATGAATGGGTGCAACTGTCATTTTCTTTGTTTGAGAATAAGGATCTTCTGAGAATGATCCCCATTTGCTAGACTATGGTAGCAAACTTTACTTCTCGCTATTAAAAGGTGAATGGCACTACGCCAAGGACCTATGTTCACTTAGAATTTATATGTATATTTTAATTTTCTTAGTAATTATGCATGTGTACATTATTCTCTGCACTTTAACCATATGTTCACGGACCCGTGAGTAATGCGCCCTTGTTCTTGGTTCACTACATAATTTTTCCTATCGTGTTATCAACATGGTCATTAGAAATTGTATATATTTCATGTTCATGTTTACTCTGCTACTACTCTTATGCCTACTACAGGTGACAGTCTGTTGTTTGGATTTTAATGTTGCAGTTCATAGTCCACGACATGGTACAGGATTATGCATTGGTTGAATATGCATGTGTTCATAATATCTAAAGGTTAATGTGTTGTTTTGAAACCCTAAAGTGACATACCAACTAGGCCACTGCTTTCCTGGTCAAAACCCCTAGATGGTTATTGAATACCATAAAGAGGAGAGAAGGTTTCAGTTAAATATTATTTATATTTGCTCCTATCTGGTAGGGTCTTTGCCATGAAAGTTTTAATAATTTATGCATGAATAATAGCTATTATTTATTCCTAAACTAAATAATTCTATACTCATTCTATTGGGAGGGATTTCCTTGCACCATGCCATTAACATTTGAAGAAGAAAAATAATAACCATATACTCTATTGCTTTCTAACTGTACAAGTTTAATGTAAGTTTCCAACAAATTACATATTTATACTTACGTGGTTTCTTTCTTTAAAAGGATATCGACCTTACCGAGCCTGGCCAAACCTCCCAAACATGAGAAGGACGAACACGTCCACTTCTCCCTTTCGAGATCTGGCTCTTGAGCATTTAAGACAATTGCTACATAGCTCCACCCTGGAAACGAGATTCTAGTTCGACCTCTAGTGTTAGGCAGAGATTACCCCACTAGCTCTCCTTTTCCACCTCGGGAGTTCACTCAAGCAACATCATGCCTTCAATAGACTATTTTCTTTTGTCTATTATCAAACCCTCTTTCTCTACATAGAATTGAGGAAGAAAATCCAACCATTTTCCCTCTCCACATTTCCTATAAATATACAGAGAGATGGTTACAACTGTGCAACTATCCCAAATTCTCAGGGATCAAATTTATTATCACCCAAATATTTATTTTATTGAGGGAAAACAAAAATAATCTTTATATTAAAATTATAAATGATACGAAATATCCTCATCTTTTATCTATACTTAAAATAGATTAAAAATAAAATAGTTACCATAGTAAATCTAAGTAGCCAATAGTTTCTAAATAACAGGGGGGTTACATATTCCCCTTCTCGGCATAACACCATCCTTGATGTTCATTCCATGCTATGGAAAAAATTTGGGTAAGCTTGTTTCATAAGCTCTTCATCTTCCCATGTGGCCTCTTCTGGGCTGATGTGCATCCACTACACTTTAACCTAGGTGGTCACTCGCCTTCGCAACATGGCTTCTCTCCTGTCGAGAATATATAGGGGTTCTACCCTAAACTCTCTATCCACTTCTACTTGTACATATTTCCACTTAATTATATGTCAAGGATCATATACATATTTCTATAACAGAGAAACGTGAAACACATTATGGACCTTTATATAACTAGGAAGGGCCAACTGATAAGCTACCCGACCTATCCTCTCCAAAAATTGAAAGGGTTTGAAGTAGCGAGGTGCTAACTTATTACAACCATTCCACTGTAAGGTGATTTTCTTGAGTTTGATCCTTAATAAAAAACGATCCCCAAATTGGAACTCTCTATGTGTTCTTTCCTTTTCTTTGTAAATCTTTTATCCATTCTAGGCAGCTTGTAGATTCTGTCGAATCTTTTTAACTTCTTGCTCCATCTCTCTAAGAATATTTGGGCCCAAAATCATATTTTCCTCCAGAATACTCTAATTTATGGGTGTCCTACACTTCATACCATACAAATATTCATAGGGACTCATTTATGTGACTCATGGTAGCTATTTTTGTATGTGAACTCCACCAGGTGGAGGTAATATTCCCACTTAGTAGGCTCATTCATTACATACATACGTAACATATCCTTTAGTACTTGATTCACCTATTTTGTTTGTCCATCCTTCTGAGAGTGATAAGCAGTGCTAAAATTTATTTGAGTGCCTAATGCAATAAAGAGAGATTTCCAAAAGGCATAGGTAAACTTCACATCTCTGTCAGAAGTAACTACTTTGGGTATTCCATGAATTAAGAATATTTATCTTATAAAGATGTCTACAATATTTACCGCTTTGTAGGTGGACCTTACTGGAATAAAATAATAATTCTTTCTTAGTTTCTCCACCAGCACCATAATAGATTCATGTTGCTTCTTGCTCTTAGGTAGCCCAATTATAAAATCAAGCATAATCATTTCCCATTTTCATTATGGAATGGGGAGGGGATTTAACAAACCTTCAATATGTTGTTGCTCATCTCTTAACTGTTGTCATTCCAGATGCTTCGATATATATTCCATGATATCATTACACATCCTTGGCCAGAAGTAATTCTTTTTCAATGCAAAAAATAATTTATGATATCTTGGATGAGATGCATAAGGTCTATGATGATTCACATCTATTAATAATTGTTTAATTGATTCTTAATTATGAATATAGATCCTTCCATGGAAGGTAAATTGTCCTTGGCCATCAACTCCATGCTCATTTTTTTTTGGATCTTCTGTAATTCTTAGGTGTGCTACCAATGGTGCTTCTATTCTAGGCCTTCAAGAGCGTCCTCAGCAAGTGGTCGTGATATTTCAAATTCAATGTCATGGAATTGGATCTGGTACACACATTGTACATTCCTACTTAAGGCACCTGCTATACTGCTTTCCTTGCCTTTTAAATTCCTTATATCAAAATCAAATTCACTTAAAAATATGGTCCATTTGTCTTGTATAGAGTTTAGAGTTGGTTGACTAAAGAAATTGGTTAGACTACTGTGATTTTTTGGTAGTAAAAATATATTTCCCAATAAATAATGGTGCCACATATTTAATGCATGAATTATGACTGTGAGTTCCAATTCGTAAGGTGATTATTTTTGTTCATGCTCCTTTAGCTTGTGAGATTCCTATCCCGCTAACTTATCCTCTTGCATGAGAACTCCTCCCACACCTTCTTGACTTGCATCTATGCACACCACGAACTCCTTTTTTTGATTTGATACCTTAAAAATTGGGGCTGAGGTTAGCAGTTGTTTTAGTTGTTAAATTCTTTGTTGACACTTTGTTATCCATCGAAATTCCCACCTTTTATTCTACATGGAAGTTATAGGATATGTGATTTTGGAGAAGTTCTTGATAAAACAGCAGTAGTAGCCCACCAAACCCATGAAATATCTTATGTGAGAATTTTTTTTAGGAATAGTCTATTCCATGATTTTATAGACCTTTTCAGAGTCAACAACTATTCCTTCCGCTAATATTACATGCCCCAAATACTAAATCTAGTCCTTAAAGAAATCACACTTGATGTATTTGGCATACAAGTGATTCTCCCTTAAGGTTTGTAACACTATCTTGAGGTGTTTCTCATGTTCCTCATAATTTTTGGAGTAAATCAAAATTCCATAAATGAAAATGAGCACAAATTTATCTAAGTAAGGCTGAAAGATAGCATGCATCAAACTTATAAAGGTGACATGATCATTGGTAAGGAAAAATAGCAGTACTACGAACTCGTAGTGACCATAGAAATTTCAGAAAGAAGCCTTATAGATATCTCCTTCCTTGATCCATATTTGATGATAACTAGACCGAAGATCAATTTTTGGGAACACACTCTCTCCATGGACTTGATCAAACAGATCGTCAATTCATGGTAGTGGGTATTTAATTTTGACAGTTAGTTTATTCAATTATCTGTAATCGATGCATAATCTCATGGTTCCATCCTTCTTCTATACGAACAACACCAGGTCCTCCTAAGGGGACACGCTAGGGCAGATATATCCTTTCTCAGGTAGCTCATGTTGCTACATCTTAATCTCAGTTAATTCGAGCATACTCATATGGTAAGGAGTCCTTGATATAGGGGTTGATCCTAGGATTAATTTAATCGTAAAGTCAATATCTTGTTTCGGTGGTAGTCCAGGGATTGATTTTGGAAATGCATCAACAAAGTCTTCAATAATTGTCAATTTTTCAAGTGCAGCTATTTGTTCTTTGAGTTAGTATATCCAACCTACACAACACAGATTTCAAAACCTTTCTAGATGCACCTTCCTAACTCATTGTATATAATAGGTTGTAGTTTAATATCTTTATTAATACCCTGTAACTTTTGTCTTACTCCTTCCTTGGTGAGGAAAATGAAATTGTTTCCCTTGGAATCCACTACAGATCAATGGATTTCCATCCAGCCCATTCCAATCAATACATCATATGAAACCAAGGTAAGCATGTTCAGATTCACCTGATTTTTTTGACCTGATACTTCAATCAAACAATTCTATGTTTTTGTAGATATCCACCGCTTGGCACCAGTGGCCAATTGCACCTGCAAATGTTTTTGGAATTTAAGGCTGGGTAATTGGCATAGTTCTACAAATTTTGGGCTAATATAGCTTAAGCTAGCACCTGAATCAATTAAAATAGAGATAGGTTGGTTAGTAATCTCACCTTCACACTATATCATTCAAGGCTGATACTTTTCTTGACAATACTCCAACGTTGCATTAATTCGAGGAATACTTCTTTCTATATCTCCTGTAGTCGAGGCTTCTTGCACATTGGTTTCCTACTTAGTTCTTTCTTTATGTGGGCATTTTCAGCAGTAATGTTATTCACTACAACCCAACAATGAAGGGTAGGTTTGGGTACCTGCCCAGGTTCTATTTTGCTGGTTGCTTTCACAGTTGTAGCCCCTCGCTGCCACTTTTCCCTTAGCTATGATTTTTCCAACCCTTATTTTACTGAACCTCTCTATGCATTTTTAGGAGCTGGCTTAAAATTCCTGAAATTTCGGGAGCTTCTTAGTGCTTTCTTCTAGTTTCAATGTTTTCTAGATTCCTTTGGCTTGGTTTTATAGTAGCACATTCACGCCTTCTTTATGGCCTCATCCATCATTTTAGGGTTTTCGAACTCGATTATTTCTTTCATAAAGGTAGGTAAACTACTCAAGAATCTCTACACATTAACTCTTTCATCATGTAAATAGAGTGCATACCCCAATAAAGCAGTGAACTTGGTGATGAAATCGTCCATATTTAGTTGTCCCAAGCGTAAATCGTGGAATTCCCGGGAACTCTCATCATAGAAATACTTTTTCAAGAATTTATTCTTCAATTATTTCTAGAAATCGTCCCATTTTATCATTTTCTCATCAATTTTCTGCAAAATTTTAACTTCCTTCCACCATAAAGTGGCGTTCCCACGTAGCTGATATATAGCCAATCAATCTTTGAGATTTATGTTATAGCCATATACTTGAAAATATTTATTCATTTCAATAATCCAGGCTTTAGATGCCTCTTCCTTCTCCCCGTCATAGGTTGGTGGCTTTATTTTTTAGAATTCCCCCTCTAACTTTGTTCATTCTTTCTTTGTCATTCCATGATCTAGGGCATTTTCCGATTCTTCCTCATACTTGTTCTTATGACTCTCTTCTTCATAATTTTAAATATGTTGTTGATTTTTGTGATATTGAGTTTCATGTTTAGGATTCGGCTGGTATGCTATGTTGTTTTTTTTATGAGAAATATGTTTTAAGATTTTCTCCTGTGCTTGAATGAACCTCATGTTATCACAACTAATTATGAATTCTCATTCTGTGACTGATGCATTGTTTCCAACGACTATCGGGTTTGTTGTTGCTAATATTCCCTTAATCTATTGATGTGGTATTTTTGGTTTGCATCAACTTATACCCACATTTGAGGATTATTTCTTCCAAATGATGCTTATGGCTATCCTGTAGATCTGAATCCCTGCTTCATCTTGCCTCTAACTCAATTTCCCTTTAATTTATTCATTCTCTCTCTCTCTCTTTCACTCTTTGTATTTATCACACCACTACGCTTTTCAATTCCCACATAGCCACAATTTTGGAATGTGCCTCTTATACCACATGTAACATGTTCATTCACAGAAAAACAACTACAATATTTAAACAAAAAAAAAAAAATGTATGTGCACATATAGCCAACATAAACACACTATATACAAACACATGGCTATTATGGACACTCTTTCTTGTTAGTACATCATCAATGTAAATACATGCATATATTATAAACTATTCAAGCAAGTTAAACGGTAAGTAAACTCACATTTTACTAAAGATTTCATATATAAATCTAAGCATGGCATTTCGAATAGTTTTTGTGCCACGTATGATACCATACATGTATCCAGTGCATGATAGTCCACCTGTAGTCACATTGGTATTAATTTCCTACATATTGTGGTGGATTTTTACTTGTAATGTGTTTTACTCGTAATCCTTGGTATAAATGATGATTAATGGTGCCCATTCCAAGTCTTCACTTGTTAAATCCTAACCCTACATGAACTTGATCCGACAGTGGAGGAATGATTTTGAGTTTGTTGTTTTTCATCCTTGATACTCCCTATGCATTCGCTTGACTTTAGATCTCATCAAACAGTGGAGGTTAATCTACTTGGACCTTACCCTAACTACCGCCAAGGTTTGAAAACCCTCCATCCTTTGCATGATGTTCTCTACCACTCTGAAGTTCCAAGATTTTCTTTTGGGATTTCATCTTTGGTGATGGCGTGAGAGAGAGTTTTACTTAAAGTCGTATACCCTTTTCGCATCATAAGGCCACCACCTATGCCACAATATAGATTTAGCTATATGGGTTTAGTCGATTTGCTGCTTGAACAAGTAACTAGTAACTATGTTCATTCATCCACTCCGTCAGTTTCTCCTTATGTTAAAAATTTATTCTCTATTTGTTTTGGTTCACTCTCCCACTGATATTATGGGTGTATTCCCTTACAGGTTGCTCCCAAGGGTTTTCGTTGAGCTTCCTTCAACATTTTGTGGAGTTTTTGCCGATCACAACATAGGTAAGGGTTGAATACCACTCTGGTTATTCTGAAACCAATTTTTGTTTTCCCTTGTCTCTGCATACCAAGCGGTGCTTTGGTTTTTGTAGGATTTCGTCACATATTATATTCTTGGAAACCACGATGTCTATTGGGTGCTTTGGAATAAATAGGTTCATCTCTTTTTCAGGTAGGGAAACTTACTATTTAATGTTCTTGTAATTTGATGTTATAGTGGCACGAGTACCACCTATTAATTTCTATAAAAGTTGTGATAAGCTTAATGGACGACTAACAATTGAAAAATTTACTTGTATTTGGTTTAAGCTTCATTTAGGCTATTCTCTGATTTCCCGTCATTGGAAATGTAGAGAGGGACATTGTGCTTCTAATTTTATTTAAATTTCCCCAATAAGTGTTTGGTCAATCAATGAATTGTAATATTTCAATTTTTCGGAATTGGAGTCCATTATCTATTTATTTTATATGAATGGGTGCAACTTTCATTTGTCTCTGTTCGAGAATAAGGATCTTCTCATATTGATCTGCATTTTCTAGACTATGGTAGCAATATTTACTTGTTTCTATTAAGAGGTGAATGGGACTGTGCCAAGGAACTCTTTCCACCCGGATTTTATATGTATATTTAATTTTTCTTAGTAATTATGCATTTGTGCATTATTATCTGCAATTTAACCATGTGTTCATGAACCTGTGAGCACTGTGCCCTAGTCCTTGGTTCACTACAGACTTTTTCCTATCATTATATTGACACAATTATTAGAAATTGTACAACTTTCATGTTCATGTTTTCTCTGTTACTATTCTTATGCCTGCTACAGGAGACCATCTCTTGTTCGGATTTTAGTGTTGTAGATCATATTCCATGACCTGGTACATAATTACACATTGGTTGAATATGCCTATGTTCGTAATACCTTTTGGTTAGTGTGTTGTTTCAAAACCTCGAAGGAACAGAACAGCTAGGCCTCTACTTGGTTGGTAAAACCTGTTGGTGTTTATTGAATACCATACAGAGCAGAGAAGGTTTCAGTTTACTGTTATTTATATTTGTTCTCGTCGGGCAGGGTATTTTCCATGCAAGTTTTAGTAATTAATGCAGGAATAATACTTATGCTTTATTCCTAAACTGAATAATTTCATCCTCATTTTAATGGTAGTGATTTCCTCACATCATGCACATTTGAATAAGAAAAATAATAACTATATACTTTCTTCCTTTCTAATTGGACAAGATTAACGTAAGTCTCCAACATATTACATATTAATACTTATGTGTTTTCTTTGTTTAAAAGGCTATCAACCTTACAGATCTTGGCCAAACCTCTCAAACATGAGAAGGATGAACACGTCCACTTCTCCTACCAAGCTCTAGCTCTTGAGCAATTCACACAATTTCTACACAACTCCACCCTGGCAACGAGACTCTTGTCCAGCCTCTAGTGTTAGATAGAGATTACCTCACTGGCTCTCCCTGTCCAGATAAAGAATTATCTTAGGAAGTGTGAAGCCTTCAATAGAGTATTGTCTTTTGTCTATTATCATACCCTCTTTCTCTCCAGAGAATTGAGGAAGAAAATCCAACCCATTTCCTAGTCGAGATTCCCTATAAATATATAGAGAGCTGGTTACAACTATTAAACTGTCCAAACTGCTTGGGGATCAATTTTAGTACTAGCCAACTCTTTCTTTTATTAAGAGAAAACAAACATAATCTATATATTGAAATTAAAAATTATAAAATAGATTAAAAAAATACTTCAAATAGATTAAAAAAAAAAATTGTTGCCACACTAAGTAACCAATAGTTTCTAAACAGTGAGTGTGGTTACAAAATTGTAGAAGAAATATCATTATATGGTTGTAGTAATAAAAAAATAAACCCATTTATAAAAAAATTGTAAAAAATAAAAAATAAATAAAAAATATAGAATATTGTAAAGTATTTATAATTTTAATTTAATTATTTATAATTATTAAATGAATGATAGAAATTTAGTTTTGAAAGAATATTTTGGGTTATAAATGATTTTAAAATTGATTACGTCATTTATTTTTTATTTAAATTTATTAATTAAAAGTATAAATATTTAACCCAATTAATAAATATTTTTATAATTATTAATAAAAATAATAATTTAAATAATTAAAGCAATGTAAATGTATGATAGGATAAGTGTTTTTTATATGGCTAGTTTATTTTTTGTATATTTGGAATCTAATATTAATATATATATAGAAAATATTTTGAAAGATGTCTAAAATATATTTTAATGGAATTCAAATTTCACAGTGTTTTTGAAATATTTACCATGCTAATAACCTTTTTAATTAATTAATTCTTCAAAATGATCTATTTTTTTCATAACTTTAAATATAAAACTAAATATTAATTTTTTTATAATTTATAAATAAAAATTGTTTTTAATAAAGTAAAATAATAATTTATTATCATAATTTGAATGTAGTTTTAATGGTTAGGAGAAATATTGTTATTCTCTCTGTCTAGATTCAATTTCTTCATATGACATGTTTGACTTCATAATGAATATATAAATAGAACATTATTCATATGGAATATAAAGTTAGGAATATTTATAAATGATAATTCTTAAATATTTAACAAACCAATATTGATCCATCTTAACCATACGGATCAAATGTCTTGAGTTGAAACCCCTTTTTATGGAAAAACATAAAAAAATTGCATCCTTCTAGGGGTCTTGATAGATGATGGTTAAGATATATCTCTCTCTCCCAATTGCATTTTTGAGTGTGTAAATGGTTTCAACCCCTTGAAAATCTCTTGTATACATGGAATAAAATGGCATGTAATTCCAACAAATATTTTCTCCATTCAAAATTAACCTTTTATAAAAGGGTCAAAATTGCAAAATAATGATACTTGAAGTGCTATCACAATAAAAATTTAGTTTTTTCTCCATTCAAAATCAACCTTTTTATAAAAGGGTCAAAAAGTAAAATAATGATACTTGAAATACTATAACAATAAAAAATTGGTTTTTCAATTACAATATATATAATATATAGATAATAATGATAATAATAATAATATTATTATTATAAACTATGTAAATTGTTAACATTGAAATAATTTAGTTGGCATTAGTATTGGGATATTTTATTTATGGATTACATACATTAAATTTTGTTTTCTATTACTCAATTTTTAAATACATTTCAATATTGCTTAATTTTATATATTGAAATATTTTAATTATGATGCTTTTTAAATTTCGTAATTACTATTAATATTTTTTAAATGTAACATATTACTTTTATATATAATAAAAATTGGATTAATGAAGCATCTCCCTCTTATTATTATTATAAGGAAGGAATTGAATCTTTTTACTTTAAATTAATTCTTCTCTTTACACATTGAAATATTTTGTTGTGGTTCATATATATATATATATATATATATATATATACATTTATATTTTTTCTAAAGTTGATATTCAAATAAAGTATCCAATTAAAACTTGAAATATAAATAATATCAACTTTATTTGTTTTTTACTTTAATTACTTAAAAAGATTAAAAATTGATATTAAATTATCTTATTTATTATGGACATGGAAATATGTTATTTATAGGTGTGGGTGAGAATCAATTGTTTTTACCATATCTACTTGGTATTGAGTTTTAATATCAACAACCAATAAAGCAAGTAGAGTTAGAGTATGACTACGTTTTATAATACTTTTAAGTAAAACTAACCAAATATGTATATTTGTTTTCGATTTTGATTATACCATACATTATTTTTTAATCTAAATAATATATATTTTTTATTTTAAAAGGGGCACCCATCAACTCCATGTTGAGTATGAACGGAATTACACATTGCGCTCATGCTCAGAAAAAAATAATTAAATTCCCTAGTACAATCTTTATTGGCATAATTATGCATGAATTGCAACGAATTGAAAAACATAGTTTTATAAATTCAATGGATTGATTCTATAATCATACCTTTGGTTCAACAACTGAGGAATATTCTTGGGCATGCAAATAATCATTTGAAATCCCTTTCAGATAGTGTTAGGCCCCTATAATGCTATTGTATTCCCCTTATGTTGATTGTTAGTGTAGCCCCCTATTGTTATTGTTATGCTCATATATCCATCATGTTGTTATTGACGTGCCTCATTTAAGCCCACTATTATTATTGTTGTGCACTTACATTATTATTTCTATGTAGGTTCTGATTATATTGTGACCCCTTAGACACGTTTATATATACCAAGGAGGTATTATCATTCGTATCATCTAAGAAATATTCATTTCTGTAATTTAAAAGAGGTTTCCCCATCTTTATAGTTTTGATTTATACCACTCACAACAATATAGATGAAAGTGTTGCTGCTACTCACCTTCCACAACCTACAAGGTTGGCACTACAACAATTGGAGAAAAAAAGAGAGAATTTTCTTTGTTACAGTTGTGATAGAAAATAAGGTAAAGGTCATAAGTGTGCTAAGAATAAATTATTATACATATATTGTGAAGAGGGGGAAGGAAAAGAACAATAAATGTCAAAATAGGAGGATATACACCAGGAACCAACTCCTGATATAGATGAAATGAATCCGATGATATTTTTTAATACATTGGCAGGAATTACCACTTATCAAATGCTCAATATAGAAGGATATATCAAGAACAAAAAGGTATTAGTGTTTATTTGTTTAGGTAGTACTGATATCTTTATTCATTGTAAGATAGCTAAGGAATTGAATTGCTTCCTATATCTAGCACTAGATTGTTAAGTGATTGATGCAAATGGAGTAACTATAAAATTATTTGGAAAGTGTCGTAATATAAAGCTAACCATGGGGAGAAATGTATTTAATAGTGCAATTCTTTCCATTCCAATGGGTGGTGTTGATGTTGTACTATGAGTCCAATGGTTGAAATTTTGGGGGATGATAGTTTTTAATTTTCAAGAACTTTTATTCAATTTTTTTGGGGAAGGAAAGGAAGTTGAATTAAGGGGTATCCCAGGAAACCAAGAAATGTAATCAAATCTAATGGCATGAAAAAATATTGGAGAAATAACAAATGAGCGTAATTCCACAATTGTGCTCACTAGAGGTTTAAACATCAAAATCGTCTATTTATCCATATCTCCAAAACATGTTAGGAAATAATTCCAAGGTATTTGAGACTCCCAAAGGCCTTCCACATATTCATGATGATGATAATTCTATTCATTTGGTTCCAAGAAATTTTCCTCCAAACAAAATACCTTACAGATGTCCCTCTGCCAAAAAGAGTGAAATTAAATGTATGGCTATAAAAATGCTAGAGGTCGGTATAATTCAACCCAAACAAAGTTATTTATCTACTCTAGTAGTATTAGTGCACAAGAAGGATGGATCATGGTGTATGTGTCCCGATTATAGGGAGCTCAAAAAGCTCATTATTAAAGACAAATTTCCCATTCCTGTCATTGATGAATTGTTGGATGAATTACATGGATCAATTTACTTTACCAAGTTGGATCTTTGTTCAGGATATCACCAAATTATAATGAGGAATGAAGGCATTCCAAAAACAACATACATAACTCATGAGGTTCATTATTATTTTTTGGCCCTACCTTTTGGCCTTATCCATACACCTTCGACATTTCAAGGTTTGGTGAATTCCATTTTCAAACCATTCCTTACAAAATTTTTGTTAGTATTTTTTAATGATATAATAGTATACAACAAGTCTTGCAAGGATCATGCTCAACCTATTGAGAGGGTTCTCAAACTATTGGAGGAGAAGCAATTATATGAAAAAACCTCCAAATGTTTCTTTGGAGTACAGGAGGTGGAATATTTTGGACATACTGTATCTCATGAGGGTTTTAAGGTAGGTTATAAAAAAATTAAAGCCACTAAGAAATGGGAAATCGCCACAACACATATTCGAGGATTTCTCAGGTTGATAGGATATTATCGCAAGTTTTTTAAGAATTATGGGAGAATAGTAGCACCTCTAATAACATTATTAAAGAAATATGCATTTTATTGTACTCAATGAGAAACTAAGGTTGTTGAAAAAATTAAAAAGGAAATTTACAAAGCACTGGTCTTATCTACGCATAACTTCACAAAAATGTTTATTGTGGAATGTAATGCTTGAAGAATTCAAATTTTTGTTGTTTTAATTAAAGAAGGAGGACCCATTTCTTTTGAAAGTCATCCAATCAAAGGAAATTATTTAAAAAAACCTATTTATGGGAAGGAACTATTGGATGCATGCACTAAAGAAATGGAGACCTTAGCTAATGGGAAGAAACTTCAAGGTAAAAACAAATCATGATAGTATTAAATACCTTCTAGAAAAAATAATATCTTTAGAAGAGAAGAAAAAATGGGTCACAAATACATTGGGTTATGAATTCTAAATCATCTATAAAAAATGGAAGCAAAATGTTGTTGCAGATGCACTCTCAAGAAAGGATGAGGATGTGGAGGCATTTTGTTGTGTCATTTCTATTATCCAACATAATTGGATAACTGAATAAAGGGATGAATGGAAAAATGATGAAGATGTGTGGACACTCATTGAAAAGTTGTAGCAATATCCTAGTACATGTGATACATTTAGTTGGAATAATGATTAATTATGGTATAGAGATCACTTATATATTTGTAAGTATTCCCAACTCAAGGAAAATATATTTTTGAATTGAACATCTCCCCCTTAGGAGGGCACCTAGTATTTGTAAAAACTTACCCTAGGGCGATGAAGGAATTTCTTTTGGGATGACCTTAAATATGATATTTAGAAGTTTGTGGTATAATGTTTGGTTTTCCAACAAAATAAAGTTGAGACGATTAATAAATTGGGTATCTTACAACCTTTATCCATTTTATGTCAGCGTTAGGAGGAGGTAGCAATGAATTTCATCATATTTGTTCCAAATTATGAAGGAAAGAGTGTCATCATGGTAGTATTTTATAGACTTACTAGGTATGAACATTTTTGTGCATTATCGCATCCTTTTAAAGCTAGTACAATTGCTACTACATTTATGGAAACAATTTAAAAGCTACATGGAAACCCAAATATTATTGTAGGTGACAAAGATCTAATTTTCACTGGAATTTTTTGGATGAAACTATTTTCTTTTCTTGGAAATCAATTGGCTAATAGTTCATCTTATCATCCTCAATCTGACAGGAAAACTAAGATAGTGAATAAATGCTTCGAATCATATCTTCGTTTCGTTGTATCTGATAGACAAACACAATGGGTCAAGTGGTTACCTCTAGTTGAATGGTGGTATAACACTTACTTCCATATTGCAGCAAAAATGACCCTTTTTATGACACTTTATTGATATCATCCACAAACCCATGATAGCTTGTATCTTCTCTGGGTCTACTACTAATCCATCCTCTGAAATTACATGATCCAAATACTGAATTGTGTCCGTGAAAATTTCACATTTGATGAGTTTTGAAAACAACTTGTGTCTCTAAGTGTTTGTAAGACAATTATGAGATGCTCTTCATTTTCTGCTTCATTTTTGGAATATACGAGAATGTCATCAATGAACACCAAACACATTTTTCTAGATACTTATGTAACACACTATTCATTAGACACATGAATGTAGCAGTATTGCAGCAAAAATGACCCCATTTATGGCACATTATTGATATCATCCACCATCCATCACATCGTCTTTAAGAGAAAATTATAAGTTTCAAGCAGGGGAATATTTCATCGGTAATCAACAACAAATTCTCCAACTCTTAAAGGATAACCTCACTCTGCTACAAAATCAAATGAAACAGCACGAAGATCAACATTGGAGTGAAAGGATTTTTGATGTATGCAACTGAGTATTTTTACGGATACAAGCATAAAAACAAATTTCCCTAAAGAGAGCTAAGAAGGATAATAAATTATCACCCAAGTACTATGGTCCTTATAATGTATTGTAAAATATTTGGACTATGGCATACAAATTGAAATTTCCTACATCTTCCTGAGTACAACTAGTTTTCTGTGTTTCATGCTTAAAGAATGCTATTAGTGACAAGCTTGCAGTTCAAACAGGGTTTCTAGAACTTGATGAAGAAGGATTAATCATATTTGAGCCTGAAGAATTCACGAAAAAAACAACCAAATATCCATGGAATCGATTAATTTCAGATCATTTAATTCGGTAGAAGAAATTACCTGCTGGAGACTCCACATGGGAGGATGATAATATTATACAGAAGCATCGAGAAATACTCAAGCATTGAGTATAACACTTTTTTGAATGAGAGAGGCATGTTAGGTCTCTATAATACTATTTTATCCCCCTTATTGTTATTGTTAGTGTATCCCCCTATTGTTATTTTTGTGCCCTAATATAATTATTGTTTTGTAGGCTCTCATTATATTGTGACCTCTTAGACTCCTATATATACCAAGGATTTTTTATCATTTGTATCATCCAATAAATATTCATTTATGTAATGTAAAGGAGGTTTCCCCCTCGAAGAGGATAATTTCGAATTCATTGATCTATCTTTTCTTCTGATATTTGAGTTGGTTGCATAACATATAGAATGTTATAGTTTCCCATTTGATAAGACAATGACCCAACTAAAAGTCCAAAGTCCTCCTCAATCATTACTATGGAAAATATTTCTTAAGTACTAACATCATCAAATCTGGACATACACACCATATATTTATTCCCGAGTTCAAGTAGCCAATAAGATTTATTAATTTTTAAAATATTAACTTACCAATTATCTTAATATTGGTTTGAATCTTGAAGGCGATAATCTTTAGGTCATCCGAAACTGATGGTTTAAACACACCAATTTACCATAAATTTCGAAGTAATAACATCCATTTAAAACATGTCTTAATATGATCCATTATATTGATATCCTCTTGCTTCCACGCTATTCCAAACTCCATGAACCAATTATACAATGTATATTTCCCACCCTATAAAAATTCCATATGTTGTAAGCTTCCATATGCTAAACGTGGTGTCTTTCCAACAATAGTCAAAATATCTCTATCAAAGCATTTCCATGCTTTGAGAATGCCAAGTACCACCACAACGGTACATGTAGGGGTATCCTACTATGACACCATTATATACATGAATAAGTTTTCTTCCATTACAATCAACACAACATAAAATGCAACAGAAAATGTGTGCTCGAAAAATCACATCACATAAAAAGAAAGAGAACAAAACTTTCCCTATGTAATACCCTCTAAGGGAAATCTATATTAATCACACATAAAATAAATAATATTTCGAAGGATTACAAATTTGATCTTATATACTATAAAGAACCTATAACAACCATTTTCATATTTAGTCAGTAATTCCTTAACCATATCCTAAATATATTGAGGAATCTGCACTAAATCCCCCATCTTATCTCCATGATTCTCTCTGCAAGATTCATGATTTTATCAACAATTTTCATTCATATTATCTCCCATTTCTTCCTCATTGGTTTACACGTATATTTATAGATTTAATATACATTATCATGTTTTTCCATGGGATAATTAATTAAATAATACAAATATGAATTATTCTCTCACGCCCTTTTTAACAATTATTTGTACTTTCTTTCTTTTTTCACTTGGTCCTTGACCTCGTTTTTTTGTTTTCACATATTTTGTGTTTTTGGATTGATAGTATTCTTCCTTAATCCTCCATGATTTCACCTCATTCCCACAAAACATACATGTTTTCTAAGTCCATATAAAAGTATTGTCACGAGTTCCCAACTACTGTACCTATTGGTCCCATAGGAAATTATTTCCCATGTATGGTTCATCAACTCTCATTGTATCACAAATACCTTTTATCTATAAATTTTTATACCCTTTCCAATTCATTCATCATCTTTAACCTATTTTTTTGGCTATCCCATAATCCTATGGTTGATGCCCCTACATCATTTTCTCAAATTTTGCACTCAAAAAGGTGGTTTGAATCTTGGGAGATTTGATACCTTTCAACTATTGATAAAGCCAGTTTTAAGATGGATCTAGATAGGTGCATTCAATAATCTTATATTACATAATATCTAATATTGATAGCTATATAATAAATTGAAATAAAAATTTAGAGTGATTTTCAATAATTGAACGGTTGGGAAACATCCTTGTTCTGATCCTACCCATTGGAAATAATCTTGAAGTTATGATACATGAAGCAATTTCTTATTTTGTGAAAAATGTGTCAAAATTAAATCTCACACATCAATTGATAAAGGGTTCTATTTTGTTTTCTATTTTTTCTTCTATTTACAATACTTTTAAAACAATGTATAAAGACTTGAGTTATACCATCACATATCCACTTTTCTTTATGAGATAAATGTTATAATGTAATATTAAAAATATTGTAACCTAGGCCGAAAATCAATAATCTTATATTATTACTACTATTATTATTATTATTATTCATGGTGGTTCACAAACCCATGTTCCCACACACATGAAATTGTTACATACAAGGTCTAAAAATATCGATAGACCCTCCCAAGGGGATCTACTGTCAGGCATACACATGAGGCCTAACTCCGAGGTCATTAAGGAGATTCGATCCTGTGGCCTCCAAACTGGAAAGTGGCCTCAACCGATTAAAAAATAAGCAAATTAAAATTAATAAAAAAGGAATGATAAATTCTAATTTGTAATATTATATATATATATATATATATATATATATATATATATATATATATATATATATTCAATGAAAATTTTATACATAAAAATTAGATAAATTTCAACAAAATTTGACTTTTAAAAAATTAGAGGTAATTTTAATATAGAATGTAAAGAGACACTTGTTAGTGTGAGACCCTTTAGTGTGGAAGTTGTTTGTTAAACTTTATATTGAAACAAAAATTAATCACACAGTATATATATGACACAACATATAGATGTTTTTTTGTTGGTTAGTTTTGGTTTCATTGTATAGATTAATTTTAATGATTAATTTTATGTATTATGCATATTTTTATTATATAAATAATTATAATGGTATGAAGAAAAGAAAGTATTAAATAATATTTTTAAATAAAAATATTATACATATATATAAATAATTGGAGTGTTTAATATGATGCTTATAATGTTAGGGAATCATGATGATTTTTAAGATAGATATCAAAATTATTTAAGGGGATTTAATTATTTTATTTTTCTTTATGGACAATAATTTTCCTCCAAAACATTTTGTGCTCCACTTTAGAAAGGTGAAGAATATGTTCTTGCCTCTATATAAATAGGATCATTTATTTCCTTTAATGACATTTTTTTACATACTTATTATCTCAAGGTTTATTGTTTCATTAGAAGAATTTCTATTGGATTTCCTAGAAATTTTACAATCATTATCATTCCAACTGTTGGAGGGTCTATTTTTTTTATAAGACACCTCAGTAGAGGAATTATTAATGGTAGTGGAACTGGTAGTAGTAAATTTATGGTAAATGTGATCAATGTTATTATTATACATAAGCAATCTAAACAACTATATAAATCCTTTAAGAAGAGATTCATTTTACTTCTATCAAAATGAATGTGCATTTGACTCTCACAATTCTCTTACATGTCACTGGTGTGGATGTTAAGGTATAGAGTTAAGTTTAGAGATTTATTGTTAGAGTCACGCTCATGGTCATTCGTGAGGTCAAAATTTATAATATGGTTAAGAACATGGATATCAAACATTGCATAATCCACAACATTGTTTCCAAGCCCAAGAATACAATTCATATGTCTAGAGGTTTGCCACTTATTAATTCCATTACAACTTATTGGTTCTTGGAAATTACAAAGTTTGATTAGTTTTGACTTCAAAATTTCTTTTGAATCTACTATCTAAGTCAAAGTCCACATCTAGGAAAAGGGATATAGGGTGAGAATTATTACTTAGAAGAGTAGCTTTGTTAGTAGTGGTTCTAGCATTAAGGTCTCCTAAAAAGATAATATCACCATCATTCCTAAGCCTATGAATATCCTACTCTATGGTATTGAAGGGGAATTTATTATCCAATTTATTTTTCTTATAGTTGGATGAGATGAGAGGTGGAAAATAACAAATTGCAAGACAAATCATATTGGTGTTAGAGTTAGAAATTTCGATCAAAATGTATTGATTAAGAGGGTAAATATTATGAAGTCAAGTGTGAGGATAAATTTTATTTTTTATATAAGAAGCTATTCGACCAGAACCTCTATGAGATTAATTCTTATTAGAAGTTGAGTCGATAATGAATCCATTCATTTGGGGGACCTTAAATTTATCATGCTCCCAAGTTTCAACTAATAAAATAAGCTCAATATCACATAAGGTTAAATTTAACATAAGACCTTTACACCATGGATGGTAGTTGCAGAAGATGATTTGGAGTATTCCTAATTTCTATTTATCACTCTTATTTTGGATTTGATCTCTAATATGAGCTTTCTTGTTTCTAGATATTGCTCATTTTCCAGCATTTATTTCCTCATTCACCTTTTGAACCTCTTTCCCTAGTTCAACCTGGTCTTTTTGAATAAGATCCTAATTTATAAGGATGCCTAATCCTTTGAGGCTTTTGGATTTAGTAAGTAAATCTAGTTATATGGTCATTACAACTTACTTTAACATGGATTAGTCTATGTTTATACTCAACTAATTTTCTCCCCCTTTTCGCTTCTATGAGATAAGTTGTTTGAATTTGTGACTTACTTTTCAATTTTTCTTTTAATATTTATAATATATCCTCATATTTCTCCTCTTATATGCCCACAATTATTAGGTTCAGGGTTATTTTATGACATTATGATAAAATTCATTTAGTTTTTACATTTTCTCTTCGATGAGTTTGATACCTAATTTATTTTTGTGCTACATAGGGTCAAATTATTATTTACTTTTTCTTTTAACTATCTAATCATGTCTCTCCAGTTGTAATTTTCTTCAAGCATTGATTGTTTTTGTTTCTATTTTTTTGCACCCTATATTTTATTCCGTGGAATTGAGTATTGAGCGCTACCATTTTATTTCTAATGATCTGTAGCTATTCTTAAGCTTTGTTGATATTTGTAGCTTATGCACCATACTAATTATGGATAATTCTAGAATATGTTCAATAGTCATTGTAAATAAATCTACTTTATGTCCCCTTTCTCTATCTTATCTTTGATTTTAAGAGTCAATATCAACATAAAGAATTTCTATGGTGATTTTATTTGGAAAAAAAAAAAAATTAAACTCACTTGAAATGTAGATTTTAATTGTTTTTACTTTGAATGGAAACACTCAAAACCTTGGATTACTTACCCACATATTTTGTGGTTGGTAAAATAGGTAAACCATCATCATAATTGCGCATCCTCACCCCACGGGAATCAAGAATAATAGAATTTGTGATCAACAAAAACAAGGAACAATATCAAAGAACTTCATGTTTGGATGTATTCTATTGATAAATCAATGCTTATAGGAATTAGGGCTTGATTTCTCTTTCTTGATAATTACTTATGAGTTATGTCCACTTATTTTAATTCTTTATTATTTTATATTTCATAAATCAATTTCCAAATACCATAACAACAAGAGACACAAGATGTATGAACCTAGCCAGGAAAAAACTCCTCAAAGCGTAAAACCCAATCTGACTCTTCCACTAGAATATTAAAATCAAGATGAGACAATCCAAGGCCCTTTAGACCTAGACAAAGACCTCCTTCAATGACCAATTCATCCCTTCCTTCCAATATATGACCCTTGTCTGAAGTGTTTAACTGATAACATCCTAGTAGTCACTACAATCTAGAATTTCGACCCCCAACTACAGATTTTTTGCCCTCAACTATAGAATTTCAAACTTGTAGTAGATTCAAAATTTTGGCTCCAAAAATAGCCCAAAAACTTTGCATGTGTGAAATATATATTACCCAATAACTTGATTGAAGTCTTCAAGATTATTTTACACTTATCTAAAAACTTTGACATCTTTTTCTCTTCCTCCTTCCTATAGATAGAAATTTTTTAGTCAGTGCTTCAAATAGGTTGAGATGCCTCTCTATATATATCCTTTAAGATAGGTGGAATTTCCCTAATTTAAGATGACTTCATGATGATAGGGTTGAATTGGTGTGGAAGAGACAAATGACCATTTCGACTAAAAAATAATTCTCTTTACATTATACAAAATCCAAATAACGGTGTAATAAAAATGGAAGTGACTCTATTGAATCAAGAAAAATCCTAGAATCCTTCAATAGAGCCTTTGACCTAGGAAAAATTGACCTGATCATGAAACCCATGCTTTAATAAGTTGTTTTCTTTAATAATTTTTTTTTTTTACAAATATAATAATGAATAATGACACTTGTTACATTATTCAACACTCGCTCTTAACTAGGAAGGTATTCATAGCAACATTCATATATAGGTACATGTAAAATATCAAAATTATATGAACTATAAAGAGTTATAACACACGTAGTGCTACAGATTGGATACTTGACTAGGTTATTCTTATTGTGTGGGACTAATATGTACCCAATATTTAGCCTCTCTAGGTACCATCAGGATTTTAATCTCTAACGAAAACCTAGAGATTTGGGTGCATATACAATGATGGAGGTCCATGACCAATGCCACCCTCCCTACATCAAGATATAGACATCAACACAGAGGTTGGTCATATGTCCTCCAAAGCATCTTGTTTCCACAAAAAGCTTCATCTTGCCCTATCAAATAAATATTTAACGTCAACCAATCCAAGGATGCTTTAGAAATATTCAAAATTATTATTCACAAGAGATTTCACCAACACATGAGCTACTTGTTCATCCTTTGGAATATATTATAACTTCACGACCCCATATTATACCAAAATATTAATGTAAGGGAACTTTTTATTGATATCATTAGTCCTAGCATGGAATACAGGGTAGCCATACATCTTGATTCTTCTTTGATTATCAGAATTTATCATTCTAGGATCTAGAGGTTTTCCAAACAAATATGACAAGAGTTTTCTTAACCAAATAACCTCTTTTCCTACTTCCCATGCAACAAAATATTCGGATTTAGCACTAATTAACACAATGAGATATTATTTTATACTTATCCATGAAATCAAGGACAATCCCAAAATAAAACAACCACTGGTAGTGCTAATTATCCCATCTGTCAATACCACCCCAATCAGAGTTGAGAAAACGTGTTAAATTGACTTATTTTTCATCATACTTGAGGGAGTGATGAATTATACCACGTATGCATATAAAGATATGCTTGGAAGATATCTAATGGACATGAAGTGGCTCCAACTAAAATTTACTAAGAAAATTTATAACAAAGAATATACCAGGTCTCGTATTCACCAAATACATAAAAGATCCCACCAATTTATGATATCTTGTAGGATTGGCGAGACTAGAGTGGGTGCTTCTCAACTTCTTGAGATTTGTGATCATGGGCATAGTCATATGCTTGGAATAAAAAATACCAGAATTTTGTAACTTATTTATTATATACTTAAATTGACCAAGATATAGCTCACCGGTTTTATGCCACACTTCTAAGCCCAAGTAATACCTCATGAGAACCAAATATTTCATTTCAAATTTTGATGCCGACATTTTCTTGCATTTTAGAATTATACGCTCAACACCTGTAACAAAAAAATCAGCCACATATAGTAGTATAATGGTTGCTTCATTATTCACTATATTTATGTAGAGGTTTTCATCGACACAAATTTTGATGAATTGAATCCTTGAGAGATATGCATCCATCCTTGCATACCAAGCCATATAAAGATTTATTGAGTTTGGAAACATGATTATCCATCTTATTTATCTCAAAGATTTATAGTTGTTCTAAATATATTTATTCATTAATGGTTCCATTTATAAATGTTGTTTTGACATCCATTTGATGGATATTGCATCCCATAGTAGCAGCTAGTGAAACCAAAGATCTTATAGTAGTATACCTAGTAGTAGAAAAAAGAAATTCTTCATAATATATTCCTTCCTTTTGTGAGAAACCCATTGCAAAGAATCTAGATTTTTATTTCTCTATGCTTACATTAATGACATGTTTAATTTTTTAGATCGATTTCGAAGTCATAACCGAGTTGTCACTTGGCCTAAGAATGATTTCCCAAACTCCAGTCTTCATGATGGATTGATATTCTTCTTGCATCTCTTTCTTCCTTTATTCTTAATGATTGGCTTCTTCAAAGGTATTTGTTTGTCCTTCGATCAACTTCATAATGTATGTTGCATATCTTGAGTATCTCTTTAGTATATTTCTTTCACTAGAAGTTCTTTTAGTTTCCCCATATCCTTAGACATCTTCAAGTGTTTCTTTTAGCCAATTTGACATTTTCTTTGTTTTGAGAATGATTATATGTTGAATAGGATAGAATGGTCATTATTCTTCTTATTCTTAGTTTTTAGTTTCCTTGTCATGATTCTCTTCTTCTTCAATAACAATACATCTTCTTCATCAGATTTGATTAGTATGTCATCGGATGTTTTTAGGCATGGTTTTCATGAAATTTAACATGACTGCTAACTTTGATTTTCCTTTGGTCCTTAATGTAAATTTTATAACTCTCTCATGAAAGGCTGTAACCAATGGAAATTATGTTTATACTTATAGATTCTAACTTCTTTCTCTTGTCTTTTGGAACATGAATGTATTTAGGACACCCAAAGATTCAGAGATGGTCTACACAAGGCTTCTTCCCCGTGAATGCTTCTTCTGGTGTCATATTATCAAGGATTATTTGAGGACTTATATTTTATATGTATAATACTCTCATAGTCCTTATGCATTCTTCAATGGTTCTATTCCTCCATTTTCTACTCCATTTTGTTAGGGGTTGTAAGAAACAATTATCTACCTCTTAATACATGCTTCATTACAATATCCAATAAGTTGTTTTGAAGTGTATTCTAATACATTGTAAGATATCAAAGTATTTGT